>JAAGEH010000490.1:205384-220712 GCA_011751065.1 Lasiurus cinereus
GGGGCTGGCGGGCCGCTCTCTGCCAGGATAAACAGATCGTTTCTGTCTGCCTGGGGGGTGGGGGCTGGGGGAGGGAGTTGTCTTGGGCTTTGTTATGTTCTGTAAAAAAAAAAAAAAGGCAAAAAAATTTGGGTCACAAACCACAAACTGTTTTGCTTTCGGCACCACTGGCACAAACAGGCATTTTCTCTGTGGTTTCTGGCCGGCCGAGGGCTGGGCTGGCCGGGGCTGGGGAGTCGGGAGGCCTCTGGCTGCTGCCCGCCTGGCCAGGGGAGTCTGGGCAGGTAAAGGCCGGGCCTCCCCAGGGCGGTAGGGGGGGGGGGCCCTGAGGTCGGTGTCCCCTACTCTGGCCACGCCCCGCACAGGAGTGCCAGCCGGGGGGGCGGGAGGGGTCAGGCCAGGGGGCAGCAGGAGGGGCGGGACCCCTAGGCGAGGTGTTGGGGAGGGGCAGGGGAGCCGGCCAGGTGAGCGTGCCCAGGTGGGAGGCCTCTGGCCAGGCGCCCGGGCCTCCTCCCTCGTCTGCGCCCCTGGGGCTGCAGGAGGGGCCGTGGGCTGGCGGTGCACCTGCGGAGACGGGCACGTGCCAGGGGCCAAGCAGGATGCCCGCACGCCCGGATGTCCACCTGGGAGGACGGGCTCCAGAGACCAGAGAGCCAGGCCGGTGGGGGTTTGGGACGGCAGAGGGATGAGGGGGAGGGGGTGTGGGGTGGCCAGGGTGGGCGCAGAGCCCGTGGGGCCGGGAGGGAGGGAGGGAAGGGCGGAGTGTGGAGGGGAGGCAGGGGCAGGTGCGGCAGCGCCCGGGAAAGCCTGGTCTGGAGGCCGTGCTGCCCTCAGAGGCCCCGGGAGCCACGGAGCGTCCTAGGCGGGCGGGGACCGGGGGAGAGAGTGGGCTCACCTGGGCCCAGACTGGAGGCTGGCGGGCCACAGGGTCTGGTGGTGAGCGGAGCTTGTGGGCCTTATGGGGACGGGGAGGGAAGGGCCTGGAGCCGGTGCCGGGGAGAGGGGTGCGAGGGCTCTGGGCCAGGGGTCTGCAGCATGTCCGCCCGTCCGTCCATCCGTCCGTCTGTCCATCCGTCCAAGGGATCAGGTCAGGCCCGGCCGTGCTGTTTTGCAGCTCGGGTGAAAATGCCAGGTGGGCTCGGCCAGCGTGGCTCAGGGGCCGAGCGTCACACTGTGAACCAGGAGGTCACGGCTCGATTCCCAGTCCGGGCACCTGCCTGAGTCGCAGGCTCCATCCCCAGTGGGAGGCGTGCAGGAGGCGGCCGGTCCATGATGCTCTCTCCTCATGGATGTTTCTCTCTTGCTCCCTCTCCCTTTCTCTTTGACATCAATAAAAATGTATTAAAGAAAATAAAAAAGCCCTAGCCGGTCTGGCTCAGTGGATAGAGCGTCGGCCTTCGGACTGAAGGATTCTGGATTCGATTCCGGTTTGAGGGCATGTACCATGGTTGCGGGCTCCATCCCCAGTGGGAGGCATGCAGGAGGCAGCCGGTCCATGCTTTTCTCTCATCATGGATGCTTCTCCCTCTCTTTCCCTCTATTTTCCTCTCTGATGTCAGTAAAAATATATTATATATATTTAAAAAAAAAAAAAAAAAACGAAACCAGTTTGGCTCAGAGGATAGAGCATTGGCCTGCGGTCTGAAAGGTCCCAGGTTCGATTCCGGTCAAGGGCATGTACCTTGGTTGCGGGCACATCCCCAGAGAGGGATGTGCAGGAGGCGGCTGATCGAAGTCTCTCTCTCATCGATGTTTCTGACTTTCTATTCCTCTCCCTTCCTCTCTGTAAAAAAATCAATAAAATGTATATTAAAAAAAGAAAAGAAAAAAGAAGCCAACTGGAGACCCAAGTGGTGTCAGCAGCCCCGGAGGTGAGCCCAGCACCTCCCGCGTAGCAAGGGGCAGCTGTCCTTCCGGGCGCCCAGGCCAGAGCCTCCTGGCCGTTCAGCGCGTCGCCGGGACCCACGAACAAACGTGGACTGCCCTGTGGGAGGGGCTTGGGCAGACGCCCCTGAGGTGGCGCCATCGGCAAAGCGTTCCAGGGGACCGGGACCCAGGCCAGGGCGGCTGTGCCCAGAGGCCCGGAGGCAGGACCGTGCAAATGTGTCGGCTCGGACCCGGGGCCAAGGGTGGCTTCCGGGCCGTGGCAAGGACTGCACTTGCCTCCCGCAGAATGAAGAGCAGTGGCCAGCCCGGGGTGGAGGTCAGCGGCACACACAGACCAGAACCACCCAGGCGTGGTCGCTGGGGATGAGGCGGAGGCGGGTGTGGACCTGGGTGGCCACCTGCTCAGCCCCCTGCGGGTCCCCGGCCCCTGGAGCAGGCCGGCCCAGCGGCTGCATCCTCCCCCCACGCATTCCCTAAGGAGCAGGAGCTGGGCCCCGTGAAGCAGCAGAAGCTCAGGGTCCTCCGGGCCCGAGGTCCAGGTGTCCAGGCTGCAGGTGCCCTCTGCCCTCCAGGGCCCTGGCGTCCGCCCGGGCTTGTGGGTCCTGCCTGTGTGCCCCCTCCTTCCTTTCTTTCTTTAAAATATATTTTATTGGTTTTTTTACAGAAAGGAAGGGAGAGGGATAGAGTTAGAAACATTGATGAGAGAGAAACATCGACCAGCTGCCTCCTGTACACCCTCCATTGGGGATGTGCCCTCAACCAAGGTGCATGCCTTTGATCGGAATTGAACCTGGGACCCTTCAGTCCGCAGGCCGACGCCCTATCCACTGAGCCACACCGGTTTCGGCAAATATGGTATTTTTTAAAAACATCTTTTATTGACTTTTTTTTTACAGAGAGAAAGGGAGAAGGATAGAGTTAGAAACATCGATGAGAGAGAAACATCGACCGGCTGCCTCCTACACACCCTCCATTGGGGATGTGCCCACAACCAAGGTCCATGCCTTTGATCGGAATCAAACCCGGGACCCTTCAGTCTGCAGGCCGACGCTCTATCCACTGAGCCACACCGGTGAGGGCATTTATTTTCTTTTTTTTTCCCCCCTTAAATATATCTTTATTGATTTCAGAGAGGAAGGGAGCGGGAGAGAGACACAGACACATTCATGAGGAGAATCATGAACCGGCTGCCTCCTGCACACCCCACCCTGGGGATCGAGCCCACAACCCGGGCATGTGCCCTGACCAGAACCGAACCGTGACCTCCTGGTTCATAGATCGATGCTCAGCCCTGAGCCACGCTGGTGGGGTGCTACTCCCTTCTTATGGGGACACCCGTCCCTGGGTTTAGGGCTCCCTTCCCCCACGCCCCAAGCCCAGGATGACATCTCGAGACCCTTTACCTGGTCACATCTGCAAAGACCCTTTCCCCAAGTCACAGCCGCAGGTCCCAGGGGTGGGACGGAACATTCAGCTCACCACCAGAGCCTACGGGGTTCCCCCGTTACAACTCTGGCCTCGTCTCCCAGCCCCCCAAAGCTGACCCCCTCCTCCCCGGCTGCAGCCTCTGCACAGGCTCCCCAGGACCTGTCTCCTCCCTACTTCCAAGAGACCTCATGCCCCTCACCTCCTCCAGCTGGCACTCCCAGGCCACTCTCTGCCTGAAGCCCCTCTACTAAAAAGAGCACCCCTGTCCCCCAGCCCTGGCTCAGTTGGTTGAGCCTCGTCCCGGGCACCAAAAGGCTGTGGGTTTGATCCCCCGGTAGGGCACATGCCTAAGTGGTGGGCTCGATCCCGCCAGAGGTGGAAGCAGGAGGCAGCTGACCTATGTTTCTCTTCCTCTCCTTCTCCCTTCCTCTCTCTCCAAACCCATGAGCACATACGTACGTACCCTCAGGTGAGGATTAGAACAAGAGGGTGAGCACCCCCAAGATTTCCCTCCCTGACCCTGTGCCTGTGGCACGTGGGGGTGCCCGTCAAGCATTGAGTGGCTGGCTGCAGCTGGGGGTGAGCTGAGATCCTGCAGGGCAGGGAGGGGAAAGGGGGTGTCTGGCCGTGGCAGAGTCACTGGCACACCTTGGGCCAAGCAGAGCGGGGGTGGGGCCGCAGCGCCCCGATGGGGACCCAGGCTCACGCCCTAGAGCCGGCGAGGGGACAGCTTTGGCCAGGGAGGACCGCTGGGGACCAGTGGAGATCAGGGGGTCTGGGCTGGGGGGCGTAAGGGGTGGTGGGGGGCTGCAGCGGGCTGTGAGGAGACTTCGAGGGGAGGCCCTGGGCGAGGTGGGCCGGGTGCTGGGGTGGAGAGAACATGGCGGGCACAGAGCTGGGCACCTCCTCCAGCCTGCACCCCAAGGCCGCTCTCAGTGCGGGGAGGGCGTGGGAGGGGGCAGGGCAGCGGTGACCTGGGCGGGCAGCTCCTGGATGAGGCCATGGGAGGGACGCTCCCCTCTGGTGCAAGGGCGGGACGGGGGGTCCTCAGCTGGACCCACCGCCCACCAAAGCGTCTCAGATCATCTCACAGGGAGTCGGGGGGTCCAGTACCACTGGGTCCAAGGCCCTTCACCCACCCAACCCCCAGATCTCACCTGTCAGCCCCAAGACTGCCCAAGCCCCCAACTCCTCTCCCTCTTGCCCCCTTGCAGCCCCTCAGCTTGAAGGCTGATATCACCACCCCCGCCTGGACTCGTTCCCCGCGAGCTCAGCTCGAGCAACATGGCGGCCCCTGTGGCGGTCACCCCAGACCCCAGAGGACTGGCTGGAAGAGGACCCCAGCCCCCCAAAGCTTGCCTGGACCCCAGGCACTGCCTCAACCCCTCCACCCCACAGTGGGGACACGTATGAGTCCGGGGGTGGGGAGAGCAGGTCAGGCCTCCACACCTGGGAGGCACTGAAGAGGGGTACAGGCGTAGGGGGTGGTGGGGGGCTGCAGCAGGGTGAGGAGACTTCGCGGGGAGGCCCTAGGTGAGGTGGGCCGGGTGCTGGGGTGCAGAGAACATGGCGGGCACAGAGCTGGTCACCTCCTCTATGCGGGGAACCAGACCCACCATCAGGACCCCCCCAAGGCCAGAGGTCAGAGTGGGTGGGCGAGGGGCTCCCAGCGGCCTCGGCTCTGCTTGCTTTGGGGGGCGAGGGAGAGTTTCTGGAACCTTCATTTATTTATTTAATTTATTTTATTTTTTTATTTTTTATTAGTGAAGTACCTCCTTCTGATGTTGGGGTGACTTTAGAAGAAATAACCTTGAGTGCTCTTAGAGAGTGAGAAGTGGGGGGGTGGTGAGAGACCAACTGAAGGACTTGTATGGGTGCCTCTTGGCATGGCCAATGGGTGCAGACATTGGGATGGTGGGGGACTTGCCCAGGGTGGGAATAGCTGAGGGGGGAGGGTCGGTTTCTTCTGGAACCTTGAGATGGCTGCCCAGCGCCCACCACCCAGAGAGCCCCCCACAGGCACCTCTTTGTCTGAGGATGTGGTCCTGCTCCCCAACTCCCCAACTCCCCACCCCCGCCCCATCCAGGGGTGCAGACCCCAAAGCTGTGCTTTCCCTGAGCTGTGAGGGCCAGAGTGCCTTCACCTCCCCAGGTTCCCCCCAACCACCCACCCACCAACCCCAACTCCCCCTCCCGCGGCCCCCGCGCCCCAGGAAAGAGCAGAGGACTCGGAAGATAATGCATTTGAAAACTTTATTGGGATTGCGAGCGTCAAGGTTAGAGGCGACGCCCAGGCAGTGGGCGCCGCCGGAGACAGCATGTTAGAGGGGCTGAGTTGAGGCGAACACGGCGCTGCACGCAGGCAGCGGCGATGACACGGTGACATGGGTGTTCAGCGCGTGGGGGGGTCTCCAGCTGGTGGCACAAGAGTGGGACCCAAGAGAGGGGGTCCCTGCTGGAGACGGTGGGGGGTTGGACCCAGGAGTTGGGGGGAAGAGAGGAGATGGATGGCCACAACCGTGGGCGCGGGAGGTGAGGGGTGGGGGAACCGGGGTCCGATGTCTGGGGACCCTGGGGGGAGCTGCTAAAGTGGGGGAGCACAGAGGAGAGTCGGCAGATGCCCCGGGCGCCCATCCCCGCGAGGCGAGGAGGTAACACTGGGTGGGGAGGGCGTCCGGCCGAACGGGCGGGCAATTTGGGGGTGCCTCGCGAGAGAGTCGTTTTGGATCTCGGGCCAATCTCTGGGATTTGTCCAATTGAAGAAAATTTGGTGGGTGGGGGGTGTTTCCGAATGGCCCGTTCTCTCGGGCACCTGCCGAGGCCCCTCTGTGCCGAGGGCAGGCTGGCGCGACCGCCCCCTGGGTCTCGCCAGCCCCGTTGCCAGGGCCCCAAGGCCTCGGGCCTCTAAGAGAGCTAGTCGGGCCGCCGTGGGGGGGCCGCACCGGAGGCAGGAGCGGGGGGAGGTAAACCCCCGGCCGCCCGGGTCCCCATGACAGCCCTTAGGCACCGAGATGAGTGGTGGCTGGTCGGTGCCAGACCCGGTGGGGCCTCAGGGCCCTAAGCAAACCCCCCTGGTTGCTGAGTCAACCTGGCAGCTCTACCTGCTCTGCTGGGCATCCCCCTCCCGACCCTCCCCGACTGCCGGACCTCGTCCCACCCGTGTCCCCCAGGCAGGAGGCCCCGCAGAGCTAGAGCCTCCAGGGGGGACCGGGCGGGGCGCTGAGAGGCGGGCAAGGTGTCACCGAGAGGCGGGGGGAGAGCCCCCCAAGTGTGCGGAAGGCGGCCACCTGCTCCAAGCCCGATGGAGCCCTTCTCCTCACGTCCGGGGTCCCTTCCCCCCCGGCGGCAAGTGCCCGCCGGGGGCCCCATCCTGATGGCCTCCGAGCACCTTCCTGACACCTGGGGAGACGCCGTCCCGCCCCTCCTCCGCCCCTCAGGACCCCCGAGGGACCAGCCACTGTCCCTGGGGGCCAGGCCCGGGCAGTGGCCCTCTCCCTTCCCCTAAAGACTTCTCGGCGGGGTGCGGTGGCGAGCACCCCACAGAGACTCCACTTCTCAATTCAACCCAAGCGAAAGGGACAGAAATTAAAAAAAAAAAAAAAATTAAAAAAAAAAAGTAGATGGTTAAATGGCGGGGAGCAGGCCGTGGTGGTGGTGACGGTGGCTTTGCACATTGCTTGGGTCCCTGCTCCCCTGTTACGAGGTTACATGATGTGAGCGCGAGAAAGCGAAGGAGGGGGGTCAAAAAAAAAAACGGAAAGAAGCCCCAGGAGCATCGAATTAAAGGGGGGAAATAGATCAAATTTGGCGTCAAATTTGGGGGTCTGATTGGGGTCCGTAATCCTGCGGGTCTCCTCGACACATTCGCCCGACTTTAGGGGGGACCGTGAACCTCGCTGGGCCGCTGCCTTCCCCGAGAGCGGCCTCACCCACCCACCCCTGCCCCCCACCCACCCCTCCAACCGCCAAACTTCCCACTCTCCCCATCACCTCTGCCGGCCTCCTGGGTCCTTCATTGCTGAGAGGGTGCCCAGGAGGCCGGCAGAGGTGAGCCCAGGTGTGCGGGGCCAGGCCCGGGTCTTTCTCGGGGCACACCTGGGGGGTCAGGCTACGGGGGGGGCGCGAGAGGGGACATGTCTTGCTGGGCTACAGCACCTCCAAGTCTGGCCACATCCTATCCTCGCCTGGCACCCAGGATGGCCGGGTGCGCAGGTGGGATCTGGGGGTCTCGGCTCGCACTGGGGGGGGCCCTCTATGGTGACAAGCAAAGGGCCCCCCCCTCCTTCATCTCAAACGGATGAGACCACAGACCTGGGCCTGGGACACAGCCCTCCCCACGGGGGCTGTCTCAGGCGGCAGGAGGGGAGGCGGGGACATGAAAACCTCAGCAACGAGAATTTGGGATGGAACTCGCTCATATTGGCACGAAGGGTGGGGGGGGGTAGTCTTACACATTTTTAAATCCATCCTGTGAGTGTGTGTGTGTGTGTGTGTGTGGTGTGTGATGTGTGTGTGTGTGTGGTGTGTGATGTGTGTGTGTATGGTGTGTGATGTGTGTATGTGTGTGTGGTGTGTGATGTGTGTGTGGTGTGTGTGTGTGGGTGTGTTGTGTGATGTGTGTGGTGTGTGTGTGGTGTGTGATGTGTGTGTGTGGTGTGTGATGTGTGTGTGTGGTGTGTGATGTGGGTGTGTTGTGTGTGTGTGTGTTGTGTGGGTGTGTTGTGTGGGTGTGTGGTGTGTGATGTGGGTGTGTGGTGTGTGATGTGTGTGTGTGATGTGTGTGTGTGTGTGTGTGTGTGTGTGGTGTGTGTGTGTGTGTGTGTGTGTGTGTGTTTTAGGTGGGGATTAATGTGTAAGACTTGGGAGTGTGGGGAGTTTTACAGGATGGATTTGGGGGTTCGTGCCAATAGAAGTTCATTTGTGCCAATTTAGGTTTTCATGTCCCAGTGCCTTCCTCTGGTCTGTGGTGGTGGTGGTGGTGGTGGTGGTGGTGGTGGTGCGAGCCGAGCAGTTGGTGAGGCTGGGCTGTGGGGGTGGCCAGTTCAGGCTGAGGTGCCCGAGGTGTACTTGGGCAGGAGGCGCTAGGAGGCAAGGACATGTCCACCTGAGAATTTGGGTCCCTCCTTTCTCCTGGACGGTCAAGGACGCGAGCCCAAGGCCAATTTGACTCGGGGTCCTGAGGGGAGGAGATGGAGGGGGGGGGGCCGAATTCTTTTACTTGCCAATTAGTTTGAAGCCAATTAGTTTTTTAGTGTGTTTTTAGCCAATTGAATTTTTTAGAATTTGGGTTTTTTTTGGGGGGTTTGTTTTTGTTTTTTTTTTAGGCCAATTGGATTTTCTGGGGTTTGTAAAAAGCCCTTGAGTTTTAAGGGCTTGGTGTGTATGTGAGTGTGTGTGTGTGAGTGTGTGTGTGTGAGTGTGTGTGTGTGTGTGTGTTGTGTGTGAGTGTGTGTGTTGTGTGTGTGTGATGTGTGTGTGTTGTGTGTGTGTGATGTGTGTGTGTGTTGTGTGTGTGTGTGTGTGGTGTGTGTGTGTGTTGGGTGCGTGCGTGCGTGTGTGAGTGTGTATGTGTGGGGGATGTGTGTGTTTGATTTAAATTTTGTTGTATAATTTGGAGTGATAATTTGGTTGATTGGGCCGAATAGTTTGGTCGAATAATTAATTTGGTTTAATAATTTGGGGGGGGAATAGTTAAAGCCAATTGATTTTGTACATTTTGAATAATTTGGTGGGGGGGATTTTGTAAGCCAATTAGTTTTGTACATTTTGAGGCTGTTGAATAAATTAAGGGGGTGGGGAATTTGGGGGGGGGGTTTTAAAGCCAATTGGTTTGGGACATTTGGAGGCTGTTGAATAAATTAGGGGTAGTGGATAATTTGGGGGGGGGATTTTTAAAGCCAATTGGTTTTGTACATTTTTTTTGAAGCTTTTGAATATCCCTAAGGGATAATTTGGGGGGGATATTCAAAGCTAATTGGTTTTGTACAATTTTGAGGTGGTTGAATAATTTTGGGGGGATGATTTAATTTGGGGGGGATAATTTGGGGGGATGATTTAATTTGGGGGGACAATTTGGGGGGATGTCTAAAGCCAATTGATGTTGCCCATTTTTTTGAGGCTGTCGGGACGAGTCCCTCAGGCCGATGGAGGGGGCCGAGGGTCGTAGCCTGACACGGGGAGGTGGGGCAGGGGGCGGCAGAGGCGCGCTAAGAGGAGGAGGGCGGCGCAGAGAGGTTCGGGGACCTGGTGGTGGTAAGTCCGGTCAGGAGCGCAGGAGGAGGGTGGGGCCGTTCCGCAGAATCACGCCGGTTTGGCTCACTTCCGATCGCTGGACGCCTCGGCAGAGGCTCCCCCATGGGCAGCGGGGTCGTGCGTGGCCAGGGCATTCAAGGGCCGTTGACGCTTGGCCTCCTTGAAGGCTTCCAACTCCCTGGCCAGCAGGTGACCGCGGCGGACGCGCAGGAGGGCCGGCAGGCCCCGGCGCAGGCGTTGGGCGGGCTGCGTCCAGGCGCCGCCAGATTGGAAGTACTTGCCCACGGGGTATTTGGGGAAGTTGTCCTGGGAGAGGGAGGAAGGGTCAGTCAGGGGTGGGAGGGCCAGGTCCCCCCACCCCACCCCATCCTCGGCCAGTGGGAGCCACACCCACCCTCCCCTCCCCTTCCCCAGCTGACAGGTACCAGCAGTGCCACAGCCAGCAGTGCCCTGCCCACCTCAGGGCCCCCCGGGCAGAGGGGAGAGGGGACAGGAGACCCCTTGGCCCCGTGGGGAGGGGGCTCTCACCGGAAGCACAGTCGGGAGAGTCGACACATCCCTCTCGGACTTGGCGGGGGTGGCACAGTAGGTCTCCAAAAGGGCCAGGTCGCAGCTACGGAAGCAACACTCCTCCACGATGCCACTGCCCCTGCTGCGACGGCTCGCCCGGCCGGCTGGTCTGCCTGTGAGCGGGCGGGCGGGAGGGGTCAGCGTGGCCGCAGAGAGAGAGAGAGAGGGGTGGGGTGTCTGGGCTGCAGGGGCCCTCCCTCCCTCTCTCCCTTCTGCACCAAAAGCGAGCACAGCCTCAGGGTCTTAGACCCCGAGGGGTGGCTGGGAAAAGGGGAGTGTGTGTGTGTGCATGTGTGTGCATGCATGTGCGTGTGTGTGTGCGTGTGTCCCGGGACACAAGCGCCCCCCTGAGCTAAGCAGGGCTGGCGGCCCACGGCCCGAGACACGGCGGCAGGTGGGAAGGGGAGGAGGAAGAAGAAGACGGGAGGAGAGGAGTGAGGAGCTGCAGAACCACGCCCTCCTCTCCTCCCGTCCTCCCCTCGCTCCCCCAGGCTCCAAGTCTCAGCCTCGGGCCCTGAGGGGGGGCGGGGAGCAGGGAGGGAGGGAGGAGCCCCCCCCGTAAAGGGGTCCCTCCTCGGGACCCCTGGGGGAAGGCCAGGCACAGAGAGAGCGAGCGAGCAAGAGCGGGGAGGCGGGCCATGCACCCCCACCATCAGCAACACGTGCTTGTGTTCCTCTGAGCCCCCTCCCACCCCCCGCTTTTTATCAAATCTCCCATTTGATAAAGTTTTCACAAGGGGGCCATCGGCCTGAGGAGGAGATGCGCCCATTGTCAAAACGGGGAGGCCCCCCTGAGCCACGCCCACCACCGCCCTGCTCACAGCTGCTCACCCCACCCCGCCCCGCCCCGCCCCTGGGAGGCCAGCGGACCCTCCATTTTGAGACTTTATTGCAGGAGAGTTGGGGGGTTAGGGGTGCCGCCGGATGAGTGTCCTCTCCAGAGCCCTTGCTCACCCTCTGAGTGGCTAGTCCTCCCTCCATTCCCCCTCCCCCCTGCCCCTCACCCCCGCCCTCCCAGCACTGACTGAGCACCTGCTGTGTGCGCCCCTCCCTCCCCTTCGCCCACCGCCCTGGGGAGCCACTTACTGAAGTAAAAGCCGCGGTCCCCACAGACGAACTGGAGGGTGTCCACCAGCTCCCCGCCACACAGGGTCTCACTGGGGCGGTAAGCAGCATAGCAGCACGAGGCGAAGGCCAAGAAGGTAAGCAGCACCAGCATCGACTTCCCCACTGGAAGCACCATGGTTCTGGGGAGGAGAGAGGAGGCTGAGCCCACCCGCCCGCCGCCCGCCGCCCGCCGCCCATCGGCCCGCAGGGTCTCCAAACTCAGGAAGTCCCCGAGAGCCCAGTCTTTGATTGGCAGCCGGTGCTGGTCAGTGACTTCCCCAGGCTCAGGGCTTGCAGGGGCCAGCGCCGGACCCGGGACCTGGCCTCCCGCCTATGATGTCATGAGGGCGGGGCCAGGCCAGCACCAGGCAGCGGCCACTCCTGGGTCTCCCAAGCGCCAGCCAAGATGGCAGACGGCCCCACCCCACCACCCAGGGCCGGGCGGCCCGAGCATCCCGGAGGACGCCTGCCGCCGGACCCCTGAAGGCTGTCCGTGAGCAGAGAGCTCAGACCCAACACCCGATGTCACCCGCAGGACTCTGTGGGGTGGGGTCAGGGGGAAGCCCTGTTCTCCTGACGCACCCCGTCCCCCCAACTCCAGTCTGTCCCGGGCACCCCAACGGTCCCCCCCGACAGAAAAGGCCAAGTCTCGGGGTTCCTTCAGGATCCCCCCGCCCGCCGCCGCCGGGGAGCGCGAGAGAGCAGGTGAAACCGCCCGCAGACCAGAGCAAGGTCCCCTCGGTCCAGCCTGGAAGGAGTGGCCAGTCTCAGGACACACCCCCCTTGCACGGGCTGTGCACCCCAGTCAGGAGTGGGAGGCTTCCCGTCAGACTCAGCCAGACACCCCACCACCCCCCGGCGGTCCAGAAGGTGGAAGCCCCTCAGGCGGGCGGCCCCAGCCTGTCCCTGCGGCCCCGGGGTTCGAGCCCTTTCGGGGCGCAGCCAGGGACCCCGGGCTCCTGAGGTCCACCAGCGAGCCTCGTGGTCCCCGGCCGGGGTGGAGCCCCAGGGTCGGGGAATCTGGATACCAGGAGGCAGGAGCCCCGAGGAGAGAGAGAGAGAGAGAGCCGCGCTCTCAACTGCCCCCTCCCTCGCCTGGACCGCAGCTGTCTCCCCGCTGCCCCCCGCCCAGAACCCCTGTGGCTAAGGGTGCCCCATCCCTCCCTCCCTCCCTCCCCAAGCCCCAGCCCTGGGGTGCGGGGTCCAGCCCCAGCCCCAGGGGGAGCATGCCCGAGGCGGGCGGCAGTGAAAGGCAGAGGCAGGGCGGAGAGGGGGGGTGCCCTCGCTGGAGGCAGCGGGCAGAAGCCGAGGGCTGAGCCCGGGACCCGGGGTGCAGGAGGCAGGCAGGCAGGCAGGCAGGCAGGCAGGCAGGCTGGCTGGAGCGGAGGGGCCCGAGGGCCAGGGGTTCCGCTCAACAGCGCCGGTTACCTGCAGCTGGACAGGAGTCCTTGGGCTGGAGAAGGAGGAGAATGAGGAGGAGGAGGAGGAGGAGGAGGAGAAGGAAGCTGGAAGGTGGCCTCACAGGAGAAGCTAATGTCCAGCGCTCCGAGTGGCCAGTGCCTCGGCTTTTTATGTGCGAGTCGGCTCCGCCCCAGCCCCGGCTCCACCCCGGCCCCCACCCCTCGCCCCGCTGACCACTCCCCCCCCGCCCCCCTTGCCCCCGCCCCCTCGAGGCTTCCAGCCAGTCCCCTCTCTCCTCTGCACCCCCCCTGCACCCTCCCCTTCTCTCCCCTCCCCTCCCCTCCCCTCCCCTCCCATCCCTGAGCAGAGGACCATGTGTGTGTGTGGAGAGGAGGGGGGTGTGGGGGGTGGGCGCTTCCTGAACCCCCAGCCCAAGTCCGCACAGGGGGGGGGGCCGGAGGGGGGCTGCTCGCCCCTCCTTGTATGGAAACTTCCATCTGCGCGCCGAGCAGGGGCTGGACCCTCCCCTGGGGGCCCCAGCAGCCCCTCTCCCCAGATTCCAACTTGGAGAGCTTGAGGACAGGGACGGGGGGGTGGGGGTGGTGGGGCGCGGGCAGAGAGAGAGAGAGAGAGAGAGAGGAGAGTGGGGTGGGGGGGGCGATCCTGCAAATGTGGCGCCTGGCAGAATTCTTTTGCCAACTCAGCCCCCCTCGCTCCCTCCGGGCCCCGCCCACCCCGTTTCCCTCCTCTCTCTCTCTCTCTCTCTCTTTCTCGCTCTCGCTCTCTCTGGCACTCTGGCGCGCAGTGAACATACCGGGGTGGGTCTCTGAGCCCCGCGCCCCCCGCCCCTCATGGCCCAGCGCCCTCTCCAACCCCCTCCCACCTCCAGGCGCACATTTCAAACTTTCAGCAACACCTCCCCTCCCCTCTCCCCGCGCCCCGCGCACCCCCAAAACCGACCAGGAAGTGGCCTTTGCCGCCGCTCACACCTCTCTGGGCACTTTCCGCGGCCCCCACCCCGCCCTCCTCTGCCTCTGCGGCGCGCAAAGAAGAGCGCGAGGCGCGCGCCCTAGGTAAAGAGGGGACCCCGCCGCCTTCAGCCTCCCCGGAGTCCTCTCCAGAGCCCCCCAGAGTCCTCCCCAGAGCCCCTCTCCTGTCCCCCAGGGCGCTTACCTGAAGCGGCACCGCCGCCGCCCACCTTCCTGCTGCGTGAATGGAACCGGGCAGCGGGCGAAGGCCCTCCTGCCGGACACTCCTCTGCCAGCGCCGCTCTGGCCGGGTCGCGGGGGCCGAATGTGCGACGACGGGTCAGAACGGGGGGATGGCTTGGGCATTTTTTGGGGGGGGTGGTGGGAGGTGACCGAGGCGAGAGAGTATCCTCTGATTGTTTGAGGGGGAAGGACAGGCCTTCTGCGGGGGGTTGGGGGGGCTGGGGCGGGCCAGATGTTGTACTTGTTTTAGGGGGGGAAGGGGTGTCGGGAAATGAGGTCAGCTGTTGTACGCAGGACAGAGAGGGGGGCAGAGACAGAGCTCGAGAGAGAGACAGAGTGAACGGAAAAGGGGGGGGGGGCCGAAGGGCGGGCGAGAGGGAGAGGGGACAGCGAGAGGCGGGCCGGTGGACAGCGGGGCAGGACAGTGTGAGAGAGAGAGAGAAACAGAAGAGGATGCGGGTCGGGGGGCGGGCGGGGAGGGAGGGCGGGCTTGGAGGCGCGGGTCGGGGTGGGGACGGGAGGGAGCCCAGGGCAGGTGGCGGGGGAGAAAGGTTTTGCGGGGGGCCGGGGCGAGAGGCAGAGAGGTGGCCGGTGGCCAGTGGCCAGTGGCCTGGGTAGGGGGGTAGCACAGAGAAGCTAAGGGAAGGGTGCCACGTCGGGGGTCCGGGGGCGGTGCGAAGAGGGGGCGGGCGGGAGGCGTCACCCGTGGCCGTGGGCGCCCAGCTCGGTGTGGGCCGACGGAGCCCTCGGCCGTCGCGAGCCCGGGCCTCGGGGGGGACGGCGGTGGCCGCGCCGGGGGCCGCTCAGGGAGCAGCGAGGTGGCGAGCGGCCCGGCGGGCCCCGGGGAGGGCTGGGCAGGAGGAGGAGGAGGAGGAGGAGGAGGGCGGGGAGGAGGAGGAGGAGGAGAGGGGGAGCGCAGGGAGGGAGATGACCACGCCGGCGGCCTGCGCGCCGGACTGCCTGCGGGGGGGACCGCCTCCTCGGGGCGCAGCGGGGACGGGCGATGAGGTAGATGGACGAGGAGGCGGCGAGGGTGTCCGCAGGCCCGGCGGAGCGCGGCCCCCCGCCGCCGACGGCGCCCGAGATGGGGGGTCAGCAGCAAGCGGACGTCGTCGAGGCGGGGCCGCCGGCCCGGTGGCGCGGGGCGGGCGGGCGGGGGGCCCCCGGGGGGGGGGGGGCGCCCGGAGGGGGGGGCCGAGGCCCCGGGGCCTCCGCGCAGCTCCGCCGGAGAGCAGGCGAAGTCCCGGCGCCAACGCCCGGCTCTTATAGCCGCGCCACCCCGCGGCGCAGCGCCCGCTCGGGCCCCGCTGGCCAGGCGCCCGCGCCAATGGGCGCCCGGCCGGCCCTCGCCCCGCCCCGGGCCCGCCCCCCGACACTCGAGCCAGGGGAGGGGGGCGCGGGCGCCTGGGGCGCGGGAGCCGCCGGGGGGTGGGGGAGGGGGAGCAGCCCGGGGTGGGGGGGTGCGGGGTGGC
>JAAGEH010000490.1:236493-248193 GCA_011751065.1 Lasiurus cinereus
ACAGGGAAGGTCAGGGAGGGTCAGGGAAGGTCAGGGAAGGCCAGGGAGGGACAGGGAGGGTCAGGGAAGGTCAGGGAGGGCCAGGGAGGAACAGGGAGGGTCAGGGAGGATCACGGAGGGTCAGGGAGGGCCAGGGAGGAACAGGGAGGGTCAAAGAAGGTCAGGGAGGGACAGGGAAGGTCAGGGAGGGACAGGGAAGGTCAGGGAGGGACAGGGAAGGTCAGGGAGGGTCAGGGAGGTCAGGGAGGGTCAGGGAGGGACAGAGAGGGTCAGGGAGGGTCAGCGAGGGTCAGGGAGGGACAGGGAAGATCAGGGAAGTTCAGAGAAGGTCAGGGAGGGACAGGGAGGGACAAGAAGGGACAGGGAGGGTCAGGGAGGGTCAGTGACAAGAGCTGAGTGTCGGATCCACAGGGCCCCGGGTTTGGGCTCGGCGGTCCCTGGGCCGTGAGGGGGACCCCGGCCGGAACCTGAGCCAGTGGGGGGGCTGCCGGGGTCCCCGAGTGGCCGTGGTGCGGGCGGCCAGTTTGGAGGGGGCGGCGGGGCGGGGGCAGGAGGAACAAACGCTGGGGCTGCAGCTGGCGGTTGCGGGGTGCCGGCTCCGCTTTCCAAAAACACAGCTGGGCCAGGGGGCGGGGGGCGGGGGGCGGCGGGCGGAATGTGCCCGGCTCTGAGTTCCGATGGCTCAGCAGCCCCGGCACCTGGGCCGCCGGGGGTCAGGCCGGGTCCCCCAGCCCAGGCAGCGGCGGGGTCTGAGCGGGGTGCACGGCCGGAGGGTGGGGGGCCGGCGCCAGTGCAGCCTGAGGGCCACCGGGGGGAGCACAGGGAGGCCCCGCTTGGCCCCCCACTCCCGGGACCCTGCCCCGCTGCTCCTGAGCAGCAGCCAGCAACAACAGGCCCTGAGATGGACACACACCCCCTTCTCCCCGCCACATTCTTTCCGGAGCCGACCTCTGACCTCCCCCCACGGAGCCGAGGCCGGGGTGGACGTGGGAAAGCGCCAGCCCCGGCGCTGGCCCCGCCCGAGGCGCCGAGGCCTGGGGTCTCTGTCCCCCGAGGCCCTCTGCCCGCCCCCCCACTTCCTCCCCCAGCCCGTGAACCGCAACGGGAGGCCGAGGAGGCTGCACAGAGGAGGACACAGCCTGGCTCCAGCCTCTGCCTCCCCGCCTGGCTGGGTCCTTGCCCTCTTGCTGCCTCGGTTTCCCCGCGGTCACACGGGGTGCTGGAGGAAGTCCTCCCCTCAGGACTCGCTGGTACAGGGGTTCTCAACCTTCCTAAGGCCGCGACCCTTTAATACAGTTCTTCTTTTTAAATATATTCCATTGATTTTTTACAGAGAGGAAGGGAGAGGGAAAGTCAGAAACATCGACGAGAGAGAGAGACATCGATCAGCCGCCTCCTGCACGCCCCCCACAGTGGAGATGTGCCCGCCACCCAGGTCCCTGCCCCCGACCGGAATCGAACCCGGGACCCCTCAGTCCTCAGGCCTACGCTCTGTCCACGGAGCCACACCGGTCTCGGCTTAATACAGTTCTTTATGTGGTGGTGGTGGTGGTCCCCCACCCATAAAATTATTTTCGTCGCTACTTTGTCACTGCGATTTGCTGTTGTCATGGATCTTAACGTCCATCTCCGTGTTTTGGGATGGTCTGAGGAGACCCTGCCGGCTGTTTGCCACCCACGGGTTGAGAACCGCTGCTCTGGTCCCTCATTCTGGGGTTCCGGGAGGGCAGACTCTCAGCGGCTACTTTCCCAGGACAGGGGGGACCCCTGAGAGGCCTGAGCCCCTGAGAGGCAGGTGCGGCCTGGATGGGGGGCCGCCATGGCCATCCTGTCTCCTTCCCAAACCCCAGCCTCCTGAAGGCAGGCCAGGAGCCGCCCCCCTTAAACCCTCTCCTCCCCCCCCCCCGGGGCAGGGGGGGCCCCTGTGAGTGGCGGCAGGTGCGCCCGGGACCCCAGAGAAGACTGTCCCCAGAATGGCCAGCCCAGCCCATTAGGACGCCCTGCAAACGTGGGGCTCTGGTGCCCTCTGCTGGCCACGGCTGCAAATGGCCGCTCTGGCCACTTGTCCGGTGTGGAGAGGTGTCCACCTCCCAGAACGCCCTGCACTGGGGGACCCGGCCCTGCCCGAGGCCGGGGACGGACGCCCCCCGAGTGGGGACGCCTCGCTGGACACGGGTGCCGGCCGGGGCGCCTCCTGGGCTCCTCCAGGGCCCCTCTCCAGCAGCTGGGACCCCCGGTTCCCCGACTCACTCCCTCCCCGGGCGGCGCCCGCCAGGCACGGGGGGCCTCCAGGGCAGAGACCCCGCCTGGCACCCCCCCCATATCGCCCTCAATGTTCCTCAGGGCCTGTTCGGGCCCGGAGAGCGGTGCGGACGGTAAATATCCACCGCGAACCAGAGGAGGCCGACACGGCCCGACCGACCGATGGCCGAGAGCAGGTGCAACCCGGGGGGCCTGCCTGGAGGCGGCGGCGCTGCCAGCCTGTCCCGGGCGTGGGGGGCACCAGAGCGACAGACGTCCTGGCCGAGGCTGCAGGCTCCCCCCTCGGACCTCCCCAGGCTCAGGGCCCGTGGGACGGGGGGAGGCGGGACAGGAGCGAGCAGAGGAGGAGGGGGGCCGTGTTGGGGGTCAGGGGACCCACCGGGTCAGGGGCCCGCTTGGAAACAGCTGCTCCTCTGACCTCCCCACTCCAGGGGTGACCTGCGGGCCTGGAGCCTTGACCTCAGTGCCAGCCCCACGGGCCAGGGAGGCGGGGCCTGAGGGCACAGGGAGGCCCGTCCCAAAGGTTCCCAGAAGAGGCAGCGTGGCCTGGGTGAGGGCAGGGCCAAGGCCTGAGCCTGGCACGGGGGGGCTGGGGGTGGCTGGGGGGCTGGGGGGGTCCAGGCAGCTGGGTTTCTGGGGCTCAGAGCCCGGGGTCTAACCCCAGCTCTGCCGCCCGGATCGCGTCCATGCCGGGAGCACAGGGACCCCCCACCCCATGGTTTCAAGAACGGTCCCGGGGTCCAAGGTGGAGGGTCACCCCGCAGGACTGTCTGGTCTCTCATTCTGGGGGTTCTGGGGAGTCAGATTCCCACGGGGACTTTCCCAGGAGGAGGAGGAAGAGGAGGACAGGGCCAGCCCCGGCTGGGGACCCAGATCGTGGGGTGTCAGCCTCCCTGCCTTGGGGGCGACCCCGCTCCGGAGGCCCCGCAGAAACAGCCCTGAGTCCCACCAGCGGCCCCCGACTGGTTGCTCAGAGTCCCGCCCGCTGGCCAGGCCCCGGTGCCCTGGACCCCCCGAGGTCTCCTGCTGGCCCTCCTCAGAGGCCCCGGCACCAGCAGGGCCAGACAGGACACAGGCTGGGCCCCCGACGGCCCCTTCCCACCGGCTGGGCCGGCCCCGCCTGCCCGGGCCCACATACCTCCGCTCCCGCCGGGCACCCAGCCTCTCCCCGGGGCGACTGGGGACACCTGGCTGTGCCCATGAGCCACCCCTGGGTCCCGGCCACCACCTCCTCCTCCTCTTCCGGGTCCAGTGTCCATCGGCCGCCCACTGGCCCGGCCCTGGCCCCCCACTGCGGGGCGGGGCCCTCTGGGGGCCGTGCCATCCCCTCTGGGGTGTCCCTGTGGCCGTGGGGAGGGGGGGCCTCGTGGCTGCGGTACGGGGGGGACTGTGGGGGGTTGCAGGGAGGGTGAGCCCTGGTCCCCCCACCACGAGGGCCTCCCTGGGTCCCACAGCCAGCAGGCTGGCCTGGGCGGGCCTCCGGGATGGGCACCAATTGGCTTGGCCCCGGTGGTGGCAGGCGGGCAGGCCAGCCAGGCCTGGCACAGTGAGGTCACCCCCTGACCTCCCCGGCCCCGGGCACCCTGACTCCCTGGCACGCCCGGCGGTGGCTGAGAGAGTGCCAGAGGAGCCACCCTGGCTGTCCTGGGTGCTGAAGGGGGCGGAGACCTGGCACTTCTGGGGTGACCACCGGCGTAGGGGGCGGGGGAACAGGGCTGCACGGTGGGCGGAGAGGCGGAGGGGGCGGGTCCGGCCTCACCCCGGGCTGTGGGCTGTGGGCTGTGGGGGTCCCAGGCCCTGCCCAGGGCCCGTGAAGCCCCAGTTTGTGCCCTCTCTCGGGGTGCGGCCCCTCTCCTGCGACCCCAGAGCCCTGGGGTTACCTCCTGCAGAGCCCGGGGCTGGGGTCCCTGGCTGCCCCGCCCACCTCATGCTGGGTGGTGGGGGTGGCCAAGAAAGGCCCAGTGTGGGCAGCGTCTCCTGCCCTCCCCATCCCGTCTCAGCCCAGCCTCTTCCCTCCCAGGAGCCCCCCCTCAGCAATAGCCCAGAAACAGGCTTCTCGGCCCATCTCCCCAGCGGGCCCCGTTCTGTTTCCCCTGAACGGGCCGAGGGGTCTGCGGGCTCCTGGCTGTGAGTGAAGACTCAGCTCCCAGCCTCCCTGAGACCCCCCTCCACCCCCCGCCACCTTCTCTGTCTCGTCCTGCAGCAGCGGGGCTGAGAGTCCACCCACAGGAACCAGAGGGGGGGACAGCCGGAGGGGCTGGCCACGGGGGTGGGGGGGACAGCACGGCCTGCCCAGGGCACCCGGGGAGCAGGGAGAGAGCTCAGGGGGGCCGGGGCAGGGAGAACAGAGAAGGGGGTGCGGGGGTGCCCCTCGAAGCCACGGCCGTGGCACCCAGGCCCTGCCCACCCGCCCACACCGCACAGACCGCACAGACCACACACTGGAGGCTGGTTCAGGGGTTTATTGAGGCGTGGGGGGCGGGGGCAGCCGGGAGCCAGGGTGGGGGGCGGCCGGGCGCCAGGAGGGGCCTAGTTGCAGTAGTTCTCCAGCTGGTAGAGCGAGCAGATGCTGGTGCAGCACTGGTCCACGATGCCGCGCTTCTGGGGGGGCCCCTCCAGGGCCAGGGCCTGCAGGCCGCCCGCGCCCCTCTCCGCCTCGCCCCCTGGCCAGGAGGGGAGAGAGGGGGCGCCGTCAGGGCCACCGGGGACCCCCCACCCGGCCCCACTCAGCAACCCCGGGGAGAGAGCAGGCACTGCTCCTGGGTGGCCCTGCGTCCTGCCCTCGGCCCCCAGGGCAGGGCCATGGGAGAGTCTGGACCAGGGGCCACCTGGGGCCTGTCAGGGCCTTGAACCCCCCACTTCCCCCCCCACACACAGCCTGCCCCCCTGCTCCCAGGTCCCACAGGCCTGCAGGCAGGAGAGGGGGGATGCCCCCATGGGGGGGAGCCTGACCCGAGATGACACACCCCAGCAGCTGCCGGCAGAGGCAGAAGGAGCAGGCGGGTGACGGCTGAGCCGGGTGGAGGGCAGGAGGGGCCAGGCCCGCCCTCACGTGTCCCCCACGCTCTGCCCCGGGAGCCGGCCTGGCCTGGCCAGGGACCCGGTCCCTTTACGGAGTGACCGAGGGCCCGTCCTTCCTTTTTTTTTTTTTTTTTTTAATACAGTGGCACCTCGAGATACGAGTTTAATTCGTTCCGTCACCTTGAGGCGTGGGGAACTATGAGACAGATGCTCGCGTCGCGGTAAACGGGTGGGTCGTGTGCAGCCGGCCGATCCACGAGCGATGACTCCTATCTCAACTGTTGCTCGTATTTCAAAGCGAAAATCGCTCGTATCTCAAAAATCTCGTATGTTAGGGCACTCGTATCTCGAGGTACCGCTGTATATATTTTATTGATTTTTTTTTTACAGAGAGGAAGGGAGAGGGATAGAAAGTCAGAAACATCGATGAGAGAGAGAGAGACATCGATCAGCCGCCTCCTGCACGCCTCACACTGGGGATGTGCCTGCCAGCAGGGGGGTACATGCCCCTGACGGGAATCGAACCCCGGACCTTTCAGTCTGCAGGCCGACGCTCTATCCACTGAGCCACCCTGGTCTCAGCCTGTCCTTCCCTTTCTAACTCCCGTCCGGCTTTCAGGCTGGCGCGGAGCAAGGGTGAGGTGGGGCTGGGAGGCGGGGGGTGAGCGGGGGGGCAGGGGGTGAGCTGGGGGGGTGCAGGGCCCAGGGGGCGCTCACCCTGCAGCTCGGGCAGCTCCCGGCGGTCCTTGGGCGTGTAGAAGAATCCCCGCTCCCCGCACACCAGGTACAGCGCCTCCACCAGGTGCGAGCCGCACAGGTGCTGGTTCACGAAGGCCCGGGCGGGCGTGGGCGCCCAGAGGGCCAGCAGGGCCAGCAGGGGCAGGAGGCGCGTCCACAGGGCCATGGCCGGGCGTCGAGGGCTGCGGACGGGGTGGGGGGGGGGGGGGGGGAGCCGATGCCAGTGAAGGGGCCCGTGCCCTGTTGGGGACCCCCCACACCCCGGGCTCACCCTCCAGGGCTTGGAGGGAAGAACCCCCCCCCCTGACCCGCCACCCAGCCCGGAACCCCCTCCCCAGCAGTGCAGAGCCCCTAGCTGACCCACCTGTGTGTCGAGCTGACAGCCGGTGGGTGGGTGGGTGCGGCGGGTCCTCCGGGAGGGCTGGGGGTGGCGGCGGGGCCCGGCCCGCTTTATACCCCCCTGCCTGCCGGCCTGAGGCGCCCCGGGGGGCAGGCAGATGGCCGGGGGCGGCTGAGGCTGCACTTTCCGGACCATTTGCCGAGCGGGGTGCCGGGTGGCAGGAACGGGACTGGGCGTCAGCACCGTGGAGGCCACGGGTCATTAGGGCCTGCACGGGGGCCCTGATGGGCCTGCTGTCCCCCCTCAGGCCTCCCGGGAGCTAAGGCCGAGTTTCCACATCAGTCCCGGAGCTGGGGGCACGGGGGAAGCATGCGGGGGGTGAAAGGGGGAGGGGGTGTCTTCCTGCCCAGCCCTGGGCCGCCCGCACCTCTGGTCTGCGCCCCAGGCCCTGGGGGGTCCGGCCGCGGGGCTGGGACGGGTGAGGGACCTCTATCTCCTCTGCAGCCCCAGGTCCCGGGGTGCTGGGGGGAGGGCCCCACATGGGGACCAGCAGCTGCGAGCCCTCAGGCGGCCCCCATCATTCAGCTTCTCGGGGGGCAGGAGGGAGGACAGGGGGGCAGAGCTCCCGTCTGGGTTCCGGCCCCAGGACCCCCCTGGTGTGGACCCGCCACGTCCCCTCGCGGCTCCACAGCCTCTTCCTGGAGCCCCTGCTCGACCCCCCACACTGACCCCTCTCGGGCCTGGCCCACACCCCCTCATCGTCCCTCCGACGGTCCACCGGCCCCTGACCCCTGACCTACCCGCCGCCGCCCGCTGTCTCGAACCCTCTCTGGGCGCCAGGGTCTTGGGGCCCTTCAGCGAGAAAGGAGGGAGCCCACGGCCCCTCCATGGACGGGGGAGCGGGGGCCTCGTACACGGCGTGCAGGGCAGAGGCTGAGGGGGAGGACAGGTCGGGGGTCGGGGGGCAGAGCCCAGGGGTCGGTCAGGCCCGGGGGGAGAGGCCGGTCACCAGCCCAGGAGTCTGGGCTCAGAGTGTCAGCCGGGCCTGGTTGGTCTCTGGGCCGGAGTGAGGCAGGTGCAGGCGGGCAGGCGGGAGGTGGGGTGCTGGGGGACGGGGTCCTGGGAGGTGGGGTGCTGGGCAGGCGGGTGCTGGGAGGTGGGGTATTGGGAAGGCGGGGTATTGGGTGGGTGGGTGTTGGGAAGTGGGGTGCTGGGAGGTGGGGTGCTGGGCAGGCGGGTGCTGGGGACACAGCTGAGGGAAGGACAGACTCCAAGAGGCCGGGAAGGAGGCTGGGCAGCAGGGACTTGACAGACAAGAGTTTGCCAGGACGGCAGCCGCGCTGAGAGCCGGCCCCTCGGTGCTGCGGGGGGCCGGGTGCGTGAACAGCCTGAGCAGTGGGGGAAGGAGGCCCCCGGGAGCCGGGTTCCAGAGGGCAGGCAGCACCCAGACCCCTCGGTGAGCGCGGGGGCGTCTGACAGAGCCCCCTGCCTGCTCCCACCCGCCCGGCCGGGGAGACCACATCCAGAGGCCACTGGGAGCCAGCTCGTGCTGGGGAGCCTCCCGGGCCTGCTCGGTGGTGGGTGCAGGGGCAGAGGCAGCACGCCCACTGCTCGCCCTCCAGCTGCCCCCGAGCCCCATCCTCCTCCACGTGGATCTGAGAGAGCCCCCCACCCCGCCCCCCGCAGTCAGCACAGCTGTGACCCTCCAACGCCAGCCCCAGGCGGGGCTCCCCCCCTGCCAACCCCTGCCAGGTCCTCTGAGCGGCTGTGGGCTCCGGCTGAGGGACCTGGGGAGCCTCGTGCTGGCCTGGGCTTCCTGGAGGCCTCCCTGGAGGAGGAGGCAGGAGGGCCTCTGACGAGGCGGAGGCGCAGCTGGGCCTGGGGCACACACACTCGGACACAAGCTGGCACGGCTTCTTTCTTTTATTATGGTTGTGAAGGGGCAGCACACAGAGTGGGGTACACAGCATGGGGGGCACACAGCATGGGGGGTACACAGCGTGGGGGGCAGCCAGTCAGGGCAAGCACATCACCGGCAGAGCTGGGAGGCACAGTGGGGGCGGGCGAGGTGCCCTGGGGCAGGGAGGGTCTCTGGGGAGCTCACAGGGGCAGGGGCAGGGGCCGGGGGGTCGGAGGGGGGGGGCTGGAAGGGCTGGGAGACCCCAAGACCAGCCCGCAGGGTGCAGGGCGCAGGGCGCGGTGCCCGCGTTGCTCAGCTGATGGCGCTGAGCGCGTGGGCGAGGGCCTGCACCTCGTCCCGGAGGCCCTCCAGCGCGCTGCGGACGGCCTGCGGGCTGTCCAGCACCTCGATGGCCTGCGTGTACGGGTCAAACTTCACCGAGAAGGGGCGCTGGATGCGGGCGGCGTAGCTCCTGGTGGGGGGGCCGGCACGCACCCTCAGTCTCCCCACCCACCAGGCAGGTCAGAGGGGCCCCCACCCGCCCAGGCAGGTCAGAGTGGCCCCCCACTGCCCGCCCTGGACACCCCACCCACCACGCGCCCCTCAGTGTCCCGGGGTCGGGGGGAGACTCAGGGCCTGGGGGGTGGTGAGGAGGCTCTGGGGCAGCGGGTGGGCCCGGCCTAGGGCTTCTGGGACACCCCCTCTCCCTGCTGCTCCCCCAGGCCCGGCTCAGCCAGTCTTCCTCCACTGGGAGCGTCCCCGGGAAGCCTCTGCCTTCAGTTTGTGTGTGTGTGTGTGTGGCGGGGGGACCCCACCCTCCCTTCTCCCCACTCTGGGCACCCAGCTCCGAGCCCCAGCTTCTCCTAAGACTGCAGGAGCCCCGGCCTCCCCAGGATAAAGAAGTGGGGGCGTCAGCTTCTGCCCAGCCCCCACGGCAACCCCAGCCCCAGGCCACGGGGCTCCTTGCTTCCTCCGGGCCCCCCAAACCCCCAGCCCTGGTGTGCACCCTCCTCACAGCCCCCCTAACCCCCGTGGCTCCGAGGGAGGGCAGAGCTGGGGGGCATCGGCCCCTCCTCCTGACACAGTCAGACCCCGCCCCCAGGAGCCTGGCCCCGACCCGGCCTCAGGTTTCCCGCTTCCCAGACGTTTGGGGGTGCTGCTGCGGGTGGGGTGGAGAAATGGGGGCGCAGGCCGCGCCTGCCGCTGGCTCGGGGTCGGGGTCGGAGGTCAGGGGCCGGCCCACCTGAGCTTGTCCTTGGCGTCGCTGAAGCTCTCGGACACGAAGTAGACGGACTGGTAGGTCTGGTCCTGGTACGGCTGCAGCGCGGCCGCGTCCGGGTCGAAGGCTCGGATCTCGGGCTCTTCCGAGAGGGCGTGCTGGGGGGACGGGGAGGGGGGGAGTCACAGGGTCACAGGGTCACAAGGTCATAGGGTCACAGACTCTGGGAATGACTGGGGTGGCCGCCCGCCTCCCGGGTCTGCCCACGGCCCGGGCACCCCTGGGTAGGACGGGCAGGGACATAGTTCTCGGCGTTCCTGGGAGAGGGTGTGCTGGGGGGTTGCGGGGGAGCAGGGTCACAGGGTCACAGGCCCCGGGAACGAACTGGGGTGGTCGCCTTCCTCCCGGGTCCACCCACGGCCCAGGCACCCCTGGGTAGGATGGGCAGGGGCACAGGATCTCGGGCTCCTTTGAGAGGGCGTGCTGGAGGGTGGAGGGGGTCACAGGGTCACAGGGTCACAGGCCCGGGAACAGACTGGGGTGGTCGCCTTCCTCCCGGGTCCGCCCACGGCCCGGGCACCCCTGGGTGGGACGGGCAGGGACACGTTCTCTGCACCCCGACTCTGCGCCTGCCTCATGGGGGGTGTCTCACCAGGAGCTCCCCGTAGGAGGACAGCAGCCCGGCACCGTACGCCTTCACCTCCCCGTTCTGCTTGCACAGCCCAAACTCCACCGTGAACCAGTACAGCTGCGGGGGCCGCGTGTGGTCAGCGAGACGGCCCCCCACTGCCCGCCCTGGACACCCCTCAACCCCCAGGCAGGTCAGGGCAGCCCCCCACTGCCCGCCCTGGACACCCTACCTTCCAGGCAGGTCAGAGCGGCCCCCACTACCCACCCTGGACACCCCACCCACCCACTCAGGCAGGTCAGAGTGGCCCCCCACTGCCCGCCCTGGACACCCCACTCCCCAGAAGGTCAGAGCACCCCTCACTGCCTGCCCTGGACACCCCACCCACCAGGCAGGTCAGGGTGACCCCCCTGTGAGGGTGATGCTCCTGGGGCAGAAACAGAGACCTCAGTCCGGAGGGAGGGCCCGCCCGCACCCAGGGTCCCCAGCCCGGCCCAGCAGGGGAGGGACCCACCGTGGACAGCTTCTCAATCTCCTCGTCTGAGGCTCCCAAGGAGGCCAGGCCGATGTCCTGTGGAGGGGCAGCAGGCTGACCGGGGCCCTGAAGGCTCGGTGCCAGGCCTGGGCTCCCGCCGGAGGGGAGGGCCCTGGAGGGGAGGGGGCGTGGCCACCCACAGGGGGGCCCTGGACTCCAGACACCAAGGTCCCTGGACGGCTGCCTGCAGTTCCCCGGGGGAGCCAGCAAGTGGCAGCACAGACCCTGGGAATCGCCCTGCTGGTCCCCGGCTCCCTGGCCCAGTCACCCTGGGTGTCAGGCTGTCTCCAGGAGGGGCCAGAGCCCCCCCCCCCCCCCCCCGGGGGAGGGAGCCACCGCCTCCCTGACCGCCCCCGAGCCCCAGCGGCCACCCCCCCCCGGCCCGGTCCCCCTCCCCCCCCTGGGACCCCCATCTCTGGCCGCACCTGGGAGAACTGGGCAAAGGTCCGGTCGGCCAGCATGGGCACGTGCCCCAGCAGCTCGTGGCAGCAGTCCCTGTGGCCGGGAGAGAGGGGGGGTGGTGGGCTGGGCCGGGGTCTGCCTCCCCCGGGAGGGGGTTCCCCCCCATCCCCCGGTCCTCGGGGCGGGGCGCCACTCACGGCTCGGGCGAGTGCATGGGCGAGGACGCGTGCCGCACGTACTGGGTGCACTGGAACACGCGGAAGGCCAGGCTGGCCAGGAAGTCCCGGGCGGACAGCAGGCCGGCCACAGGCCGCAGCTGGAAGCCCGTCCGCTCTGCAAGGCCGCCGGGGGGTCAGGGCCCCGGAGAGGGGGCCGAGGAGGGGCTGGTGGTTCTGGGCTTTCCCTGCAGCCCCAGACCCTCCCTGCAGCCCCAGACCCTCCCTACAGCCCCAGACACTCCCTGCAGCCCCAGGCCCTCCCTGCACCCCCAGACCCTCCCTGCAGCCCCAGACCCTCCCTGCAGCCCCAGACCCTCCCTGCAGCCCCAGACACTCCCTGCAGCCCCAGGCCCTCCCTGCACCCCCAGGCCCTCCCTGCAGCCCCAGACCCTCCCTGCAGCCCCAGGCCCTCCCTGCACCCCCAGGCCCTCCCTGCA
>JAAGEH010000490.1:248293-258580 GCA_011751065.1 Lasiurus cinereus
CCCCAGGCCCTCCCTGCAGCCCCAGACCCTCCCCACAGTCCTCCCCCTCTCCCTCCCCCCCTGCAGTCTCTCCCTCCCTCTCCCCCTGCCCCCCGCCCGCCCGCCTGCCTGCGCACACCCTTCAGGAAGCGGGACACGGCCTCCAGCTGGGGGATGCTGTCCTCCCGGTACCCGCAGAAGCGCTCCAGCAGCTCAAAGGCCTCCAGGTGCTCGCGGCAGGCGTGCGTGGCGTACAGGCCCTTGAGGGTGGTGTACACGGCCTTCCTGCAGGCGGGCGGGCAGTCCGGGCGGGGGGTGGGTGGGGACTCAGGCCTGGCCCCGCGCCCCGTGTCCCCACACTGAGCAGCCCCCACTGGCCGCCCCTCGCCCCTGGGGGAGCCTTCACCCCTGGTTTGGAGGCTCCGTGGAGGGGGGTGGGCAGCTCTCAGCTCCCCCAGCCTCTCCACTGGCCTGGGCCTGCCCTGCTGGAGCCACTGCCCTGGGACCCGGGGCTCAGGGGGGCATCCCTGCCCCTGCCCAGCCTCTGCCCCAGGCCCAGCCCCAGCCTCAGCTCAGTCCCAGCCCCAGCCCCAGCCCCAGCCCCAGCCCCTGCCCCAGCCCCAGCCCCTGCCCCAGCCCCTGCCCAGCCCTGTGAGGGTCTCACCAGGTGGCAATCTCCTGGGCCGTGTACTCCACGTGGGGAATAGGGTCGCCGCTGTGCAGGGATGGGCAGTGGGTCAGGGACCCGTGTGGACCGGGGAGGGGGGAGGGGAAGGACTGGGGTAATGCCTGGCCGGCTTGGTGGCCTCTGCTCTGTGCCTCATGGGCTTGGCTGTGACTTGGGGACCCCAGGGGCCGTGGGGGACGTGGTGGTGACCAGGATGCCCCTCCCCCCTCCCCCGGCCTCAGTAGGGTCTAGGGTGGGCTGTGGAGTGGGATGGGCCTGTGGGGGGGACCGGTCTGTGGATGGGACCAGGCCTGTGGGTGGGACCAGGCAGGGCGGGGCCCGTGCGTGGGACAGGCCTGTGGGTGGGACAGGGCAGGGGGTGAGGGTGGGGGGGGGTGTGGGCGGCGTCTCACTGGCGGTACTGGAAGGCTATGTCGGCGATCAGCCTCCGGCGCTGCCGGTACTCCTGGTCCGAGAAGCCCTGGCAGCAGAGGGCCCTTCAGGAAGCGCCCGGCCCTGCCCGCGCCCAGGGTCAGCCCGGGGCCCACCTGCTCGGAGCCGGACACCCCCAGGGGCAGCCCGGGCCCCACCTGCTCAGAGCCGGACACCCACAGGGTCAGCCCGGGGCCCCCCACCCCGGCCTCGAGTGCAGGGGCATGGCGGCCCCGCTCACCGGGTGGTCCAGGTCCAGGTCGGGGTCGAACTTGGTGACCAGGTGGTGGCACTTGTCCAGCTCCGACACTCTTCTCGGGAACCACAGGACTGCACGGCGGCGGGCGGACGGGCGGGCAGACGGAAGGACGGGCGGATGGGAGGATGGAAGGACGGAAGGATGGATGGGCAGATGAGAGGATGGAAGGACGGACGGGCAGATGGGTGGATGGAAGGACGGACGGGCAGATGGGTGGATGGAAGGATGGAAGGACGGACGAGCAGATGGAAGGACAGAAGGACGGATGGGCAGATGGGAGGATGGAAGGACGGAAGGACGGACGGGCAGATGGGAGGATGGAAGGATGGAAGGACGGATGGGCAGATGGGTGGATGGAAGGACAGAAGGACGGAAGGACGGGCAGATGGAAGGACGGAAGGACGGACAGGCAGATGGACAGATGGAAGGACGGAAGGACGGATGGGCAGATGGGTGGATGGAAGGACGGAGGGAGGGACAGGCAGATGGGTGGACAGAAGGACGGACAGGCAGATGGGGGGACAGCTGTGAGCGTTGGATGGGGAGTGGTGGGGGCCTTCCCCGGGAGCTGGGCGGGGGTGCGGGGGTGGGTCTGGGACTGGGGAACGGGGGGGGGGGGGTTCGGGGGCAGAGCAGTCGGGAGCCAGACCCTGGCCGCACCCCTCGTCACTCAGGTCCCCCTCGGGGAGCCCCGCACCCGCGTTGGGGGTCCCGGCGGCTCTGGGGGCGGGAGCGGCCTCACCTCGGCCCTCCCCGGGGCCGCGCACGTCCTGGGCCACGCGGCGCACGCAGCTGAGCAGGTGGGGCAGGTCGGCGCTGGGCACCTCGCAGCGCACGAAGAACTCCAGCTGCGGGGCGCCCGCCCGCGGCCTCGGCGCCGGCCGCGTCTCCAGGTGCAGGATCTGGGCCTCGAAGGTCTTCAGGGGCCAAGGCCGGGGATGAGGGGACAGGAGGGGGAGACGGTGCGAGGCTGAGGGGGCACGGGAGGAAGGCCCGGGGTCCCCTCACCCAGCCCAGACCTCGGACCCTCACCCGGCCCGGGGCAGGGCCGGTGGCCGGAAACGGGGCGTCACCGGGGCCCCCTCACCCCGCTTTCTGGGTCACCAGCTGTGTCCCCGGCACAACGTGGCTGCAGAGGGCTGGGACCCCCTCCTGCCACACCCATCCCCAGGGAGTCCGTGATGCCCGTTTCTCAGCGGCCCATCGATTGGGGTGCGCCTGCCCTGGAGCCCCAGGCCACGCGGCAGCCAGGAGGTCCCGCCCACCCCCGACGGCTGAGTGACACTCAGCCGGGGCGGCTGGAGGGTCGGCCACCGCCAGCTCCTGTTGCCCAGCAACCAGGGTGCTGGGTCTGCAGGGCCCTCGGGCCACACAGCCAGGCGGGAGCGGCGGCGGGCGGTCTGGCCGTAATGTCATTTATGTGGGCGCCTGTGCGGGGGCCGGTCCCTGCCCGCCTGGCCTGGGGTGGCCGGAGCAGCCGAGGTGGCCAGCTGCCTGCCACATTGGCCCTCGGGGGCAGACGGGGGGACCCTGACCCCCCCGACTGCTGCTGGGAGCTACGTGCACACGTGCACATGTGCAGGATGGCGGGCTTGGGCGGTGCATGGGGCAGGGCCTGGCTTCCCAAGAACCTGAGGGGTGATGGGGGCATGTGGGGTCCCCCAAAGCTCCTCGTACCCCCTCCCCTTCGTGCAAGACGGGGTTGTAGGTGGGACAGCTCTGTGGGTTGGACGGCCTGAACCGTGCTCTCACCGGCCCCCGGGGGTACTCACACCGGCCCCCGGGGTGCGCACGGGACCCCCCCATCTCTGCCCTCACCTCAAAAGCCTTCAGGGCGCGGGAGAGCGGGGTGGGCTGGGCGGCCCGCAGGGTGAAGAGCAGGCTGAGCAGCGACTTGCCGTCCCTCTCCACGCAGGCGCCCGGCCCCAGCGGCTCCGCCGGCTCCGAGGCGGCCGCGGCCTCCGCCTTCTCCCGCTCCTTGCGGGCGTCCTCGATGAGGCTCTGCCTCCGGCCGATGAAGCGCGGTGACTGCGGACGGGCGGGCGGGCGGTGAGCGCGGGCCGTGTGCTCCAGGCGGACCTCAGCCCGGCGGCCCCTGGCGTGGGGGGCGGGGGGGGTCGCCACGGAGCCGAGATGTCGAGATGCCTGTCACTGCTACTGGTCCCCAGCCCGGCGCTAACTGGCTAACTGGATTAGGTGGCAGGAAGGAGCGACTCGGAGCTTCAGCTGCTGCCCTGGCCCCAGAGGGAGGGACGGACGGACGGCGGCCGGAGGAGGGAGCCCGGGGCAGGGAGGGGCGCCCCCCCAGCCTCTCCCCAGAGTGACCTTTGCTCCTGGTCCCTCCCAGCCCTCTGCCGCCCAGGGACACCCGTCCGCACGGCCCCTCCATCCGGACACAGGCGCCCCCGTCCGCAGCCCGTCCCCCGGACGGTCAGCCCCTCAGGCCAGCGTGTCTGAGGCCCCCCTGCACCCCCAGGTCTGCACGAAGGAGGAGCTGCGTGGGGCCGGGGGGAGGGTCCCGCCAGGAGCTGGACTTCTAAGTAGGTGCTGGTGCCCTTGGGTCTGGAACAGGGAGGAAGAGGGGGCAGGGGATCCCCGCTCTGGGTCCCCAGGTGACCTGGGGAGGTGGACAGAGCCCGAGCCCTGGCCTCCACGACGGGAGGCTCCCCACGACCCCCGACACGTGGCGTCTCCGGAGCGCAAACCACGGCGTCGTCCCTCCGGGTTGAAACCAAACCCGTCTGAGACGGCGGGGCTGGTCATTCCGCGGGGTGGCCCTGAGGGCCAACGGCAGACCCCTCTTCCGGCCGACCAGCCCCCTCCCCTCCCCCGTCTCACAGGGGGGCCCGCCGAGGGGTCTGCCCAGCACACACTCCCTTGAACGCGGGGCCGTGGTTTCGGAAAGGTCCCGGGGCTGCTGAGCAGGGAGGCGGGGGGCTGTGGCACGCAGTGGCCGGGCGATGCTTGTGGGACCCGCCCTGGGATCCAGATTCCCCTCATGGCTCAGACTGCACCCCCAGGGGCTGTACCCCCATTTGCCCAGCACCCACCTCTGCCCTCAACCCCTGTGAGCTGTGCCAGGCCTGGGGCACCCCCTGCCCACACACGTGCTCACCCACCCACCCACCCAGACTCAGACACGCAGGCCGGCCGGGGTCGCCCTGCTAGGCTGGGCAGAGGAGGTGCCCGAGGCAGGGATAGCACGCCGGGGAGCCGGGGTCTGACACCCCATTCTCCAGGGGCCCCCCGTCCTCCAGGGGCCCCCGCCGACCCCCTTACCATGATGGCCTCGGCCTGCTTGGCGTCCAGCTCGGACACGGCCCGGCGAAAGCCCTTGGCCTGGGGCGCGGCCTTGGCGCCGGGGGTGGGCATGGTACCGGCGGATCAGGATCGGTGTATCGGGCCCGGGGCCAGGCCAGGCGGCCTCTTATAGGCTGAGCTGACGTCAGAGTCCCCCCGGGTCCCCCACCTCCCACCTCCCTCGCATCCCTCTCCCGCCTGCTGCTGCTGCCGCTGCCGTCGCCTGAGGAGGAGGAGGAGGAGGAGGAGGCGGGAGCGAGGACTCTGTCCCATTAAATCTAATTGCCGCCACTGTCACCCACCCCGCGGGGCGGCCTGGTGGCGGCTCTGATTCATCCCCGCTCCGGCGGGCGGGCGGGCAGGTGGGCGCTCCGGGGAGCTGGGGACCGAGAGTCCCCCCCAGGCCCTGCTGGCTGGGGGTGACACGGACGGGGATCGGGGAGGCGCTCGCTGCTGCCCGGACACCAGGCGGAGACCCCTCTGGGGGGTCGGAGGAGAGCCCGTCTTTCTAGACCAGCGGTGTTCAACCTGTGGGTCGCGACCTGGTTTCTGATGGTCTCAGGCTCTACAGCAGAGACCCACAGGTGGAGAACCCCTAGCAGGGTGTCGCCTAGGACCCTCCGAAAACACAGATATTCACATGACGATTCGCCGTCTTAAATGGCCGCGGCGTTAGGAAGGTGGAGAACCGCTGTGTTCTAGACGATTCTTCCCTTCACCGGCTCCCCACGGGGCCTCGCCGAGCGTCGGCCCTGAATGCCTGCAGACGGGAGGGTGTGGACGGTGGACCCGGGGACCCGCCGGCCAGCCGCTGCCCGCAGAGGGGAGAGGGGGTGGAGGGGTCCTGGTGGGCGGCCACGGGAGGTGGGGGGCAAGGGGCGCAGAAGGAGCCCGAGGCCTGTCCCCAGCCGCCCCCTCCCCACAGGCCCGTCCCAGCCGCCCACCTCCCCCAGCACCGCCCACTCTCCATCGCTGCCCCTCTCCTCCTTCCGGGCCTGCCCCGAGGTGCTGTGTACCCGCGTCTCCATCTCCACAGCCCTCCTCGGCTCCCCATCCTGAACCTTCTCCATCCCGGGCACCTTGGGAAGCAGCTGAGTGCTCGGCCGGCACCACGGGGAGCACCTCCCACACCTGCTCCTGCTGAGCCCCGTCCCCTGGCGCCCGCATCCTCCTCCTCCTCCTCCTCCTCCGGGGCTGAGGAGTCCCTGACACCCGGTCCGGGCCCTTTCCTCCTGGAGGGCTCCTGGGCACCCCACAGAACCCCACTCTCTCTCTCTGGCACCGGCTCTGAACCTCCTCCCTCCTCTGCTCGGCTGGCTCCCCGACTTCCCGCCTCGGCAAACGCCCCCGAGGGCAGGAATCCCACCGGTGTGGCCCACAGTGGCCCGGACCCTGGGGGATGAGGGTGGGTTCCAGGTCCCTCCCCACCCGGGGTGAGCAGATCGGGTCCGAGATCCTGCCCACCGGAGCCCCCCACGTCCCCAGCTGCCCTGTGCCCCTGCAGAAGGGCAGCGGGGGACCCCTTGGGATGCGGGCCCGCCCGCCCGCCCCGCCTGTTTGCTCAGCGTGGGTGCAGGGCCGGGCGACGGGCCCGCTCCGCCTGCAGGAGCCGGCAGCCTCGGCCGCTGTGGACTTAACCTTTCGGCAAACGTCCGCTGCCAACGCAAACACGGTTTCTTCATTCCCCGTCTACCTGAGCCGGCGGGGCGCTGGGCCCGAGCCGCGGCTCTTCGATTCTCCCCGGGGGACCCCGTGACCCCGGCCAGGGCCCAGGCCTGGACCTCAGCCGCTCTGCAGGGAGGGCCCCGTCCTCTCCGCTGTGTGCTTCTCCGGCCGGCCGTGGCCCCAGGGGTCTCGGGGAGCCCTCCCCACACGCCCAGGACGCTCACTCAAAGGCGCCCCCTGGTCCCATCCAGTTCTGCCCCCCATCCTCCTGCCCTGGCTCCCCTCTTGTCTACCCTCCCCACCCGCAGGGTCTCCTTCGTGCCAGGCGCCCTGGGAGGGTGAACAGCAGCACTCGCAGCCCCCACAGGGAAAGGCCTGGGTGAGCGCTCTGCACCCATGATGAAGCGGGGTGCACAGCGCCCCCACATTGCCTGTGGGGGAGATGTGTGTGGCTAGCGGTGGACATTACGTGGAACCAAAGCACTTTCGATGTTTCTCTTGAAACCATCGTGTTTCCTTGGGCGACAAAATCCGCATTCTTGTGGTTCATCATGTGCATTATTTTTTTAAAAATATATTTTATTGATTTTTTACAGAGAGGAAAGGAGAGGGATAGAGAGTTAGAAACATCGATGAGAGAGAGACATCGATCAGCTGCCTCTTTTTTTTAATTTTATTGATTTTTTACAGAGAGGAAGGGAGAGGGACAGAGAGGTAGAAACATCGATGAGAGAGAGAGACATCAATCAGCTGCCTCCTGCACGCCCCCTATGGGGGATGTGCCCGCCACCAGGATACATGCCCTTGACCGGAATCGAACCCGGGACCTTTCAGTCCGCAGGCCGATGATGCTCTATCCACTGAGACAAACCGGTTCGGCTATCAGCCGCCTCTTGCACGCCCCCTACTGGGGATGTTCCCCGCAAGCCAGGTACATGCCCTTGACCGGAATCGAACCCGGGACCTTTCAGTCCGCAGACCGATCGCTTCTCGGCCTTTTGGCTAAGATCAAGTGTAGTATCAGTCCGCAGACCGACGCTCTATCCAACTGAGCCACACCGGTTCCGGCCGTAATTCGCATTACTAACGGATTCCGTAGTGAGGACGCGCCGTTAACCGGTTAATAATGCAGATTAGCTACTCACCGGTTAATCATCTGGGTTAATGACTAACCTGCTAAAAAAAAAAAAAAAACTCGGATTAACTATTAACGGACTGAAAATATGGGTTAATCATCACACGGTTAAAAAAGGCGGGTTAATCGTTAACCAGTTCATCATGCGGATCAATCAGCAACCGGTGAATAGTGCGGATTTTGTCACCAAAGAAAATACGGCGATTGCAAGAGAAACATCGGAAGTGCTTTATTCAAAGCGATGTCCGTTGCTGGTGACACAATTTCCCCATCTTTCAGGCAATTGGTGGGTCCCATCCTGATAGACTGTTTCTTGTCTTGAGGCAGACCATGCAGAGACCCCATTTTCCGCGTCTTCGTGCGTGTCGAAGCGCTGCTCAGAGAGTGCGTGGGCCGCCGATGGGACCGCGTGGCCATCTGCAGGAGCAAGACCACAATATGGCACCCATATCACATCCCATACACGTCAACATACATGTGACTCCATCTAGAGCAGCGGTTCTCAACATGTGGGTCTCGACCCCTTTGGGGGTCGGACGGCACTTCCACAGGGGTCGCCTAAGACCATCGGAAAACACAGGTACAGTGGTCCCTCGAGATACGAGTTTAATTCGTTCCGTCACCTTGAGGCGTGGGAAACGATGAGACGCTCGAGTCGCGGTAAACGGGTGGGTCGTGTGCCGCCGGCCGATCCGCGCGATGACTCCTATCTTTAATGTTGCTCATCTTTCAAAGCAAAATTCGCTCGCTCGACGGCTCGTATCTCAAAAATCTCGTATGTTAGGGCACTCGTATCTCGAGGTACCACTGTATTTAACATTATAATTCATAACAATAGCAAAATGACAGTTATGAAGTACGGTTGGGGGGTCACCACCACATGAGGAGCTGTATTAAAGGGTCGCGGCCTTAGGAAGGTGGAGAACCACTAGAGAAAAAAAAAATCCTGAATGATTAACAGGTGCGCCTGGTATGGCCCCATTCTGCAGCTGGGAAGACTGAGGTGAGCAATCCCTCTGAGTCCGGCAGCCAGGGGTCCCCAACACCCCCCCCAACATGGCTTCTCCAAGGACCCCGTGGGGTCTGTGCCCAGGGGCTGGGCGTGCCTCACGGGCTGATGCTGCGGGCACCCCAAAAGGGACCCCAGGGCTGGAAGGTGTGGGAAGAGGAAAAGGGCGGAATTGGGGCCCAGGGGTCGGCTTTGGGGGTTAGACTGGGAGGAGGGGCCGCAGGGAGGAGGGAGGAGGGATGTGGCCGTGGCCGGGGCTCTGACAGCCCTGTCTCCGCACCTGCTCAGCCCCCACCTCCCGGCTTCACCCCCACCCTCACCCCCACCCCCACCCGCCCCAGCCGTGCTGAGTAATCACAGCTCCTGCCGGCAATCAGCAGGCGCTGAGCTCCACAGCCGCTTCCAGCTCGGCCTCCCGGGGACTTAATGGCCCATGATGACGGCCTGCTCCCCCCGACCAGGGCGAAGGCGCGGGCGAGGGGCACCCAACGCGGGCAGGGGCAGGGCCAGCAGCAGCCGCCCCTGGGCTGGGGGCCAGAGCGCTCTTTCCCAGCCGGGGGGATGGGGAGGCTGCCCCCCACCACCTCCAGCTGCAAACCCCGCTCCCCTCTCCTCCCAGAATCCGGGCGCCCCCAGGGGGCGGGGGCAGAGACAGCCGCGGAGGGGAGCGGAGGAGGGCGCAGCTCAGGGGTCCTCAGCCCGTGCCTCTGCGGCCCCCACCACCACCAAACCCCACCTGGGCCCTGGCCCGGGTCGCCCATGGATAGAGCATCAGCCCGCCGACGGGAGGATCCCGGGTTCGATTCCAGTCAAGGGCAGGCGCCCTGGTTGCAGGCTCCCGGCCCTGGTCAGGGACCTGCGGGAGGCGGCCAGTCCGGGTCTCTCTCTCTCTCTCTCTCTCTCTCTCTCTCTCTCTCTCTCTCTCTCTCTCTCTCTTGCCTCCACGCTCTAAAAACCAGTGGAAACACGCCCCTGGATGAGGATGAGATAAAAGAAGGGAAGAAAGAAAGAAAACCGGCCGGGACCGGTGTGGCTCAGTGGATGGAGCGTTGGCCTGCGGACTGAAGGGTCCCGGGTTCGATTCCGGTCCAGGGCATGGACCTTGGTGGCGGGCACATCCCCAGTGGGGGTCGTGCAGGAGGCGGCTGATCGATGTCTCTCTCTCTCATCGATGTTTCTGACTTTCTATCCCTCTCCCTTCCTCTCTGTAAAAAATCAATAAAATATATTTAAAAAAAAGAAAGAAAGAAAGAAAGAAAGAAAGAAAGAAAGAAAGAAAACCGGTGGGAACCGGTGGGAACTATCGGGGAAGGTGCCACCCGTGCTCTGGGGTCAGAGGTCACTCCCAGGGTGTCAGAGGGAGAGGCCTCTGAGGTGGTCGCATGGGCACCCGGTGAGTCCTGGGACCAGTGTCGCTGCTCGCAGGGGACAGGCCGGCCGGGACACGGACACGCCCACCTCTGAGGGCGTCAGGCCAGCCGAGGCCGCGGACTGAGAGGCCTGCTCCCACCCCCCACCCCCCAACCCCGTCTGGGGCAGCAGTGTGAGCCCCTGCTGAGAGCACCCACCCACCCATCCACCCACCCACCCACCGGGGTGGGGAGCAGGGTGGGGAGCCAGGCCTCCCCGGGGCTGCCCACCGCCCCCCTCCCCAGTCTGGGGGCCCTCACATGGGGAGGGGGGTGCAGAGGAGGAGGGGGGTGCAGAGAAGGAGCGTTCGCCTCCCCCTGAGCAGGACCAGGGCCGCAGATCCCAGATCGCGCCCGTGGGTGGAAATGTCAGAGCAATTAGCCCGCCGAGGCCTCGGAGGCGACGGAGGCGCGAGCAGCCAGCGAGAGCTC
>JAAGEH010000490.1:260069-289114 GCA_011751065.1 Lasiurus cinereus
TTTTAATATATTTTATTGATTTTTTTTTTTTTTTTACAGAGAGGAAGGGAGAGGGATAGAGAGTCAGAAACATCGATGAGAGAGAGACATCCATCAGCCGCCTCCTGCACGCCCCCCACAGTGGAGAGGTGCCCGCCAGCAAGGTCCATGCCCCCGACCGGAATCAAACCCGGGACCCTTCAGTCCGCAGGCCGACACTCTATCCACGGAGCCACACCGGTCTCGGGTCCGAGCCGCTTTTTAATAAACTTGTTCTGGCTGAGCTGCTCCCGCCAGCTGCTGCCCCACCCCGCCCCCTCCTCAGGCAGCCCCAGAGCTGAGCCAGGCTCTCCCCGGGGGCTCCCCCACCAGGGCCTGGCCCCCGGGGTTCCCCAGAGCTGGACGGGGGCGCCTTCTAAACCGCCCGGCCCCCCAGAAATGGGCTCACCGGATGCGTCTTCCCTCCTTCGTCCATCCACCGGGGACGCCCTCGGGAAGCAGCAGGGGTGCACCCCTCGAGGGTCCGGTCCTGCATGGAGAAACCCCTGGCGAGGTGAGGGCCAGGGGTGCCGCCGGCCCAGCCCCAGGCTGAGGCCCCCACAGGACCTCGGGGCGCAGGGACGGACGGCGGGAGGGCCAGGACGGCCCTCGGGCTGCCCGCGCCCCAAGGTTACTTGCTGGGGGAGGGCTCCACATTCCGGCAGGATCCCTAGCTTTGGAGCTGGGGGGGCCTGTGGGGACCCCAGCCTTCCTCTCTGTCCAGCTGCTTCCCTGAGAGGAAAACAGCCAGATCCGCAGCCCGCTGCCCGCCGGTGGTCCCAGGGCAAGCGAAACTGGGAAGCATCTAACCACCCAAGAACCGGAAAAATAACGGGGTCCCCTCCCCCCGTCTGATGAGGCTGGGAGCCAGGGGCTGCCCCCAGCGTGGAGGGGTGAGTGTGCAGATGGGCCGGGTCTGCAGGCTGGGGACCCCCTATCTCCATCCACACCACAGCTCCCTTGGGCTTCTTCTGGGGTGCCCTGATCCGGGGGGAGGGAGGTGAAATGGGGGGGTTCAGCCCCTTCCGGGCAGCAAGGGGGCAGGACCCCCAATTCACGGAGCCACGTGGGGCGGCCTGTCTTCCTCCCGTGAACTGCAGGCTCTGCCGGGCGGGGTGGACCCCCCGGGCGATGCTGAGGTTTCGGTGTTTGTCAGAAGGGTCAAGGGTCACAACGACAGAGAACACGGCGGGGTCACGGGGGTCCGGAGGCCGGGGTGCCCCTGAGGAAGCAGTGGAGGGGGGTGGGGCTTGTGAGGCCTGGGTCGGCGGGACGGGGAGCAGCTCCAGATGTGGGGGGGCTGGTCTGCCTGGGGGGCCCGCGGGCTCCGTGCGGGTGTCAGAGCCGATGTCCAGCCTGGTCCCCAAGAAACTCGACCCTCTGCAATCGCCCCCCTAAGCGGGAGGTCAGGGCTGGAGGGGAGGGGCCTGGGGAGCACACCCTGTTTTCCTAAAAGTCAGACCTCCCCCGAAAATAAGACCTACTTCCCGTTTTGCCTCTCGCTGTCATAGAAGGCATCCCCCCCCCGACAATAAGACCTCCCCGATCATCAGGCCTCCCCTGAACATAAGGCCTCCCCAGAATAGAAGGCCCCCGAAGCTACTGTCTGGCATCTGACTCCTGGTTTAAAGAGATCTCGTGCCGAGACCGGTGTGGCTCAGTGGAGAGAGCGTCGGCCTGCGGACTGAAAGGTCCCAGGTTCGATTCCGGTCAGGGGCATGGACCTTGGTGGCGGGCACATCCCCAGTGGGGGGCGTGCAGGAGGCGGCTGATCGATGTTTCTCTCTCGTCGATGTTTCTGACTCTCTATCCCTCTCCCTTCTTCTCTGTAAAAAATCAATAAAATATATTATAAAGAGACCTCGCCCGGCCTGAACAGCTCCGGCTGCGCTGCGGCCCATCAGGGAGCTGGTTGGTGAGGACAACGACTACCATCCCATAGACAGGTCATCCATTTCCTTTTCTTTTTTTTTTTTTTTTTGGTTCAACAATAAATGTGCACCGTCTTCTTCTTCATGGAGAAATAAGACATCCCCTGAAAATAAGACCTAGTACATCTTTGAGAGCAAAAAATCAATATAAGACACTCTTACTTTCAGGGAAACAGGGTAGCAGGCCAGGACCTGGGAGGGGGCAGTGAGACAGGGTTGGAGGTTCCGGGCTCAGGAGCTCCAGTGAACCCCCAGGAGCACCTCGCTCCTTCCGCTCCGGCCCCTCTGGCCTCTGCCCATTGCCTCTCCCCCCCCTGGGCCTGCCCCTGCGCCCGACGGGACCTCCCCAGGACGGCATCCTGTGCCCACCTGCCCCGCGGGTGCCCGGGGGGGGGGGTCCCTCTGGCTCGGGCTCCGTGGGGCACAGAGGGAGGCAGGGCTGGAGGACGAGCCGTCCCGGGTTCGGGGCCGGAAGCCGGGCACCGCCGGGAGACGAGGGGAGAGGGCTGCCACCCTCCAGAACCGGGCAGGCTGATCCGATTACCCGTGCTGAGCGGCACCGCCCAGGGCGGGCAGGCAGGCAGGCGGCAGACAGCTCACCCTGCAGCCGGCGGCTCCGCCTGTTTATCTCCCTCCATTAGCAGCTCCGGCCGCCCAAGCGAGGGTTTTCTTAGCGGCGAGGCCTTATCTCCCGTCGTCAGGCGCAGGGCGAACGAGGCGAGGGAGCGAGGCCTGGGCCCGCCTCCCACCGGCCACCAGCCCCAGGCATCAGGGTGCCAACGTCACCCCTTCGTCAGCGGAGCACACGCTCCGGGTGACGACCCCATAACTCAACCGCTTTTTTAAAAAAAATTTTAATTTTAATTTTTAAATATATGTTTTATTGATTTGTTACAGAGAGGAAGGAAGGGAGATAGAGAGTTAGAAACATCGATGAGAGAGAGACATCGATCAGCCGCCTCCTGCACGCCTCCTATTGGAGATGTGCCCGCCAGCAAGGTACATGCCCTTGACCGGAATCGAACCTGGGACCTTTCAGTCCGCAGGCCAACGCTCTATCCACTGAGCCACACCGGTTAGGGCTATTTTTTTTTTAAATATATTTTATTGATTTTCCACAGAGAGAAAGGGAGAGGGACAGAGAGCTAGAAACATCAATGAGAGAGAGAGACATCGATCAGCCGCCTCCTGCACGCCCCCCACTGTGGGGACGTGCCCGCCACCAGGACACATGCCCCTGACCGGCATCGAACCTGGGACCCCCTCAGTCTGCAGGCCGGCGACGCTCTATCCACTGAGCCACACCGGTTTCGGCCTCAACGGCCTTTAAAGGCCCAGGGCAGCTCAGTGGGTGAGCCCCGACCTAGGAACCGGCGGTCACGGTTCGATTCCCCGGGGGGGCACCAGCCGGGGCGGGATTTGGGCTCCGTCCCCGGGCGGGGCGGCGTGCGCGCAGGAGGCAGCCGATCCACGCTTCTCTGTCTCTCCCGTCCCCTCCGAAACCCGTAAGATAAAAAGTAAATAGTCTGCTCAGAATCCTGAAAAAACAAAGCCGGTAAAACCCTATTTAAAGGAAGGGAGGGAGGGAGGGAGGGAGGGAGGGAGGCGGGCATGGGATGCGAAGGCTGAGCTGGCGGGCGGGGGTGCCCTGGTCTCCCCAGGACCCCGCCTCTGCAGGACCGGCTGCAGCGAATGGCAGCGGAAGTGCGAATTCCCTCTGTCTGTCCACGTTACGGCCGCGGGGCCTGGGGGCCAGCACGGTGAGGCCTTGCACGCACGTACACACGGGAGAACTTGCAGGAACCTGGAACCCTGCACCCCCACAGAGGCCAGCAGTGGGGGGCCTGAGGGGCTTGGGGGGCCGGCGCTGTGTGCACAGGGGACTGGGAGGGAGGGCCGTGGAGGGACCTGCCTGAGTCACAGTGTGGTCTGGAGACGGCCTGGGACCACAGCAGGAGAGGAGCCAGCGTGCCATGTCCCTTAGCCCCGTGTCCCTCACTCCAGCGGGCACTCCAGCGGGCACTCCAGCAGGCACAACGCACCTTGTCGGAGGGGCCGTGTTTGGGGCTTCATATCCGTGCGCTCCCTGAGGGCACGTCCCCGCCCGCCCCGGCCCTCCGCCCCGGCTCCCGCCTCCCCGCCAGGTGGCCCTGCTTTGTCTCATCCTGACAGCGACACACGCCACCCCAGATGGATGGAGGGCGGGGGAGGGTGGCGGGGGAGGGCGGCTGGGGTGGCTCAGGAGGGGAAGGTGCGGGCGGGGGTGGGGCTGGGGGGACTTGTAGGGGGGCAGCCGGGGCTCAGGCCCGGCCACTTCTCCGGGGCAGAGGTGGGCAGGCAGGGGGTGGGAGGCAGGGGGGCCTCGCTCCAGACCCCACAGGCTCTGACTCACGCTGGCTGACTCCAGGGGGCCCTGTGAGCTCTGGGTGGAGCTGCAGTGGCCCAGCGCCCACCCAGGGCCCGTCGGAGACACCCCGCCCCCGCCCCTGCCACCCAGTCACCACCCACTGGACTCCCTTCCCCTGGACAAACAGCCAGCCCACCCCGGGCCCTGGGAGCCTGGACCCCAGCCCAGGGCCCGTCACACCTGTGGTGGTGAACTATCTGTGCGAGCATGTGCGTGAGTGCACGCCCCTGTTAGCGTGTGAGAATGTGCCCGTGTGTGCACGTGTGAATGGGTGTGCGCACGCACGCACACATACGCATGTGTGTCTATTGCACGTGCACGTGCATGTACTTCTGTGCACGCACATAAGTGCACGTGAATGTGTGAGTGTATGTATGTGCCAGTGTGCACGTGTGCCTTGTGAGCGTGCACATGCGTGTGTGCACCTATGCAAGTGCACGTGTGCCCGCACGTGCATGAGTGAGGGTGCGTGTGTGAGGGTGTGTGTGGGTGCAAGTACGTGTGAGCATGCGAGCAGGCGTGTGCACTGTGGAGAGGGGGACGGAGCCCACCCGGAGGAGGGGAGGACAGCAGGCAGGAGGGAATCAGGTCCCGGTTCCTAACGGCCCAGTGGGAGCTCGGACCGGCTCTCAGCCACCATCACTGTGGCCACCAGCAGTAACCTCACCGGGCGGGGAGGGGCAGGGAGCGTCTGGACCTGGAGCCGGTGGACAGCAGATCTGGGTCCGAGGCTCTGCCTCCGTGGAGGGGGCACCTGGGTGGCGGTGGCGGTGGAGGTGGGCTGGGTGGGTGTTTCTGTGGGGTGTGCAGGTGTGCGGATGCTCACCCTGGGGACGGGGTGTGGAGGAGGAGGGGGGGTCCTCGGGCCCTCCCAGCACGCTCCCCGCACCTGCAGCTTGCTCTGGCCGCCCCCACCAGCCCCTCAGCCACACCCAGGCCCCTTGCCCACCTGCACCCGCCTGCTCCCTTCCCTCCAGCACCCTACGCAGCTCCCATAATCCCCTGGCCAGCTGGAATCGCTGCCCAGTCCCGCTCCTCCCTGCATTCCTTGTGGGTTGGCGCCACCACGTGTGCATCTGTGGCATTGCGCCCGCCCAGCCTGTGGTTTCAGGGCTTTGAGCAAAAGGGAGACGCCCCCACCCAGGAGGGCCCGCTGGCCGCTGGGGGTCCCACATCCCCCGCCCGGCCATCTCCGGGGATGACGGGGCTCCTTGGGGGGCCCGGGGCCCAGTGGGCATTGGGCTGAGCTGTGGGCAACGCCCGGGTCCCTGTTTCCCTGCTCCAGGGCCGGGTGAAGAAGGGTTGGCAGGCTGGGCCTCCGGAGACCTGACCTGCGGACCAGGGACCTTTCTCCATGCCAGGGTCAGCGGCGCAGGTCACCCCGCCCCGGACACATGGGAGGGAGCCGGACTGGAGGTCTCTGAGCCCGGGACCTGGACACGGTGGTCGGGGTCGGGGGGTGGATGTGGGCTCCTCACTTCCCCCTACATCCACCAGCCCCCCACGGTCACCAGCGCCAAGCGGTGCCGCTCCTGGCTGCTGCCCAAAGGCGGGTCCTGGGTGCCCAGTGCTGAACTTGGAGTCCGGATCGTGCCCCCGCCGCCCCCCGGAGGCAGGCCCCGCCGGCCTGAGCATCGGACTGGTCGGAGCTCGAAGCCGCGTCCTCGTTCTGGCAAACAGGCCTGAGGGGCCTCCTCTCTGCTCTAACCCAAACCCTCCGCTGTGTCAGCCAGTGGGCGTGAGCACCCACCTCCCCAGGCCCTGGGAACCTCAGTCCTCACCCCTGCACCCCTCAGGCCTGCGCCGAGCTCCCCAGGCCTGGTTAAGGGGTGAGTGCATGGGAAGAGGGAGTCTCAGCTCCACAGATGCCACACCTGCTCCGCGAACCTCCTGAAGGGACCCCCCCAAGACCCTCAACCGAGAGCCGGGAGCTGCCTGCCTGTCCCAGCCCGTCGCGTAGGCCCCGCTGAAGACCACCCGCTCCAGGCACGCCCTCTGAAGCAGGGGTTCCCCGGCCCTCTCCCCCATGGGCGTCTTTGAGAGGCCCCTGCTCTGGGCTCTGCCCTGAGCACTCCCCAGGCTGAACAGGGGGCGGGTCTGAGAGGCAGGCCGGCATGCATCCTCCTGACCCCCCCGAACCCAGTGCCCGAGTCTGCACCGACCCCCCTCACGCCCTGCCCTGCCCTGCTGTGCGCAGAGAGAGGAGAGACGGAGGCCCAGGGCGCAGGGGAGATGGGGCAGGGCTGAGCCGGCCGCACCCGACGACCCGCAGGTGCCTCCAGAAGGCTCCTGGCCCCACCCCCACCCACAGGCCCACGCCCCCTGGGGTGCCCAGCTCCGGGCAGGACGAGGGTGGAGGGGCCCCGGGGCCCAGCATCCAGGCCCGGGACATCCTCCCCACTCGCCCCTCCCGGCTCCATCCACCGCCTCCGGGAGGTTTGCCATCCTGCGCCCCAACCTGTCTGTCCTGTTTGGAGGGGAGGGGCCGCTGGGTTCTTGGGGAGCCCCGGGCTCGGGTGTTGTTCAGAGGAGCTGAAGCGTGCGGGGAGCGTGCAGGCAGTGGGCCCACGCGTGTGGGCGTGTGTGTGGTGTGCGTGCATGTCCGTGCACGTGTGTGCATGTGCGTGCATGTGCGTGAGTGTGTGTGGTGTGCATGCATGCGCGTGTGTGTATGTGGTGTGGGTGCATGTGTGTGTGGGGGGCACGTGACCGCACAGAGGCCCATGGCGTGCATGTGGATGTAAATGCATGTTCAGCATGCTCAGGTGGGTGCCGCACATGTCCCCCTACCCTGCATGCAGTGTACACTCATTGTCCCTGATGGAGCCCCAGGCCGGGGGGTCGGGGGGGCAGCTGGCCGTCACTGACTGGGGCTCCCCGGGAACAGGGAGAGGCCCCGGGCCTGGGGGAGAGGGCCCTGACCCCCGGGGTTTCCATATCGAGCCTCAGGGTCCACCCGATGGCAGGGGGCGTCTGGTGTCCCTGAGGCCCCATTCCCGCCCCCACCCCCCGAGGGTCTAGGGGTCCCAGGAAGTAAGGGGGTGTCTTCCATCGGGAGCAGAGGGCACAGGCCCCAGGCCAGGGGTTCCCCAGACACCAGCTTGGAATGGGCGGGACCTCTGCTCTGCAGGCCAAGCTCAGGCTGCCGCCTGGGTGGGGGGTGGCCTGTGTCAGCCTCGGGGTGTCTCTGGAGGTCCAGGGGGACCACCCTCCTCCCTACTCCAGGCCCCTCGCCCCGGCCCGGGCGCCTGCGTGCCCTCCACAGGCTGGCTCCTCCCGTGCCTGCAACGGTCGGGGACCCTGGACCCCAGGAGGCCACTGCCTCTCTGACGCGGGGTTTTACAGGGAAAAGGGGAGATAAGTCCGCTTTGATTCTGGCTCCGTTTTATGAGCTTTCACTCCCGCTGTTCGGGGGACAAACGGGTTTATGGCGGGGCTCCCGGCCCCCCCCACCCCCGTCAGCGGCAGGTGGGTGGCGGCGGCTCTGATCGGCGGGCCCGGCCCCTCCCTCCCTCCTCCTGCACCGGGAAGGGTGAGGGGCGGAGGGGGGGCGGCCTGCGGGGCCCGGCAAAGCTCGGCCTCCACAGAGGACCCCGGACACCCCCGAGGGGACGGGCCTCTGATCCTGGCCTGGGGGTGCCCCACGCTTCCCCCCAAACCCGGTTGGACAGGGTGCCAAGTGGGAGCCCGGGGCCGGGCCGACTTCAAAGCAGCGGAAGCTCTGACCCGGCCCCTCCCCCCTCAGGGACATCAAAGCAGGAGCCGGACACTAATCCAGAGGGAGCGCCCAGCCCCACCCCGGGCCCCAGGCACCCCACCCTGGAGGGTCTCGGGGGGCCTGCTCCCCAGATGTGGCGTCTGCCGAGACCGGTGTGGCTCAGTGGATAGAGCGTCGGCCTGCGGACTGAAAGGACCCGGGTTTGATTCCGGTCAAGGGCATGGACCTTTGTGGCAGGCACATCCCCAGTCGGGGGCGTGCAGGAGGCGGCTGATCGATGTCTCTCTCTCATCGATGTTTCTGACTTTCTATCCCTCTCCCTTCCTCTCTGTAAAAAAATCAATAAAATATATTTTTAAAAAAAGAAAGAAAAAAAGAGGCAGTGTTTGTGGCAAAGGCGGAGGGAAAGTGGGGGGCCTCCGGGTCCCGGGCTGCACCCCAGGCCACCTCCTGACCCCTAGGGTCCATGGAGACCCTGGCACCGCTACCCCGTTACCCCACTGGCTCCTCCCAGGGGCCTGAGGGTCAGAGGGTGGCACGTTTCGGGGTCACAGGGGCGGGGCTGGCCATAGGGAGGGTGGGCAGGGGGACACGGGAGGCCCCCCCACCCAGCCTCGGGCTCCATTCCCGCCGGTGGGCAGGGGGCTCTGCAGGCCAGGATGCTGGAGGGTGTGGGTGCACGCAGCCCCTGTGGGCGTTGGCCGGCCCAGGTCCCCCTCCTCAGGCAGGGCAGGGTGGGCACCCCAGCCTGGCTGCTTTCGGGGAGGCGGTGACGAATCGCTAATTGGCGTCGGGGGTGGAGCTGTCCCCGGGCGGGTGATTCACTGTGAGGACGCCCACAGCCTCTCCCCGAGACACCGGGGCCGGGGCGGGGCCGCCCGCCACACGCACGCCACACGCGAGGGGCCCCTCCCCCGGAGCCGGGAGCCAGGGCTGGGCGGGTGGTGCCCTCGGGGACCGAGGCACGGCTCCCTGGCAGGAGGGGAGACCCAGGCCGGCCCGGCTGGCTCCACCTCCAGACGCGTCTGCAGCCAGAGGAGCGGATGGAGTGGGGGAGTCCCAGGAAGGTCACAGGAGAAGGATTCTCCCTCCCCTGCCCCCTGGACCCGCAGTTCACCGACTGGAAGCTTCTTTTCACGTCGCTGTCCGTGCGGCCTGGCTCTGTCCAGCACAGCCCTTGGCTGGGACGGTCCCGGGTGGCAGCCACAGCTGGCCACTTCCCAAGGTGGCTGCCCTCCCGGTGGGTGACCTTCCTGCTGGGGAGACCCAGGCCCTGGAGGGTAGCCCCCGGGTGGCATGGAGGCCGGGCCGCGTGCCACAGGCCTGTGTGGTCCAGCGGCCGACCCCGAGGCTGCAGGCCATGGAAGGGGGGACTGTCAGGTGGAGAGGCCAGCCTCAATGGGCTGAATTCTCCTCCCTGCGGCTCAGAAGCGACTGGGTCTGTCCGACCGACCGGCGTGAGGAGCCCTGAGCTGTAAGAAAAGCTGGTCCCGCCGGGACCGGTGTGGCTCAGTGGATAGAGCGTCGGCCTGCGGACTGAAAGGTCCCAGGTTCGATTCAGGTCGGGGGCATGGACCTTGCTTGCAGGCACATCTCCACTGTGGGGCGTGCAGGAGGCGGCTGATCGAGGTCTCTCTCTCATCGATGTTTCTGACTTTCTATCTCTCTCTCTCCCTTCCTCTCTGTGAAAAATCAATAAAATATATTAATAAAAAGAAAAGAAGTCGGAGTGAGCTGGTGGGGAGTGGGCTGGTGGGGAGTGGGCTGGTGGGGAGTGGGAGGGCTGGTTGGAGGGGAAGATGGCCAGGCCCCAGAGGGGAGAGGGAGGAGGACAGCGCATGCCACGTGTGGTGCAGGAGGAAGGTGAGGTGGCACCGGCTCTGGGAGCCCAGGCCGTGGCTCTCAGAATGGCCTTCGGGGAGAGGGGGTCAAGTGCAGATGGGACCCCACCCGCTGGGGGGCTTCGGCCAGGTCCCGAGGGGTGCGGAGGCTCTGGGGTCGGCCCTGGGGCCCCGGGCATGGCAGCCCGGGAGCCTGGGCAGCCTGGGGGGCCGGGACAGTGAAAGATGTGGGAGGAGGTCTCCCTGAACCGCAGGGTCCGGGAACCAGGGAGAGGGGCCTGGCTGGTGTCCGGGGTGCAGTGACCCTGGGCAGCCTCTGCAGGGCAGTCCGCGGGAGCTAGAGGGGGGCTGAGCAGAAGTGGGGTCCCCCCTTGCCTGCCAGCAGGCCTGCAGGAAGCTGGATGGGGGGCTGAGCAGAAGTGGGGTCCCCCCCCCCGCCTGCCAGCAGGCCTGCAGAAAGCTGGATGGGGGGCTGAGCAGAAGTGGGGTCCCTCCCCCCACCTGCCAGCAGGCCCGCAGGAAGCTGGATGGGGGGCTGAGCAGAAGTGGGGTCCCTCCCCCCGCCTGCCAGCAGGCCCGCAGGAAGCTGGAGGGGGGGGCTGAGCAGAAGTGGGGTCCCGCCCCCCGCCTGCCAGCAGGCCTGCAGGAAGCTGGCCGTGCCCACGCCGCGTGCCACGCCAGGCTGGCCCCACCTTCCAGAGAGAATGCGTCCCGGGCTGCCAGCTCCGTGCGGGAGGCCCGGCTGGGGCCTGTCTCAGCCTGCCTGCGGGCGGCTCGCCCTTCTCCTCCGGGGCCAGGTCAGCGGGTGCCCACGGGCGGCAGCGGGGCAGCGAGGCGGCTGGAGGATGGGGGGAGGCCAGGCATCCGGAGGGGCGGTGCCCGGAAGGCCAGGGGCAGCAGCAGCCACGACACAGAGGACAGCAGAGCAGGAAAGCCAGTGACCGAGACCTAGACCAGCGGTTCTCCACCTGTGGGTCGCCACCCCTTTGGGGGTCGAACGGCCCTTTCGCAGGGGTCGCCTAAGACCCTCGGAAAATGCAGATATTGACATCATGAGGCATCACAGTAGCAACATGTCATGGTTGAGCGTCACCACCCCATGAGGAACTGTATGCCAGGGTCGCGGCCTGAGGAAGGTGGAGAACCACTGACCTAGAGGCCGCCTGGGGGGGGGGGAGGCGGGGACAGAGGCCGGACAAGCAGGGAGCCCTAAGGGACAGGGCACTTCAGCCCCCCATTTTCCCTCCCCTTCCCCCCAACAGTAGGGGGTCACACAAGCCACACGGAGGGGGACCGGGAGCCAGAGAGAAGCCGACGGGCCTGCCGAGGGCTCGGGCCCAGAGTGACCGAGGCTGGTGGCCGTGGTGAGACAGAGTGGGCGCCCCCCTCCTCGGCTCTCTGTGCTCCCGCCAGCCTGGCCCCCCCTCCCACCATCCCCTGCAGGCTACAGGCCCCGACCTGCCTCCTGCCCGCCGCCTCCCTCCCTCCCTCCTTCCCTCCCTCCCTCGCGGCCTCTCCCATCCTGGAAGGAGGTGGCATCACGTCCTGCCTGCCCCGTGGGTGGGCTGCGGCCTCCGCACTGCTGACTCCCAGGAGCCAGCCCTCACCCCCTGCAGCCCCCCTCCAGGGAGCACCCAGGCCTGCGCCCGCCTCCCCGTGTCCCCGGCACAGCAGGGAGGTCCCGAGGACGGGTGGCCTCTGGGCGGACTGCCGTGTCGGCCTGGGGGCCGCTGCTGTTCTGTCCCCTCCCCGTCGCACAGGGGGAGGGAGGAGGGAGAGGAGGGGAGGAGGGTCGTGAGTCATAATTGGGGACTTCTTGCGCCTGGAGCTGAGAAGTGAGCGACCAGACCGGTGTGAGGGGCCCGTGGGCCTCAAGGTGACCACCAGCCCAGAGCCCAGCACCTGCTGGGAATCGGGGGGGGGCCTGCAAGGGGTTGGGGGGTCAGGAGGCACCTGTGGGAGGCAGCTGAGCTGGGGGGCACCTGAGCTGGGGCTGCTGCAGCCTCAAGGCTGGTCTGTGCGCCCCCTCGGGCCTCTGCTCACTGGGGTCCAGTCCTTGGTGATCCCATGGACACGCCTTCGACGGATCCTACTTTTTTAAAATATTTTTTTTGTTTTGTTTTGGCCCAAACCGGTTTTGCTCAGTGGTTAGAGCATCGGCCTGCGGATTGAAAGGTCCCAGGTTCGATTCCGGTCAAGAGCATGGACCTTGGTTTCGGGCACATCCTCAGTAGGAGGCAGCTGGTCAATGTCTCTCTCTCACATCGATGTTTCTAGCTCTCTGTCCCTCTCCCTTCCTCTCTGTAAAAAAAAATAATAATAATAATAATAAAATATATTTTTAAAAATATAAAAAAATTAAAAAATGTATTTTTTTTATGAATCTCAGAGAGGAAGGGAGCGGGGAGGGAGACGCAGAAACATCCACGAGAGGGCATCACGGGTCGGCCGCCTCCTGCGCGCCCTCCACTGGGGATCCAGCCCGCCGCCCAGGCCTGTGCCCCGACCGGAATGGAACCCGGGAGCCTGCGGTCTGCAGGCGGCGCTCCGTCCACTGGGCCACACAGGCCAGGCTCTGATCCCCTAAGGCAGCGGTTCTCAGCCTGTGGGTCTCCACCCCTATGGGGGTCGAACGACCCTTTCACAGGGGTCGCCTAAGACCAGCGGAAAACACCTATTTCCCATGGTCTGAGGCACCCACACACCGCTCCTCGGTGTCGCAACGTGTAGCCATGTCGTTGACTATTGTCACATGAAGACTGTTACCCATGCGACACCACGATTCAAGACAACATTTCATTGATTTGTCATGAGAAATAAATATTTCACAGTATATCATTACATATTGTTTTTGGGATGAATCCCTGTGCTTTCATGATGTTCCATGTGTAACAACGAAAATACATCCTGCCTATCAGATATTCAGATTACAGTTCATCACAGTAGCAGAATGACAGCGATGAAGCAGCCACGGAAATCATGTTATGGGTGGGGGTCACCACCCCATGAGGAGCTGCCTTAAAGGGTCGCAGCCTGAGGAAGGTTGAGAACCGCTGACCTAAGGACCCCGCTTGCCCCGCCTCCCCAATCCCCCATCCTGCTGTGTTTGACACCTGTTGATTGTGGGTGGGACTTACTCGCTCTGACCAATAGGACGCGACAGAAGTGATGCCACGGCTTCTAAGATTAGGTCCCCAGGAGGAAGGGCTGCCTTGCTCTCTGCATGGGTGCAGGGGGCAGAGGCCGGGGTTCAGGTCAGGAAGGCCTGGGCCACCAGGGACAGAGACACCGCAGCTGGGGTCCCGGGACCCTCCCCAGCATGGCCGCCCAGAAGCCCCTGCGGCCCTTGACAAGGAGGAGGGGACCGTCACGGGTGGGTAGGTCCACCTCTGCTGGCTGGCCCACTGGCCCCGGCCCCTCCTCAGAGTCAGAGGTCGCCGTGTGCCCCACAGTCCACCGGGGGGTTGGAGCCGGGTCCCCCCTGGACCTGGGAGGTCAGGGAAGGCTTCCTGGGGGAGGGGCCCTAATGGGGGAAGGGGACTGGTGCTCAGGTGGGTGATGGTCCCAGAGGGCGCCCCAGCTGACCCAGCGAGGACCCTCCTGAGAGGGGGACCCCTCACGGGGAGCCATCCAGCCAGACGGCAGGTCCCTGACGCAGATGCTGACACCCTCGTGGCGGGGTGGGGAGCAGGGGCCTTCGGGGGGCCTGGGCTGGGGCTGGGTCGAGCATCTGGGGAGGTCACAGGCCCAGGATGCAGTTCGAGCATTTGGGGGTCACAGGCTCAGGATGCAGGTAGAGCATTTGGGGGGTCACAGGCCCAGGATGCGGTTCAAGCATTTGGGGGGTCACAGGCTCAGGATGCAGGTCGAGCATTTGGGGAGGTCACAGGCTCAGGATGCGGGTAGAGTATTTGGGGGGTCACAGGCTCAGGATGCAGGTAGAGCATTTGGGGGTTCACAGGCTCAGGATGCGGGTTGAGCATTTGGGGGGTCAGAGGCTCAGGATGGGTGGGCCCAGGACGGCAGGGGTCAGAGTTGGGGCAGTGGGTGTGAGAGGGCCACCAGCGGGTGGGGTTCCCTGGACACGCGCTGACGTCCCCGCCCCCCGCTTGTCCTGAGGATGGGGATGCCGCCCAGACCCACGTCCTCTCCGCCGCCCGCCCCAGCCTCTGCCAGTGTCGCCAGCCCTGCCCGCCAGGTCCGGGTCCAGCTGTCACGTGACGACAAGGGAGCCTGGACCCTCTGCGGCTCCTCCCAGGCCCAGGCCGCCTGGCCGGTCAGAACCGGCCCCCACCCGTCGGGTCCCTGTGGCTCCCTGGGAGGGGCTGCCCAGCAAAGCGCCCAGGTGCCCCTCGGACCCAGGGCGGCCATCCCACGGCACCTGCCCCGGTCAGCGCCCTGGCCACAGGCGGGCTCCCACCGAGACACCAGTACCCTGACCCCTGACCCTGGACGCCCACTCTGGGGGCAGGGCCCAGCAGCAGACGCCTGGCGGGGGGATGGGTGGTGGGTCTCCCCCAGGATCCTCCGTTAAAGGGGCCTCCGGGGGGTTTGGGGGGGACTCTTGCTGGAACCCAGCAGAAAGCCAGCTGCCGAGGGCCCATCTCCCCACCCGCCCATCCACCTGGGGCTCCAGGCAGGCCCGGGGAGGGGGGTGGTGAGCGAAGTGGGGCTCCCAGGGCCCAGGCGGGGGGCACCCCAGCCCGGCCTGGAGGGACAGCAGGCCTTGGCGGGGAGGCCGCTGGCCCGGGCCGTCCGTGGCCACCGCGCCGCCCGCCCGCAGCTGGCCGCTTGCACCTGCCCCACATGTTTGCACAAACCCTTCCCTGCGACCATCGCCGGCTTTGATGGCCGTGCCAGGTCCCCGAGGGCTCCCCGGCAGCGAACAAACACCCCATTGTCTGCAGCCCCCCCACCCTCCACCGGCCTGTTAATGGCAAACCCGGGGCCGGCCGGGGTGGGGAGCCTGGCAGGGCCTGGGCACCCCCACACACACACCCACCAGCTGCTGCCGCCCGTCCTGGGCCCCGTGGGCAAAGAGCACTGGCTCCTCCCCGGTTCTGGAACCAGCTCCCTGCCCTGGAGGTGGGACCCGGCCCCGGGCAGGGGCACGGACGGAGCCCCCCGAGACGGCCCTCCCCACAGCCACCCTGGGGCCGGGCAGCCAGCAGCCTCGCCTGCCTCAGGCGGGAGGGTGACGCCCGCAGGAGGGCGAGAGGGCGGCTCCTCAACGTGAAGCGTCCACCGTGGGGCCAGCCGCTCGGCTCCCGGGTGCAGGGTCCCACCTCCTCCTGGGCCCGAGGCGGAGGGTCGGGGAGAGTCCCAGGCACGTCCCAGGCAGCCTCCTGCACCCAGCCCGTCTCACCAGCCCGGGCTAGGACCCGGGGCCGCGCACAGCACGGCACACAGCGTCCCCGGAACCACGGAGTTTGCTCACCTCGAGCAGCTACAGAGAAGCCGCCTGTGGGGTCCTGACCCTCAGCACCCCGGCCTCCGGTGACCCGGGGCCCCAGGTCACAGCGGTGCCTGCCCAGGCTCCACCCCAGGACCCGCTCCTGGCTGGCTGGCTGCTCAGTCTCCTGTGTCCACTGGCGAACCCCCATCGCCTCCAGCTCACTGCCCACCTCCGACCTCCTCTCACTGGTTGGCCAGTTCCCCATCTCCTCTAACTTTCTTTCTTTCTCTTTACACACAAACACACACACACACACACACACACACACACACACAGTGGCACCTCGAGATACGAGCGCCCTAACATACGAGATTTTTGAGATGCGAGCCGTCGGGCGAGCGATTTTTGCTTTGAAATACGAGCAACAGTTGAGATAGGAGTCACCGCGCGGATCGGCCGGCTGCACACGACCCACCCGTTTACCGCGACTCGAGCGTCTCATCGTTCACCACGCCTCAAGGTTCCGGAATGAATTAAACTCGTATCTCGAGGTACCACTGTATATATATATTTTATTGATTTTTTTTACAGAGAGAAAGGGAGAAGGATAGAGAGCTAGAAACATCGATGAGAGAGAAGCATCCATCATCTGCCTCCTGCACGCCCCCCACTGGGGATGTGCCCGCAACCAAGGTCCATGCCCTTGACCGGCATTGAACCTGGGACCTTTCAGTCCGCAGGCCGACGCTCTATCCACTGAGCCACACCGGTTTCGGCTCCTCTAACTTCCTGAGGGGCCTCCCATCCACTCCCACAGGCTGGTCAGCGCGTATCTGGCTCCGCCGCCTTGCCCGCCGCCCCCCGCCCCTGCACCTGCAGGGCACAGCCCTGTCTCCTGGGGTTTGGGAAGCGACCCCCTGTCTCTGCGGTCAGCCCCTCTCTCGAGCTTCCTGACCCACTTCCACCTCCGCCAGCTGCTCAAGGACCCGCCTTCTCTAACGTTCTCTCTCTCTCTCTCTTTTCTCTGAAAGTTATTTTTATTGATTGGAGAGAGGATGGGAGAGGGAGAGAGAGAGAAACATCCGTGATGGGAGAGAGTCATGGATCGGCTGCCTCCTGCAGGCCCCAGTCTGGGGATCCAGCCCGCAACCCCGGGCACACGCCCTGCGCGGGAATGAACTCTGACCTCCTGGTTCATGGGTCGAGGCTCAGCCACTGAGCACACCAGCCAGGCTCTCCTCGGCTTGCTGGTCAACCTCCTCCCGTTCCTGCGTGCGGCCGCACTCTGCCTATTGGTCCTCCCTGACCTTCTCCATCGTCACCGAAACCAACCCTCTTCCTCTCTCTCTCCCCTCCTCTCCCCCTCCCCCTGCCTCCTCCTGTACCCCAGCCCCCTTGTCCTTCACCTGAGCCCCAACCTCGCCAGGCCCCCCTCCTGGCCATGGCTATCGATGGCTGGGGCCCTGGGCTGGCTCGCCCCCGCACTGACCTCCGGCACGACCCTCTTCCTGGGCCCGTGGGACCCGCAGGCCTCCCGCCCACCGTCCGCACCCTCCTCCCGTCTCTGGCTCTGCTCCCCGGAGCCCAGCCTGGACGGGACCCCACCTTCCTCCTAGTGACTCGAGCGCCCCAGTGGGACCCGAGCCTGCGGTACTTCATGCTATTTATTTTATTTTATTTTATTATTTTATTTTATTTTATTTTTTATTTTATTTATTTTATTATTGTATTGTATTGTATTGTATTGTATTGTATTGTATTGATTTTTCACAGAGAGGAAGGGAAAGGGATAGAAAGCCAGAAACATCGATGAGAGAGAGACATCCATCAGCTGCCTTGTGCATGCCCCACACTGGGGATGTGCCTGCCACCCAGGTAATATGCCCTTGACCAGAATCGATCCTAGGACCCCTTCAGTCCCCAGGCCGACGATCTATCCACTGAGCCACACCGGTTTCAGCTCATGTTATTTCTTTTACTGCAGCGGTTCTCCACCTGTGGGATGCGACCCCTTTGGGGGTCGAACGACCCTTTCCCAGGGATGGCCTAAGACCAGCGGAAAATGCAGATATTGATATCACGATGCATCACAGTGGCAACATTTCGTGGTCGGGGGTCACCACCCCAGGAGGAGCCGTATGCAAGGGTCTCGGCCTCAGGAAGGTGGAGAACCACTGTTTTACTGAAACCATGGCCTTGGTTTCTGTCAGGGCAGGTTGAGATTTATAGGAAGCGGAGGGGAAGGCACAGTGCACCCCCATTCCCTGCACCCCACACAGGCCCCGTCACAGCGCTGCGCACGGCAAGGCGTGGGGCTCACGGGCTGGCACCCCGCACCCCGGCCAGGCAGGCCCCACCAGGGACTCCCCGAGAGCTCAACCCTCCCCCCAGGCTCTGCAGGACCGGGCCCTGCCTCCCGGCTCCCCTCCCCCTCGCCCGCAGTTCAGAGACTCCCGTGCCCGGCCTGGCAGAGGCACACGTGCCACACGCACGCCACGGCCACACCCCCCGTCTGCACCCAGCCCTCTCCCCGCCGCCGCCGCCGCCGCCGGCCTGAGGTGAGAGCACCAGCCACCAGCCACCAGGCACACGGCCGCGGCCGGCAGGCAGGTGCAGGCGGGTGCAGGCAGGTGCGTGCCCTCTCACGCCGCAGGCAGCACGTCTGCCCGGAGCCCCGCCTGCCGGGCCGGGAGCCGAGAACGCACCCCCGTGCCGGCCCTGCCCAGCCGCCTGGTGGCCCTGCTCCACCTCAGGAGGGGCCTCCCGGGTCCAGAGCCCGGCTCCCTGCAGACTCACCCTGAGGCCCCCCCTCGGAGCCTTGGGACCTCTTTCCAGAGGGCACCGGGCCCTGCACCCACCCCCACCCACAGGCTACGGAGGTCGGGGGCCCCACTGCTCACAACTGTCCCTTTTGGGGAACTTTTCTCAGGTGAATAGGAGGCCGGCGAACGTGGGGGACACCCCCCACACACACCATAGAAAAGGCCAACCCTGCCGAGACCAGTTTGGCTCAGTGGATAGAGCGTCGGCCTGCGGACTGAAAGGTCCCAGGTTCGATTCCGGTCGGGGGCATGTACCTTGCTTGCAGGCACATCTCCACTGTGGGGCGTGCAGGAGGCAGCTGATCGATGTCTCTCTCTCATCGATGTTTCTGACTTTCTATCTCTCTCCCTTCCTCTCTGTGAAAAATCAATAAAATACATTTTTTAAAAAAAGGAAAAGGTCAATCCTGGTCTCAGAGGGACCACCCCGTGGTGCCATCCCGGCTCCAGAGCCCCCACCAGGACTGCTCCTGGCTTATCTTCTTCCTCTGCCTCTGCCCTTCTCCTGGGGCACCCCTCCCAGTCCTGGGGGACAGGCCATGGGGAGCCGGGAGGTACTGCAGGGGCTGAGGGACCCCGAGGAGGGTCCCTGGCAGGGTGGGCTGGGTGTTTGCCGTGCCCCATCCAGGCCCGATGACGATGCCAGAGCCACTGGCCCAGAGGGCAGTGGGAGGGGCGGGGGCGGCTTAGTGTCAAGCATGAGCCCGACCAGCATGGCTCAGTGGTTGGAGTGTCCACCGAGGAACAGGGTCACGTTTCGACTCCCAATCAGGGCACCTGCCTGGGGTGTGGGCTCCCCTCCCCAGTGTGGGGCCTGCACGCTGCAGCCATTGAGTGATCCTCTCCCGTCATGGATGTTTCTCTATCTCTCTCTTTCCCTCTCCCTTCCTCTCTGACATCAATAAAAGTATAGATTTAGCCGAGACCAGTTTGGCTCAGTGGATAGAGCGTCGGCCTGCGGACTGAAGGGTCCCAGGTTCGATTCCGGTCAAGGGCATGTACCTTGGTTGCAGGCACATCCCCAGTGGGGGGCGTGCAAGAGGCAGCTGATCAATGTTTCTCTCTCATCAATGTTTCTAGCTATCTCTCTCCCTTCCTCTCTGTAAAAAATTAATAAAATATATTTTAAAAAATATAAAAAAATAAAAGTATAGATTTTAGCCGAAACCGGTTTGGTTCAGTGGATAGAGCGTCGGCCTGCAGACTGAAGGGTCCCAGGTTTGATTCCCGTCAAGGGCATGTATCTGGTTGCAGGGCGTGCAGGAGGCGGCTGATCGATGTCTCTCTCTCACCGATGTTTCTAGCTATCTCTCTCCCATCCTCTCTGTAAAAAAATCAATAAAATATATTTTTAAAAAATATAAAATATAGATTTATATTTAAATATAAAAAATAAAAGTATAGATTTAAATAAATAATAAATAAATAAATAGTCGAGCACGAGAGTCCCAGGGGCTCCTGGCTGCACCCAGAGAGGCAGAGGCTGGGGCCAAGCTGAGACCCAGGGCTGGCTGGGCTGAGGGATCCCTGAGCTGCCGAAGAGACAGGACCATCCACTGGGCATGTGCCGATAGGGAACGAGACCTTTGACCCCCACGACTCGGCGGGGTCCCTGGGCCTTTAGAAGGGTCCCCTGGCGAGGTGAGGCTGCAGCGGTGGCCTGACCACCTGGGGACCGGCTGCAGGCACTGCCCGACCGAGCAGCCCTGCCCTCCTGGGCCTGCCCACCCCTGCCCAGCTCCCAGGCCCGAGCATCATGTAAAATATAATTTAAGTCCATAAGAGCACACCCAAGGAAGTGGGAATGGGCAGTGCGAATTTCTCTTTCTGTTGCTTGTTTTCCCTTTATTTTATGTTGCAGTGTACGTTTCTTAAGAGACCCACAAAGCCATGTGTCTTCTGACTACTACTAACTACCTGAGGAAATTCCTAGAACCAATAAGACAGGTTAGCGAGATCTTGGCATAACGTCAACATTCAGAACTATTATAATTCTGAATTTTCAAAAAACAGCTCCACCGACTAGGTGTACCGGTTAATAATGTGGATTTCTTTTTTCAAATAGATGGAGTTACACAGATGTTGATATCTACGTGACTTGGTATGTAGGCTATTTTGTTGTATGGCTCCTGCAGATGACCACTAGTTATGATCGATGGCCCACGCACTTTCTGAGCGGCACTTCCAAACATAGGAAGAAGTGGAAAATGGGGTCTCTGAATGGTCTGCCTCAAAATAAAAAAAAGTTCTATTGGGACGGAACCCACAAATTACCTGAAAGATGGGGGAAATGTTAGCTAGCGATGGACGTTACTTTGAACAAAGCACGTTTGATGTTTCTCTTGAAATGATCCTGTTTTCTTTAAAATCTGAATTAGCAACTGGTTGGTCCATATTATTAACCAGTTGCTGGCTAATCTGCATTTTTAACCGGTTCATAATTAATCCAAACTATTAACCCTAAGTATGGCAGGTGGGTTCATACTTCCCAGGCAAGATCTTTTAATGTGTCTTTAACTGGTTTTGAAGTGTGTGATGGTGCGTCATCACGAAGCAAAATTACTTCGCCGTGTCTGCTGGCCCATTCTGGTTGTTACGCAATCAAAGCGTGGTTCAAATTGTTTATTTGTTGTGGGTAGCGATCAGTACTCATGGTTTCACCTGGTTTGAGAAGCTCATAATGCACCACACCTGCCTGATTCCACCAAACGCAGAGAATTGTCTTCTTTCCGAGGCGATTTGGCCTTGCAGTCGATGTTGATGGTTGACCTGGATCAACCCATGCATTTCCGATACTCAAAATAAATCCACTTTTCATCGCCAGTCACAATTCGATGCAAAAAAAAAGACTGTCTTTTGTGCCGTTGAAGCAACATTTTACTGATGACTTTTCGGTTTTCCATTTGTCTTTCGTTCAGTTGAGGTGGCACCCATTTTCCCTCCTTTAAGATCTTTCCCATGGTTGGTAAACGATCGGAAATTGTTTGCTGAGCAACGTTTAATCTTTCTGCAAGTTGTTTTTGAGTTTGACATGCATCTTCATCCAATAATGCTTGTCATTGTTTACCTTCAAACTTTTCCGGTTGACCTGGACGTTCTATGTCTTTCACATCGAAATCATGACTTTTAAAGCGTTTAAACCAGCATTGACAAGTGTCTTGAGATGGAGCATGTTCACCATAAGCTTTCTGAAGAATATAACTTTTTCTTCAAAATAATGAATTAAAACTTCCTGCCAGTGCTCTTTTATGAGGCATGCAATCTGACCTTTTTAAGCGTTAAAATATCTATGATGTTAACACTGTCAGAAAATTTGACATAGGAAGCTTTGAATCTCGTCAATACAACAAAATAGGACATAAATAATCAATTTGAACCACGATCAAATTGCTTATATATCAACATATGTGTAACTTCATTTATTGAAAAGAATCAGCATTATTAACTGGTACAGTAGCACCCCAAAAATGAAACATTTGCATATAAATATATAACAAAAAGTGTGTAGATTCTGTATACTGAGGGTGATAAAACACTGATGAAAGAAATCAAAGACCGCCGAGACCGGTTTGGCTCAGTGGATAGAGCGTCGGCCTGCGGACTGAAAGGTCCCGGGTTCAATGCCGGTTGGGGGCATGTACCTTGCTTGCCGGCACATCTCCACTGTGGGGGGTGCAGGAGGCGACTGATCGATGTCTCTCTCTCATCGATGTTTCTGACTTTCTATCTCTCTCCCTTCCTCTCTGTAAAAAATCAATAAAATATATTTTTAAAAAATCAAAGACCAACACAGATGGAAAGGTATACTATGTTCATGGATTGAATGGTTCAGTACTGTCAATTCTCCCTAAGCTGATCCAAAGATTCACCCATTCAACCATTACCCCAGCAGGTATTTTTGCAGGTGTTGATACGTTGATTCTAACGTTAATAGGATAATGCAATAAGCCGGAATCATTCAAGCAAGTTAGAGAAAGGAAAACATGATTGGAGGACTCACACTACCCGGTTCCATTTCATTTTACTCTCTCTCTCTCCTCGGGACCACCTGGTTTTCCCAAAAGTCACAGTCATCAGGATAGCGTGTCCTCTGAAGGGAAGGACTCCCAGGTCCATGGGACAGAGCAGAAAGCCCAGAGTAGACCCACACACGGTCAGTCAGTGGAGTGTTGGCAAAAAAAAACCACACAAAGGCCTTTCGATGAAGAAGAGACGGCCTTATCGGCAAAACGGGGAACGTGGTGCTGGGTCCACTGGCCCTTCGTCTGCAGACACAAAACCTTGGCACGCAAGAGACCGCCCAGCTCACACTGACGTTAATCCCCAGGAAGATCGTGGGCCTCGCTGTGAAACAGAAAACTGAAGAACACCTAGAGCCCTACCCGGTGTGGCTCCGTGGATAGAGCGTCGGCCTGCAGACTGAAAGGTCCCAGGTTCGATGCTGGTCAAGGGCATGGACCTTGGTTGCAGGCACATCCCCAGTGGAGGGCGTGCAGGAGGCAGCTGATGGAAGTTTCTCTCTCATTGATGTTTCTAACTCTCTGCCCCTCTCCCTTCCTCTCTGAAAAAAAAAAATCAATAAAATATATATATATTTAAAATCAGCAATGATCTATTCAGACGGGAAATAATTAGGGAAAGGCAAGTTAAAGCCACAGAGCGGCACCTCCAGTTGAGACCAGACCACAGGAAAGAGGCAGACAGGACGGTGCCTGGGCTGGGGGGTGTGCAAGGAGCAGGCTGCAGCGGGCTGCGTGCCAGGGCAGGCTCTGTGTCCCTGGGGTCAGCACCCAATGGCGGGGGACTGGCTAGGAGGGCCGAGGGGTGGGGGCCACAGAGCCACAGAGATGGCGAGGTGGCATCCTGGCACCGAGCTTCCTCACCCAGCCCAGGGTCCATCACATAGCCTACGCCTGCTCTGCTGTGCGTGTCTGCGTGCCTGTACACGTGCACGTGTGTGTGTGTCTGCCTGTATGCATATGAGTGTGATGTGCAACTGTGCGTAGGGGTGCATGAGTGTGATGGTGTGGCCATGTCTCTGTGTGTGTGTATGTCTGTGTGTATGTCGGTGTGTGTTCACGTATACCAGTGGTTCTCCACCTTCCTAAGGCCGCGACCCTTTAAGACTGCTCCTCACGGGGTGGTGACCCCCAACCATAAAATGGTTTCCGTGGCTACTTCATCGCTGTCATTTTGCTACTGTTATGAACTGTCATGTAAATATCTGATAGGCAGGATGTATTTTCGTTGTCACAAATTCAACATCACTAAAGCATAGGGATGAATCACAAAAACAATATGTAATTATATATTGTGAAATATTTATTTCTCATGACAAATAAATGAAATGTTGTCTTGAATTGTGGTGTCGCATGGGCAACAGTCTTCATAGGACAACAGTCAACTACACTTTACTACACCGAGGAGTGGTGTGTTGGTTCCTAAGACCATGGGAAATAGGTGTTTTCCAATAGTCTTAGGCGACCCCAGTGAAAGGGTCGTTTGACCCCCCAAAGGGGTCGAGACCCACAGGTGGAGAACCGGTGACGTATACGTATGTGCGTGCCTCTGTGCTATGTATCTGTGTGTACTAGTGATGGACGTTGAGTCTGTAGGAGTGTGTAGGTGTGTGGACGTGTGCACAGGAGTGTGTCGCTGTGGCTGTGCATGTGTGTGTCTTAGGGCATGCGTGTCTATGTGTGACTGTGTCTGTATGTGAGTGTGTGTGTAGGAGGGAGGGAGGCTCTGGCTGCCAGATCTGTTCAGAGCAAAGGCCCTGGGGCGGCGGGAGGGAGGCCGCGGAGGGCGAGGCCGGGTGGAGGCGAGGCCTCGGGCCTCCGGGTGCAGGGAGACAGAAAGAGCTGGAAGCCACCCGGGCCCCGCCCAGAACAGGTTGGACCTGACGGAGCACAGCACGGGCGGCTGCGCATGGGGGGTGAGGGGGGAGGGAGGCGGGGGAGGGCCCAGGGGTGGGGTGGGGCAGGTGCTGCTGGGCGGGAGGGAACTGGGGGGGGGGCGGGTGGCGACCAGGCCTGGCTGAGCCCCAGGGCCACTTGGGCTTGAGCTGGGTGCCCTCCCCCTGGGGTCCTGCACCACATGTGAGCCCCCTGCCAGGGACGCCATTGGCCTGAAGGTTCTCCGTCCTATGGCTCCCAGTCCGCCTCCAGGAAGCCCTCCGGCCTACCTGCCCTCCCCCCCCCAGACCTCCAGCCCCTCCATCCAGGCTCCGGGCTGCTCCCTGAGCTGAGCTGTGGCCCCCACATCAGGTCTCCTCCCAGCAGGCACAGGGCTTCGAAGAGGCGGGGGGTCCCCGAAACCCTCATCCACGCCCTCCCTCCGCATCACCTCAGCCAGGGACTGAGCACCAGGGCAGCTGGCCATTCGGGGGTTGGGGGGGTCCTCACTCAGGCCCAGCATCACGTAGGGGTCACAGGGTCAGACGGCCCTGTGTCCCTTCTGCCTCGTCCCTCGCGGTCTGCCCTTGAGCAAAACTCCAGTTTCGCCGAAACCGGTGTGGCTCCGTGGAGAGAGCGTCGGCCTGCGGACTGAAGGGTCCCAGGTTCGATTCTGGTCGGGGGCATGTGTCTTGGTTGTGGGCGCATCCCCAGTGGGGGCGGCATGCAGGAGGCGGCTGATCGATGATGTCTCTCTCTCATCGATGTTTCTAGCTCTCTGTCCCTCTCCTTCCCTCTCTGTAAAGAATCAGTAAAGTATATTAAAAAATAAAATAAAATATATTTAAAAAAACAAAACAAAAAAACTCCGGTTTCTCTCTCCTTTTTGTTTAAAATCAGGGCATCTGCCGAGACCGGTTTGGCTCAGTGGATAGAGCGTCAGCCTGTGGACTGAAGGGTCCCAGGTTCGATTCCGGTCGGGGCATGTGTCTTGGTGGCGGGCACATCCCCAGTGTGGGGCGTGCAGGAGGCAGCTGGACGATCTCTCTCTCTCTCTCATCGATGTTTCTAGCTCTTTGTCCCTCTCCTTCCCTCTCTGTAAAGAATCAATAGAGTATATTAAAAAAATAAAATAAAATATATTAAAAAAAAACACAAAACAGCAACTCCGGTTTCCCTCTCCCTTTTTGTTTAAAATCTGGGCATCCGTTGATTTTAGTGACATTCTGCCTCATTCCAAAAGGAACGGGAGGTGAGGGAGCAGAAACGGGGCCTCCCTGAACCCAACAGAGATGAGAATGCCCAGGCTTAGGGGTGCCCAGTGCCCCCCAATACACACACACACACCCCGACTGCCACCCGGGCCCCCAGCTCCTCCCGGGGAGGGCACAGCCCGAGTCTCCCCTCAGCTCAGTGCACAGGCCCGAGGCCACGGTGCAGGCGGGGGCGGACGGGCCCCTACGCCTGACAGAGGTCAGACAGGGCAGAGGCTGGGGTATCCGGACGCCCCCTGAGCAGGGACAGGCCGCTGGTGCTCTGGGTGCAGACTCACCGATTTTAGGTAAATTCTACCCCAACTAGATGACCGTGCAGCTGGGACAGGGTCCCCCGGATCCACAGAGGCCCCAGGAGGACAGGGACACCCAGGCCGGGCCCCGCGTGGCCCGGGGGCTTCTTGGGGGCCGGGGGGGGGGGGGCGTGCGGTGGGAAGGCTGGGGTCCGGGATGCCCAGGTGAGTCCCCAAAGCCCCAACTGCACCCCCTCCCAGCTCCTCCTCCTCCTCTTTATTATTTTTTTTTCAAATATATTTTATTGATTTTTTCACAGAGAGGAAGGGAGAGGGATAGAGAGCTAGAAACATCGATGAGAGAGAGACATCCATCAGCCGCCTCCTGCACACGCCCCACTGGGGATGTGCCCGCCACCAAGGTACGTGCCCTTGATCGGAATCGAACCCGGGACCTTTCAGTCCGCAGGCCGGCGCTCCATCCACTGAGCCACACCGGCTTCGGCTTCCTCCTCTTCTTGGTCACACAGGACAGTGCAGGCTGGAGGGCGGGGTCCCCCCAGGGGCACAGATACGTGACCTGCCCCATGGACACCCAGGGTAGTAAGGCTCATCAGTCTGTCCGTCCCTCTCAGCCTCCCCCTCCTCTCTCCTGCCGCCGGCCAGGGGCCCGCAGGCCCGGTCACTCCCGGGCCCCAGGTCTGGTGGTCCAAACAGACCCCCAGGGCAATGGTGCTCCTCCAGACTCAGCTCAGAACTCGGACCCCTGAGACCCTGAGCACCACTGCCCCCTCCACCTCTGACCTGTCCTCCCCGCCCCCCCTCCTGCCCACCAAAGCCCCTGCCCCTGCTGAGGCTCCCACTGCAGCCTCAGTGCCCACCCCACCCTGGGGAGGAGGCTCCGGCGTGCGGGGGGCCACAGGGCTGGGTGCTTCTGCGGCCATCCCGCCTTTCTCCCCTCGCCCCCCGAGGGGTGGGAGTGAGGGGTGCCCGCTGGCCTGGCCTGAGAGACCAGGGGGACAGCTCCAGAGGGAGGTCACCGTGAGAGGGTGCCTGGCAGAGGCCGGGCAGCTGGGTGTCAGAAACCCAGTGGGTGGCCCTGGTCCCAGCCCCCCCCTCTACCCCCCAGCCTTCAGACAGCTCCTGGCCCCGCCCGGAAGGCTCAGGCTGACTGCTCCAGGGTCAGGGAGGTCCTGTTGGGGCTGAGGGACTCTCAGGGGAGGGGGTGACTGCAGGGGGTGCGGGGGGCTGGCCGCAGGAAGGGTCCCCATCCTGCCACCCCTGAGCTAACCGGCCCCCGCGTCCCCTCCTGGGAAACCCTGCTTGCTGGCCAGCCCTGGGAGCGTATCCGGTGCCCTGAGTCTCAGTTCCCACGCCTGTAAAATGGGCGCATCACCAGGATGGACTGAGCCAGCCAGACCCGAGGCAGCTAGGACGTGGGGGGCCTAGGGGACAGAGGGCTGGGGTGGGGCGGGGGGCCTTCCCCCACATGGGCGGCACACCGAGAACCCACTAAGAGGCCTGCAGGGCTGGGGCTCGGAGGGGTAGTCAGGGAGAGGCCTTGGGCTCCTGCAGGCCTCCTCCCCCCGCAGGGGGCACCTGCCAGACCAGGGAGGGGGAGAGGGGAGCCGGTGGAGCTTAGATCTCCCCGCACCTCGCCCTGCGGGCGGCGGGCGGGGCCCGGGCTTTGTCTTCTGGCCCCTCCCTTACCTGCCGCCCACAAAAGACATTCAAATGAGAGGCAAATATTTGAGCAGCCGGGCGGCCGGCCTGCACCCCGGCCCTCATTTGGATGTTAATTGGGTTTCATTGAAAGATTTGCATGTTTATCCACGGGGTCCAGGGCCAGGGCAGAGTGGGGGGGCAGGGTCTGGGCTGAGCCCCAGGGCTTGTAGGCAAATTCGAGGTGAGGATGGGGGCGGGGAGGCCTTGGGGCACTGGGCGGGGTGGCGGGGGGGGGGGGCGGGGGGGGGCGGCCCCCGGGGGGGGGCAGTACCTCCTCATTGGGACCAGGGGGACAGACAGGGAGGCCGTGGGGCCTGGCTGGGCTGCAGGAAAAGACGGACAGATGACCTGGACACATGGACTCAGCGGGAAGAGCCAGGGGGAAGGCAAGTGGGTCCCCATGAGGAGGGGTCAGCCCTGGGGACCGTCACATGATGTCACAGATGTCATATGATGCCACATGACGTCACAGGAAGTGCAGGCTCGGGCCCTCCCTGAAGAGGCCTGGGGCTGTCTCCCCCCCATCCTCCCATGGGCTTGGGGGGTCCCAGGAGGAGAGGCATCTTGCCCAAGGCCATTCGGGGACCCTGGCCTCTGTGTCCCCAGCAGTACCCGCCCCCCGTGGGGTCCGGGAACTCAGGCTGAGCTAGTCGCACCCACCGAGGGGCCGGGAGGGGACGGTGGTCGCCCACAGGGGAGGCTGTCACAGTGGAGAAGGGGAAGGAGGGGGATAGGGGTCCAGGGCCGGGTTCCTTTGTCCCAGGTTGAGTCCCCCAAACTCACACGGTGGCGCCCTGAGCCCCGCAGCTTGGAGAGGCCGCACGGGGAAGGTCCCTGGGGTGGCCTGCCTCCCGTGCGCCAGGACGGGGAGCGAGGATGCAGGCGCCCGAGAGGCCCTGGCCCTCCAGGACCGGACCGTGGCTCCTGCGGCTTCGCCCAGCTCTGAGGTGCCCCCAGCCCCCACCCTGGGACTCTGCCACGCCCACCCATGGGCGCGTCCTCGCGGGGCCTGGGTGTCCTTGTGGCTGTGAAGGGCTCGGAGCCCGCTGTCGCCCTGACTGTGTCCCAGGGGTCTAGCCAGTCTGTCACATGATGTCACATGACGCCTGGGGTCTGGCTCACGCTGGGTGGGGGAGCCGAGCAGGTGTGTGTGGCCTGCGGCCAGGGCTGCTCTGGGGGTGCTGACCCAATCCCTCCCCCGTCCAGCAGGCCCCTCCCTGCCCCTGGGAAGCTGGAAATTCTCAGCTCCGGTGACAAAGGCCTATTTCACTGTGCAGGGGGCGGGGGCGGGTCTCCGGGGGCGGGTCTCAGGAGGCGCTGCGGGGGGCCAGGTTGGCCTGCAGATGGCAGCTGCTGCGGCATCGGGGGTGACGGATGTGCCCCATTAATCACAGCCAGCAGCCGGGGCAGCTGGGGCTCGGGGGTCCCCGGCTGGAGCCCCAGGGGGTCCTGGGAGGTGGTGGCAGGGGTGGGGGCAGGACTGCAGACTCTCCTCCCTCGGTCCCTGCCCTCCTCCCCCTCCTCTTCCTCCAGCCGCAGCCTGCCCGGAGAAGCTGGGAGCCGGCAGGGTGCTGGGCCCCGTTCAGCCCCCAGGACTGGGCGTCCAGTGGTCGGGCTGGAGACCTGGCTTCTCTGTCACTCAGGGCTGACAGACCCCCCATTTCTAGCTCCCAGCAATAGCGGGCCTGACAGACACCCCATTTCCTGATCCCAGCAATAGCAGGCCTGACAGACACCCCCTTTCCAGCTCCCAGCAGGAGACCAGCAATAGCCGGCCTGACAGACAC
>JAAGEH010000490.1:308106-331105 GCA_011751065.1 Lasiurus cinereus
GGACAGGCAGGGGAGTGGACAGGCAGGGGAGTGGACAGGCAGGGGAGGGGACAGGCAGGCGGGCGAGGGCGGAGGGCGGGGGAGGGGGCTGAGCCCGGAGGTCGTGGCTGGGCGGGGTCAGCGGCCCTGGGGGAGCCGCTCTCTGCCCCCGGGGAGGGGGGGTACCACCCGGGGGGACGCTTCTCCCCGGCCGGGCGGCCCCGCCAGACGCGCTGCTGCTCCCGGGAGGCCCGGCCACCGCCCACCGCCCACCGCCTGGGCCTCGCCGGGGCCCCTGTGGGGACAGCACAGGCCCGGGCGGGGTCCCCTCGGGCCCTGCGGACCAGGCGGGTGCGGAGCCCCCACAGGCCGGACGCAGAGAGCGGCCACGCCCCCTGCGGAGGCCACACCCTTCCGTGGAGGCCACACCCCCTGTGACAGCCACACCCCCTGTGACAGCCACACCCCCTGTGGAGGCCACACCCCCTGTGGAGGCCACACCCCCTGTGACAGCCACGCCCCTCTGTGACGGCCACACCCTCTGCAGCGGCCACACCCCCTGCAGCGGCCACACCCCCTGTGACAGCCACACCCCCTGTGGTGGCCACACCCCTCTGAGGGGGCCACACCCCTCTGAGGGGGCCACACCCCCTGTAACAGCCACACCCCTGCAGCGGCCACACCCCTCTGTGGAGGCCACACCCCCTCTGACAGCCACACCCCTGCAGCGGCCACACCCCCTGAGGGAGCCACACCCCCTGTGACAGCCACACCCACTGTGATGGCCACACCCCTCTGAGGGGCCACACCCCTCTGTGAAGGACACACCCACTGCAATGGCCACACCCCCTGCGGCGGCCACACCCCCTCTGGCTGTCCTCCTGCAAACCCGCTGGGCCTGCACCCAGGCGGTGGCTTCACCACGTGTCCCCCACCCCCATCCCCCGCCCATGTGGCCCCAGCGGCCCACTCAGCACGGCCCTTCCTGGGGTCCCATCAAGGCCAGTGGGGGTGAGTCAGCCCCCCTCTACCCCTGCCCTGGGGATGGCTCTGCTCCAAGTTACCACCTGCCTCTGAGGCACCCCCAATCCTGTTCCCTTTTCGGAAACGTCGTGGTGACACACGTCAGGGCAGACAGCTCTCCCAGGTGAGGCCCCCGAGGCCTGCCCCCCAGTCCCTCCGGTCCCCTCGGTCCCCCCAGGGCCCCCCAGGACCAGGCCAGGCAGGGCTCCCCCCAGGTCCGGCCTCTGCTCACACCCCCCCGCCTCAGGGAGCGCACCCCTCCCGGGCGCCCTCTCTACTCACCCTGCTCCTCACAGGGTGCTGGTGGCCACACTCAGGGCCAGGCCATGCCGGCTGGGCCAGGCCCCCGACGCCTCCACGCCCGTGCCCTGAGCCGGGCTGGCAGCAGGGGTGGCAGGGCCGGCCGCCGCCCCTCCCCTTCCTGCCCCCCCTTCCTTCCGGGCACCCACTCTGCTCTCAGGGTGTGCTGACAGGTGGGCGGGCACCGTCCGCCCCTGGGAGGGCAGCTGCGGCTGGGTCCCGCCCAGCAAAACCCCGGGGAGGGGAGGGGAGGGGAGGGGAGGGGAGGGGAGGGGTGGGGAGGAGGTGGAGGAGGACAGGGAGGAGGAGAGGCCACCAGCATGGGCCCTCGGCGTCGAGTCAGGGTGGCCAAATGCCAGATGCTGGTCACCAGCCTCTTTGTCCTGGTAACGGGGGGCGGGGGGTGCGGGGGGCTCAGGGGAGAGGGTGGTGACCCTGTGGCTCCCCACACCCACCCGCCCATGGACCGCACCTGGGTCCCTGGTGGCGGGGGCCCAGGAGCGACCGTTGGCCTGGCTGCCCCTGTGGGAGAGGGTGGCTGTCCCCCACCGGGCAGACAGCCGCCTGGAGGAGCCGGGGTGGGGGGTGCCCTGGGGGAGGGAGTGGCGCCTGGGGCTGTCACAGGGGCACGGGGCTGGGGCTGGGGGCCCACTTCCCGCTGTGCAGAGTGAGCCCAGGTCCCTGGTTGGGTCTTGGGGTGGCGGGGGGAGGGAGTCTGTGTGTGTGTTGGGGTCCTGAGCCGGGGGTCTCTGTGTGTGAAGGGGGTATCTGTGTGTTGGGTGTTATTTGTGTGAAGGGGTATCTGTGTGTGTTGGGGGGTGTCCGTCTGGGGTTGTGGCGTGGGGGGTCTCTCTGTGTGTGAGGGAGTCTGTGTGTGTCAGGGGTATCTGTGTGTGTGTGAGGGAGCCTATGTGTGTGAGGGGGTATCTGTGTGTGTTGGGGTGCCTATGCCGGGGGTATCTGTGTGTGGTCGGGGGGTATCTGTGTGTGTGTTGGGGGGTCTGTGTGTGGTCGGGGGGTATCTGTGTGTGTGAGGAGGTATCTGTGTGTGTGTGTGAGGGAGTCTGTGTGTGTGTTGGGGTGCCGGGGTATCTGTGTGTCGGGGGGAATCTGGGCAAAGGGCTCCCTGAGACCCCCCAGGGGAACGCAGGAGCTGAGCCTCGGGTGTGAGACCAGGAGGCGGGGGGAGCCCCACTCTGGTTGTGCCCCTCCTTCCCCCCCACAGCTGCTGGGCCTCCTCGTGGCCACCACGGCGGCTCTCACCTACTTTGGGGCCCACTTTGCCGTCTTCAGCCGCGCGTCCCCCGAGGGGTCCCCCTACCCGGCCCTGCTCCGCTGGGGTAAGTGAGGCCTGGGGGCCGGGGAGGGGGAGCCGGCTGGGGTGCAGGAGCCACGGTGGCTGGGGGGGCCTGGCCTGGGACAGAGAGCGGGACCGGCCGCAGTGACCAGAGGGGTGTCCCCGCAGAGGGGGGCTCGCCCTGCGGGGCTGTGGGCAGCCCCAGGGACAGGGCCCTCCGGGCTGTGTGGGGGTGGGGGTGGGGAACGGAGGCCCCGGGCTGGGGACGGCCTCAGCCCCACGGTGTAGGCCCCACGGTTTCACCTTCACGGGCCTCCCTGCAGGAAGCCTGGGCCTGCACTGATAAGCGGGTGCCCACGTGGCCACCTGCTCTCGGGCTGGGAGCCGGAGTGGGGGTGGGTGAGGAGGGGGGAGGGTGCCTGGGGCTCAGAGGCTCCAGCGCAGGAAGCAGGGGTGGGGGCAGGCCTCCCCTCCCTCCCTGGGGCCCTGCTGAGCGTGGGGACGGGGCTGTGGCAGGAGGCACGCCCTGCCTGAAGGGGAACATGGCTCCCCAAGTCCAGCACCCCCCACCCCCACTTGGGGAGAATGTCACGCGGGCTCTGTGCCCACCCTGACCCTCCTCTCTGCACCCAGCCTTCCTCGCAGGCATCGGCCTGGCCGGGCTCCTCGCCCTGGGCGCCGTGCTGAGTGCCGCAGCCACCGTGCGGGAGGCGGGGGGCCTCATGGCGGCGGTGAGTCCAGGCCCCAGGCCCCCAACCTTCAGCCCCCAACCCCTGACCCCAGCCTCCCAACCCCAGCCCCCAGCCCAGCCCCCCAACTCCAAACCCCCAGCCCCAGCTCCCAGGTGGGAATGAAGAACGTCAGACTCTCAGCCCCAGAGCTGTCCCTCCCCACAGGGTCTGACAACAGCCTGGAGGGGGTGAGCCCCGCCCCTAGACCAGTGGTCGGCAAACTGCGGCTCTCGAGCCCCATGCGGTTCGAGAGTGGAGGTTTGCCGCTCTGTTGACTGAGTTTGCCGACCACTGCCCTGGACACCAGGCAGGCCTCTCCCCCTGAACACCAGGCAGGCTCCTCCCCCTAGACCACAGCCAGGTCCCCTCTGCCCAGGCCAAGAAGGACCCCTCCACCCAGACCCGTCCGGGTCCCCCTTTGCGGGCCAATCACAGCCCTCCTGGCCCTCGTTCGGGGGATCCCCTGGGCCCACGGGAGGCAGAGCTGGCCACGCAGCCTGGGCGCCTTTCCCGAAGGCCGGGCGAGTCCCGTTCCATTATCAGTGATTCTCCACCTGTGGGTCGCGACCCCTTTGGGGGTCGAATAACACTCACAGGGGTCGCCTAAGACCAGCGGGAAACACAGATACGATTCATCACAGTAGCAAAATGACAGTGATGAAGTAGCAACAAAAATAATGTTATGGGTGGGGGTCACCACCACAGGAGGAGCTGTCTTAAAGGGTCGGGGCCTGAGGAAGGTTGAGAACCACTGTGTTCGATGGAGGCCGGGTTTCTGGCGCGTTTCCCCTCCTGTTAGAGGAGGGCCAGGCAAGGCAGCACAAGGTGCCCGAGATCTGGACTGCACCCCGCTCCTCCTGAGCCCCACACCGCCCTGGGCAGCTCTTCACGGGGCCTCCCCAGCCCCCCAAACCCTCAGGCCCCACAGCAGTGGCCTGAGCTGTCCCCAAACCTACCCCCCTGGGTCCCCACAGACCTGTGCCAGCTCAGGCTCCCTATCTCTCCCCGCTCCCCCAGCTACCACCTGGTGCGTGTTCAGTGCTCGGGGTATGTGGGGTCCAGCTCCCCTCTTCCAGCCAGGAGGCCCCTGTTTGCTGTGGTAGCCCATGGGGAGGGGTCGTGCTTCCCGAGGCCACGTCCGAGCCCCAGGGCTGTCCGGGTTCTTGCCCGGCCTGTGCCCTCCATGTTTGTTGAGTGAATCCGGGCTGTATCCTTCTCCAAGGGCAGGGACAGGGTCACCCCTGGAGCTGCGGCCCCAGCCCCAAGCAGGTCCCCACGGGCAGGACAGGGCCGGGCAGGGCCGGCTGGGCGTCTGCCCTGACTCCAGCCCATGCAGAGCCCAGGGGCAGCAATTTTCAACCTGTGGCCCCCAGTGCCCAGTAAGAAATGTAAGACAGGCCCCTTCTGGCTACCAGGGGCAGCGACCTCTGTCCCTAAGGTCGTCAGTACAAAGTGACAATGGCGCCCTCGCCGGTGGGTAGAGCATCAGTCTGCGGATTAAAGGGTCCCGGGTTCGATTTTAGCCAAAGGCACATGCCTGGGTTTCGGGCTTGATCACCTCCCAGTAGGGGACGTGCAGGAGGCAGCCACTCAAAGATTCTCTCTCATCATTGATGTTTCTATATTTCTATCTCTCTCCTTCCCTCTCTGAAATCAATAAAAATATATACAGTGGTACCTCGTGATACGAGGGCCCTAACCTACGAGATTTTTGAGAGACGAGCCGTCGAGCGAGCGATTTCTGCTTTGAAATACGAGCAACAGTTGAAATAGGAGTCATCGCGCGGATTGGCCGGCTGCCCACGACCCACCCGTTTACCGCAACTTGAGCATCTCATAGTTTCCCACGCCTCAAGGTTATGGAACGAATTAAACTCGGATCTCGAGGTACCACTGTATATATTTTACTAGTTAAGAATGCGGATTTTTTTTAATAGATGAAGTTACACGTATGTTGATATAGATGCGATCTGATATGTGTGCTATTTTGTTGTGTTGACAAGAAGCTTCAAAACTTCCTTTGTGAAATTTTCTGAAGGCGTTAACATCATAGAGAGTTTTACGCTTAAAATTGTTGAGTTTCGTGCCAAAAAAAAAAAGGAGCATTTTCGGGAAGTTTTAATTCATTACTTTAAGAAAAGTGCTGCTGGGCCAAAACCGGTGTGGCTCAGTGGATAGAGCATCGGCCTGCAGACTGAAGGGTCCCAGGTTCGATTCCGGTCAAGGACATGTACCTTGGTTGTGGGGACATCTCCAGTGGGGGATGTGCAGGAGGCAGCTGATCGATGTCTCTCATCGATGTTTCTAGCTCTTTATCTCTCTCCCTTCCTCTCTGTAAAAAAATCAATAAAATATATATTTTTTAAAAAGTGGTGCTGAAAACTTCAGGAAGCTGATGGTGAACATGCTCCATCTCAAGACACTTGTGAAGGCCGGTTTAAACGCTTTAAAAGTCATGATTTCGATGTGAAAGACAAAGAACGTCCAGGTCAACCAAAAAAGTTGGAAGACCAGCAATGACAAGCATTATTGGATGAAGATGCGTGTCAAACTCAAAACAACTTGCAGAAAGATTAAACGTCGCTCAGCAAACAATTTCTGATCGTTTACAAGCAACAGGAATGATTTTAAAGGAAGGAAAATGGGTGCCACCTCCACTGAACAAAAGACGAATGGAAAACTGAAGAGTCATCAGTAAAATGTTGCTTCAACGGCATGAAAAGAAAGTCTTTTTTGCATCGAATTGTGACTGGCGATGAAAAGTGGATTTATTTGGAGAATCCCAAACGCACAGAATCGTGGGTTGACCCAGGTCAACCATCAACATCGATTGCAAGGCCAAATCGCTTCGGAAAGAAGACAATGCTCTGCATTTTGTGGGATCAGGAAGGTCTGGTGTATTAGGAGCTTCTCAAACCAGGTGAAGCCATTAGTACTGATCGCTACCGACAACAAATAATCAATTTGAACCACGCTTTGATCATGAAAGGACCAGAATGGGCCAGAAGACACGGCAAAGTAATTTTGCTTCACGATGACGCACCATCACACACTTCCAATCCAGTTAAAGACACGTTAAAAGATCTTGCCTGGGAAGTATGAACCCACCCTCTGTGTTCACCAGACTTTGCTCCTACAGATGACCACTTGTTCCGATCAGTGGCACACACACTTTCTGAGCAGCCCTTCAAAACGTACGAAGAAGTGGGAAATGGGGTCTCTGAATGTCTGCCTCGAAACAAGAAAAGTTCTATTGGGACGGTGCCCACCAATGACCTGAAAGATGGGGCAAATGTGTAGCTAGCGATGGACATTACTTTGAACAAAAGCACTTTTTAAAAAAATACATTTTATTGATTTTTTACACAGAGGAAGGGAGAGGCATAGAGAATTAGAAATATCAATGAGAGAGAAACATCAATCAGCTGCCTCCTGCACCCCTCCCACTGGGGATGTGCCTGCAACCAAGGTACGTGCCCTTAACCGGAATCGAACCTGGGACCTTTCAGTCCGCAGGCCAATGCTCTATCCACTGAGCCAAACCGGTTAGGGCTGAACAAAGCACTTTTTATGTTTCTCTTGAAATGATCGTGTTTTCTTTGATTACAAAATCCACATTATTAACCGGTATCCGCATATTAACCAGTACACCTAGTTAAAAAAAAAAAAAGACAATGACCAACACAACAATGGCCATCTCCTCTTCCTCCTCCTCCTCTTCAAATCCCTCCTCCCCTCTTCCTCCCTCTCCCTCCTCCTCCTCCCCCTATCTAATAAAGAGGGGATATGCTAATTGACCATCACTCCATCACAAAGATGGCTGCACCCACAGCTGAGGCCAACTTCCCATCAGGAGCCTTAACGAGCCATCAGCAGGGACCTGAGGCTACACCCTCCCCTGCCCCCATGGGGCTTGACAGGGGACCTCAGGCCGTGCCCCCCAACCCTGGAGTCAGGCTGGGGGACCTCAGGCTGCACCCCGATCCCCGTGCCAGGCCAGGGGACCTGAGGCTAGGCCCCTTCCCAGCGGGACTGTCCGGGTCTGGATCTAGCCCAATGGGGGGGGGGGCATGGCTGGGTCTGGGTCTCACGTGATTTTGAGGTGCATGTGGGTGGGCAGGAACTTGACTCTGGGTCCTGTGCTGAGCCCCAGACTCTGACCAACGGAGGAAGGTTTTCATATCCATCTTACTCATTTTCTTTCATCTCTGACACTTCTAGAGAAAGGGCAACTAGCAAATATTAAATTATCTCCTCTAATTAACCCCCTTTTCCTGGGCACGAATTTCCTGCCCATTAAAGGTCACTAGTACCTTTACCGTTCTCGTCTGATTGGCAAAATAGATCATATTTTTTGGGGGGTGCCGCAGGATTTTATTCCTTATTTGATGTGCCACGAGGGGAGAGAGGCTGGAAATCACTGACCTCCTCGCTGAGCCGGGTGCTGGAGGGCGAGAAGCCACCCAGGCCGTGGCGTGTCCCCCCAGCGGGGAGCCCTCCTCTGAGGGGCCAGCCAACGGGCGCACAGTAGGGCGGCCTGCCCGCGGTGGGCAGAGTTCCTATGTCGTCCTGGGGCGGAGGCCTGCAGAGGCCGGCAGCGGCCACCAGGGGGTGACGTGGCGCTGGCTTCAGGCAGCCGTCCAGGTGGCTTGTCTGGGGAGCTCAGGCCTGTTCTTCGCTCAGCCAGGCACCAGGGTGTCCCCAGCTGCCCTGACCCCTGACCCCTGCAGGACGGGGAGTGTCCCGTCCCTGCCCAGGCCTGCACTTTGGCCCATGGTGGGTGCCGGGCCACCTCCTGGCTCTCAGCTACCTGCTCACTGAGCTGCCTGCGTGCCTGTGCGTGTGTGTGCTGTGTCCGGCGTGCGTGTTGTATGTGTGTGTATGTGCGTGTGTGCACACGTGTGAAGCAGCTGGGGAGCAAGGAGCTCTTTCCCAAAGTGACAGGCGCCCCCCTCCGGCCCCCCTTCCTGCCCCGCCCCCGCCTCTCCCCAGGGCAGCCTCGGGGACAGGAAACACGGAGCCTGCTGCCGGCTGAGCCCAGCGCTGCGCAGGCCGGAGGGGGCCCTGTCCCTGGGTTTCGGGGTTTTTGTTTAGAACGAGGAGGAGGAGGAGGAGGAGGAGGAGGAGAAGGGCGCCCTGGCCAGCCAGCAGCTGAGCCCTGGGGAGGCCACAGGGGTCCACGGCCCATCCCCCCACCCCGGGCCCACAGCCCCTCCCGTCGGGTGGTGGGGAGCCGTGGGAGGGGGGAGGGTGGGTGCTCTCTCTTGGAGGAAATGCCGCTCCCCTGAGCTGGCTCGGGGCCCCCAGCCTGGGAGGCAGCCTTGAGCGATGGGTTCCAGATGGGGAAGGTGGCCCTGGGCCAGCGAGAGAGGAGGAGGAGGAGGAGGAGGAGGGAGAGGGAGGAAGAGGAGAGGGAAGAGGGGAGGAGGGAGGAGGAGGAGGAGGAAGAAGGAGAGAGAGGAAGAGGGGGAGGGCGAGGAAGGGAGAGGAGAGAGGAGGAGGGAGAGGAGGAGGAGGAGGAAAGAGAGGAAGAGAGGGAGGGAGAGAAGAGGGGAGGAGAGAGGAGGAGGGAGGGAGAGGAGGAGGAAGAAGGAGAGGAAGAGGGGGAGGGGGAGAAGAGGGGAGGAGGGGGAGAAGAATGGGGGGAGAGGGAGGGGAGGAAGGAGGAGGCACCCTGGAGGCCGCCTGAGACGCAGGGAAGAGGGGGGTGCTGTCTGCATCAGGGCGGGGTGCGGCCCTGCGCCCACATAGTTTGGGGGCTGGTGGGTGGTCCAGCCTTTCACAGAGCCCCCCCCGCCCCCCCAAACACACACACACACACACACACACACACACACACACACACGAGCTATTTCTCTGCCCGCCGGGCCTGGCCGGTGTCTGTGTGTCTGTCTGTGTGTCTGTCTGCCTCTGCAGGCACCGCTCTGGTCAGCTGGTCATGGATCCCGGCGTCTCCCCGAAGCGAGGGGCAGCGTGCCCGGCCGGGGTGGGCCGTCCCGGAGGGAGGGGATGCCAGCAGCCAGGGTGGCCCCTCGGGGCGCCCTCACTCCGGTGGGGAGGGGAGGGGAGGGGTATCGAGTGCCGCCTGGGCCTGTGGACCCTGCAGACATGGTGTGTGAGGTCAGTGGTGGCCAGGCCGTCTGTGGTGACCCCTGCAAGGCCCCACCAAGGGCTCGGGGCTCCGGTGCATTGCTGGGGGCGGGGGGGTCCCCGATGTTCAGTGGCTTCTGCAGGGTCAGAGGCCTGACCCCGGGAGAGGCAGAGAGGGAGGCGTGGCCGGGCCCACGTTCCCCAGGGGCCTCCGCCCCCGCCGCCTCCAGCCCGGGTCCTGGCCGTGGTGAGAGGGAGGGGACCAGGCCCGGCCACCGGGAGGAGCAGGGTGTGGTGAGGGGAGGGTGTGGCCGGGGAGGGTCCCCCGTGGCCGGGGCTGCCCCCACCCGAGGGGGTTTCCGAAAACAAACTAGCCCGGCTGGTGGGGCGCAGGGGCTGAGCGCTGACCTGTGACCCAGGAGGTCACGGTGCGACTCCCCGTCCGGGCACAGGCCCGGGTGGCGGGCTCCACCCCCGGTGTGGGCCATGCCAGAAGCAGCTGGTCCATGACTCTCTCTCATCATTGATGTCCCTTCCTCTCTGAGAGCAATAAAGATTTATTTAAACAAACAAACAAACAAACAAGAAGCAGCTGTCCCTGCTGAGGCCTGGCCAGGGCAAGGGGCACGCTCTCCCAGGTCCAGGGTTGAGTTAGGGTCAGGGTCAGGGTCAGGGTTTGGGTTAGGGTTAGGGTTAGGGTCAGGGTTAGGGTCAGAGTTAGGATTAGGGTTAGGGTTGGGTTAGGATTAGGGTCAGGGTCAGGGTCAGGGTCACGGTCAGGGTTGGATTAGGGTTAGGGTTAGGGTCAGAGTCAGGGTTAGGGTTAGAGCAGTGGTTCTCAACCTGTGGGTCACAACCCCTTTGGGGGGTCGAACGACACTTTCACAGGGGTCGCCTAAGACCCTCGGAAAACACAGGTATTTACGTTATAATTCATAACAATAGCCAAATGACCGTTACGAAGTATGGTGGGGGGTCACCACCACAGGAGATGCTGCATTAAAGGGTCGCGGCCTGAGGAAGGTTGAGAACCACTGGGTTAGAGTTAGGGTTAGGGAAACCGCCCCCCCCCCGGGGGGCAGTGGCAGTGGGCGGGGTCTGTCCTGCCAGGGGTTCCCTCGGTCCTGAGCCAGGAGGTGGGGGGGGGGGTGGCCGCTGCCAGGAACAGGCCCTGGGGGCCACCGCTAGCAACGGCAGAGGCTCTACGAGGGCCCGCGAGGGTGGAGCCTGTGGGGCGCGGGTTCAGAGCTCTGACCTCGGCCCCTCCCCAGGGTTTCCTGTGCTTCGCGCTGGTCTTCTGTGCCCTGGCGCAGGGCGCCCTCTGGAGGCTGCACCACCCCACCCAGGTGAGTGCTCCCCTTTCTCCTCCTCTCCCCCCCCCCCCCCCTCACCCCCCCCCCTTATCCCCCCGCTGCCCCACGCTGAGCCGAGGGCCAGGCCTCCTCCCCGTCCGGCCCCAGAGGAGATGGGCCGGTGGTTGGGGACCCCTGTGGGGCCCTGGGGGTGGGGTGAGGGCAGCGACCCCAGGGGAAGGAGGGGAGGCAGGTACAGGCCTCGGACCCTCCACCCCCTGCTCCACTCGGTCCCCTCCTTCCTGCCTCTCCTGGTCCGGGGAGACGGCCCCCAGGAGTTGGGGGAAGTGAGGAGGGGAGGGCTGTGCCTCTCGAGGGTGGATCTGGGGGGAAGGAGGCAGTTTCCCGAAGATCCGCTTAGGGGTCTGCACGCCTGATGGGGCCCTGGGGGCAGGGGGCTGGGTCCTTGGGTGGAGGGTGGACAGGACGTATAGGCCTCACCCACGGACCCGGGCCCAGCCTGCCTGGAGCTGGCCGCTACCCTGTTTCCCGAAAATAAGACAGTGTCTTATGTTAAGTTTTGCTCCCAAAGAGGCGCCAGGTCTTACTTTCAGGGGAGGTCTTATTTCTCCATGAAGAAGAAGACGGTGCACATTTATTGTTGAACAAAAAAACAAAAAAGGAAATGTATGACCTGTAGACGGTCCGGTAGTCGTTGTCGTCACCAACCGGCTCACGGATGGGCCGCAGCTGGAGTTGTTCAGGCCGGGCGAGGTCTCTTTAAATCAGGAGTCCGACGCCTGACGGCAGCTTCGGGGGCCTTCTATTCCGGGGAGGCCTGATGATTGGGGAGTTTTTATTTTCTGGGCGGTGGGGACTTGCCTTCTATCAGAACGAGAGGCCAAATGAGAAGTAGGTCTTATTTTCGGGTGACGTCTGACTTTCGGGGAAACAGGGTAGGTGCTGGGGCAGAGTTCGCGCTGGGTGCTGCCGGGTGTGTGAGCACCCTCTCTGGTCCACGCTCTCCCTCCTCGCCCTCCGACACCGGCCGTGGCTCCCTCGCGGGCTCCGTGGGGTTTGGTGGTCACCCCGAGTCTGCGGGTGGAGGACAGAGGCCGAGAGGGGGAGGAGCTCGGCCCAGCAGAGCTCAGGGCTCCTGGCCCGCAGTCAACGCCCTTCCTGGCTGATGGGCCCCCCCAGAGGGCCTGCCTCCCTGGCATCTCGGGGTCGTGCACCCGTGCCCAGATCGGAAAAGGACACCCCCCTGGCTTTGGAGGGCTCAAAGCCCCTGAGAGGTGGCCGCGGCTTTGGGGGGGGGCAGGCCTGCATTGGGGCTCACGTCACCCATCCCCCAGCTGCGGTCTGGGTCACAGCGTGGGTGGTCCCGGTCCAGACAGCTGCCAGGGCGCCCGGGGCCCCGCCCAGCTCTCCTGGGGAGCCTCAGCCCCCCTCTCTCCTCTCGGACGCCGTGTCTGCAGCCCGGGGGGTGCGGGGTCCCGGCAGCAGGGACGGGTCAGAGGCCGCCGTCCAGCTGGGGCCGCGCCAGAGCAGGGGGCGGTGAGGGCTGAGGGCTCCCAGCTGCGCCTCTTCCCTGTCCACCCCCTGCCGTCCCTCCTCCCCCCTCCCAAAACTGCCCAGCTCCGGCCCCTGTTCTGCCTGATGCTCGGGGTCACGCTGGGGCCATGGTGGATGGACCCCGCCTGCCTTCGGGCGGCCTGGGAGTGTCCAGGCCCATGAGGCCCGAGGTGGCCTGGGTGAAGGGACTGGCTCCAGGGTTTGGGCTCGGCTCCCCGTTCGGCTCTGGGCTGCTCGGCCCCTGATGGGGCCGCTCCCTGGTCTGGAAGAGGCACAGCGGCCAGTGTGGGGGGGGTCTCAGAGGGCTCCTATTAGCCCTCCCACGTATGGGACTGGGTGTTTGGTGTCAGGCCTGGGCAGGCCCAGCCCTAACCCTAACCCTAACCTAAACCTAACACTAACCCTAACCCAATCCTAACCTAGCCCTAACCAAACTCTAACCCTAACCCTAATCCCAACCCTAACTCTAACCCTAACCCAACCCTAACCCTAACCTAATCCTAACCCTAACCCTAATCCTAACCCAACCCTAGCCAAGCCCTAGTCCTAACTCTAACCCTAGTCCTAACCCTAACCCTAACCTAAACCTAACCTAGCCCTAACCAAACTCTAACCCTAACCAAACCCTAACCCTAACCCTAACCCTAACCCAAACCAAACCCTAACCCTAATCCCAACCCTAACTCTAACCCTAATCCTAACCTAACCCTAGCCAAGCCCTAGCCCTAACCCTAACCCTAACCTAGCCCTAATCCCAACCCTAACTCTAACCCTGACTCTAACCCTAACCCTAACCTAACCCTAAGCCTAAGCCTAACCCTAACCCTAACCCTAGCCCTAACCCTAACCTAGCCCTAACCCTAATCTTAACCCTAACCTAACCCTAACCCTAATCTTAATCCTAACCCTAACCCTAACCCTAACCCCTAACCCTAATCCTAACCCTAACCCGAACCCTAATCTTAATCCTAACCCTAACCCTAACCCTAATCTTAACCCTAACCCTAACCCTAATCCTAACCCTAACCCTAACCCTAACCCTAACCCAGCCCTAACCTTACCTTAACCCGAACCCTACTCTAACCCTAACCCCATCCCCCTCCCCGCCCCCCCACTTTCCCCTAGGGGCCCCTAAGATCTCCTGAAAGAGGGCCAGGCCAGCTCAGGCAGGGCTACCCCGCAGACAGGAAACCCCAGGGCAGAGGAGCCGCTGTGGACCGGGCGGGAGGGGGCGGGAGGGCTGGCCGGCGCCCAGAGCGAGCGGCCTCGGTGAGGGGAGGCGGCCGGCGGCTGGGCAGTGGCTGCCCAATGAGGAGGCGATTAATTACGCCGCCCGCAGCCGCAGGAGGCCGCAGCCTGAGCCGTCCCCAGGGGCAGGGAAGGAACTGGGGCTCCGCTGAATAATTCATTGGCGGCGGAGAGAGTGCGGCCAGCTGAGAGGCCCTGTCCTCTCCCCGGCCCGGCCCTGCCTCACCCTGAGGCCACTCTCCTCCCCACCGTCCGGGCAGCAAGGACTGGGGGCCCCATGAGTGGGTCTGAGAGCCCCCCGCCACCCCCATAGCCCCCCTCCACCCCTGCAGGTTTAGTCAAGAGCTGCCAAGCCCAGGCCCAGGGCCGGGAAGGGGGGGACCTGATCTGAGATGAGGACACCCCCCGCATCCTGAGGGAACCCCAAAGCTCTGAAAGAGTAGCTTACAGTGAGGTGTCCTGGCAGGGAGCCCCCAAAGGTCAGGACCCGCAGCCTCTATGTCCCCTGGACATGGTGATGGGGGCGGGCGCCCAGGTCCGCAGGGTGAGCCCAGTCTGGCCCCCCCACCCGGCCGAGACCTTGGGCAGGGCCCGTGGGGATGGACGGACGGACGGATGCTCCAGCCCAGCCACAGCTGGCCCCGGGCCCCGGCCTGGCAGGGGGGAGGGCGGGGGGTGGAGGGGGAAGGGAAGGGGGTACCCCAGCTGGCCTTCTGGTCTCAGCCACCTGCCTGTGGGCCCAGGCCAGCTCCACCAGGCCCGTCCGCACCAGGAGCCCCACCCATGGGGACGCGGCAGCCGGCAGGTCCTGCCCTCCCTTCCCTGGGGGACAGGAGTCAGGGTCCCCCCAACCCCCACCGGCCAGGCCCCAGGCCCAAGGGGCGGCCCCTCCCAACGGGGGAGGCAGCGGCTGGGTTTGGGTTTGGGACGGCGCGCCCGAGCCGTGTTCCGGACAGAAGCCCCTCTGGTTTCTAAGGGGCTACGGACAAGGCCGGTCCAGACAGCCCCTCGGCCGCCCGCTGGCTGCCCCAGCCCTCCAAGGGGGCAGGGGGCTGCCCCTCCTTCCGAAGGGCAGTTGCTCGGGACCGGGGCGGCCTGGGTGCTCCATTCACCCCCGCCCTTTAGGGCAGGCACCCCGGGCCCCCGTCAGCACAACCCAGCTCCGTGCGGCGTGGGGTGCAGGGCGGTGAGGGAGGCTCGGGTCTCGGCGGTGGACAGGGAGACGCAGAGGGCAGGGGGGATTCAGAGGCCTCACCCGGGGCCAGGACACCAGCACCCAGAGCAACCCCGGAGGTCTTCCTGGAAGAGGCGAGCTTCCGGTAGTGTGTCTTCGCAGGAACACCGTGGCCAGGGGAGGGCATTCTGTGGGGGGGAGGGGGACAGTCTGGGGAAGGACACAGCAGGTGCGGTGAGGTGGGTGGAGGCAGGGGGTCAGGGTCCCGGGAAGGCAGAGCCAGATAGATACCCTTCTCCTCTGTCCACTGCCCACGAGGCTTTGCAGGCCAAAGCTGGCCAGGAGCCCGGCCATTGGGGCTTCTGGAAAGGTATGGACGTCCCGGGGACATGCTCAGAGCACCCTCCCACGTGGCCGCACTGCCCCAGCCCAGCTCTGCCCCTGGACACAGGCAGAAGCCGAGGACACCACCCCCCTATTGGCCGGCCCTCCACACTCCTCCACAGGCCCAGAGCTGGGGTCTCTGGCTTATCTCTGGGGTGGGGGGGCGGTCCCCACCGTCGAAGTCTGGGGAACCTCGGAGAGTCGGGGGCTCGCCTGGCAGAGGAGGAAGGGTGGAGGGAGGGGAAGGAGGGCCTGGACCCCCCTAGGCAGCAGACCCTCCCGGTGCAGGTGGAGGATGCCCTCCTGGACGCGTATGATCTGGTGTACGACCGGGCGGTGAGGGGCCCACCCGGCGCCCGGCGGCAGGAGCTGGCGGCCATCCACGACACGGTGAGCCCGGTGGGGAGGCCACCCCCCCCGACCCCCCAGTGCGGGCGCCTCTGGGCCCCTGGCCTCCCTGCGTGGACTGGGATCCAGGAAAGGGGGTCCGGGTGGCCCCCAGCCAGTGGCCGGGCCAGGAGCGGAGCCGCCACCACGAATCCGGGGTCCAGACCAAGGGAAAGGCCCATCCACGGGGATGGTGGGTCCAGAGCCGCGGACAGCAGGGCGTTAGGCAGGCCGGTGAGGGCAGGGTCACAGCCAGGAGGCCAGCCCTGCAGGCGCGGCCCACCAGGCGGGTGTGGGTGGCGTTAGGGGCCCTCCTTTGCGGCTGAGCAGCCCCTGGTGGGCAAGGTGGAGGCCAGGCTGCCCCGGGCCTGGTGTCCCCCCACCCAGAGGCAGTCGCCCTGCACCCTGTCCTGGCCTCCGCCAGACCCCGCCTCTCCGCTGGTCTTCGCGTCTCGGTGTCCCGCCTCCCTGACACCCAGTCCTGAGAGCCCCCGTCCGTCTGTCCATCCGTCCGTCCATCCTTGCAGTTCCTGTGCTGCGGTAAAAGCTCTCCTTCTGGCCTCCTGGGCAGCGCTGAGGCCGACCTGTGCCCCGGACGGGAGGCGGCCACACAGGTGAGGGAGGGCCCGGGCGGGGGGCTCAGCTGCCAGCAGACCAGCGCCTCCCCCGGACCCTGGGGACCAGCCCCCTGCTGGCTGGGCTGGGGAAGGCGGGGAGGGGCAGGCAGCTAGTGAGCTGCAGGGGGTGGCTGGATGGGGGTGCCTGACCCCTGCCCGGGCCATGTCCTCCTTCGCTGGACGCAGCCCGGTGCTCCATCTCTCCTTCGTCCCTCCAGCCCCCAGCTGGCTGGCTCCCGGGGGCCAGACCCCAGACTCCGGCCTAGGAAGCCCCCAGAGGCAGGAGGGTTGGAGGGGATCAGGGCGGAGGGTGCAGAGCAGAGGCGGTCAGCCTGCAGGGGGTGAGGGCGGGGGGGTGCAGGCGTCCTGAGGTCCCCCGGAGGAGGCATGCCCACTGGAGGGCCAGCCTGCGCCCACCTGGCTGCAGGGGCTCCTGGGAGACCAGAAGCAGGAAGCTCCTTGCTCCCTAAGGCCTGCAGAGGCCTGGCACCGCCCGATGCCCAAGGCCCCCCTCCCCGCCCCGCCCCCTCCAGGAAACAGATCGCCCGAAGGCCCAGCTGCTGGCCGCCCTCCAGGAAACGGACAGGAAGATGCAAATGGCAGGCCCAGGAGGGAGGGAGGGAGGGAGGGAGGCGGCCCCAGCACCTTCCCCTGGAGGCTGCCTGCCGCGAGGGCCCAGGGCTGAGAGCGGGAGGCTGGTTCCTGCCCCCCAAGGAGAGGGGGGGCCTGCGTTCCTCGGGCACCCCCAGGCCTCCGGGTGGGGATGGGGGCAGCACAGGAGGGGGGCACGGGCAGGGGGCTGCCCTCTGCACAGCCATTCAACGAGGAGGGCAGGCAGGCGGGTGGGCGGGCGGGCAGGCAGCCATGTGTCCCGGACCATGGTCTGTCCGGGCGGCTGCCTCCCCAGAGAAACGGGCCACCTGCAGAGACCGGCTGGTACCTTTCCTTTCTTTCTTTTGAAAATTTTTAAAAAATATATATTTTATTGATTTTTTTCACAGAGAGGAAGGGAGAGGGATAGAGTCAGAAACATCAATGAGAGAGACATCGATCAGCCGCCTCCTGCACGCCCCACAGTGGAGATGTGCCCACAAGCAAGGTCCATGTGCCCGACCAAAATCGAACCTGGGACCTTTCAGTCCCCAAGCCGACGCTCTATCCACTGAGCCAAACTGGTCTCGGCTTGAATTTTTTTTAAAAATATATATTTTATTGATATTTTAGAGAGGAAGGGAGAGAGATAGACAGAAACATCAATGAGAGAGAGACATGGATCAGCCACCTCCTGCACCTCCGCCCCCACCACCGGGGATGTGCCTGCCACTAAGGTCCATACCCCCGACCGGAATGGAACCCGGGACCCTTCAGTCTGCAGACCGACGCTCTATCCACTGAGCCAAACCGGTTTTGGCCTTTTCTTTTATTTTTTTTTTCTTTCTTTTCTTTTCTTTTTTTAAAATATATATTATTGATTATTTACAGAGAGGAAGGGAGAGGGATAGAGAGTTAGAAACATTGATGAGAGAGAGACATCCATCAGCCGCCTCCTGCACACCTCCCACCGGGGATGTGCCCACCACCAAGGTCCATGCCCCTGACCGGAATCGAACCCAGGACCCTTCAGTCTGCAGGCCGACGCTCTCTCCACTGAACCACACCGGTTTTGGCCTTTCCTTTCTTTTTTAAACATATTTTTATTGACCTCAGAGAGGGAGGGGGCGGGAGAGAGAGAAACATCCAGGATGAGGGAGAATCGCTGGTCGGCTGCCTCCTGCACACGCCTCCCACCGGGGAGGGACCCCGCCGGTCCCAACCGGGACTCGAACCGTGACCTCCTGGTTCGTAGGTCGAGGCTCCCGCCACCACAAAGCCACGCCGGCCGGGCCAGGTTTCATTTCCCCGAGGGGCACCCCGGGGTGGTGGCCAGGCTGGATATCCGGGGTGGCTTCCTTGGTGAGACAAACCTGGGTGCCGGCTGCCCCCACGTTGAGGGCAACCTAAGTCGCCCCAACACCCAGTGTGTGCCCCGGGCTGGGCGGCTCTGGCCCAGCCCAGCCAGGAGGCCCTGTCCAGCGAAGGGTGGGCAGATGGACAGACAGACAGCCTCCACGTCAGCCTTCCCTCCCTCCTCACCTGGCTGTCTGCCTTTCCTTGGGCCTCGGCCGGCACTGCAGGCCCCTGGCAGGGAGGAGGGAGCAGGCGGGCAGGCGGGCCCACCTCGCTGCCTCCCTGCAGGACTGCCTGGGGAGTGTCAGGAGCTTCCTGAGGACGCACGGACGCATCGCCTCCGCCCTGACCGGCCTGGGCCTGGCCGCCATGGTACCCGCTTCCCTCCCCCTATCCCCTCCTCCCCCCCCACAGAGGGCAGGGCCGGGCTGATCCCCAGCAGGTGGCCTGGGATGGAGGTCCCGCCTCTGTCCCTCCCCCGCTCAGACCGGGGGGCGGGGGGGGACCCCGCGGAGCCCAGGGAGGCGGGCGCCCCCGTCCCGGGAGCTGCTGGCCCAGCTGCCGCTCTCCCAGGTGTACGCCATGCTGCTCAGCTCCTTCCTCTGGTTCGCCATCCGCTCCGGCCGCAGCCTGGACCGCAGAGGGACCTATGCGCTGAGGCCCCGGTAGGCCCCCTGCCCTACCCTCTGCCCCTTCCCGCTCACCTGCATGGACCCCAGAGTCAGGGGCCAGGCTGATGTTCTAGAAGACCCTGTCCACTTGGAGCGAGGGGCACTGGGGAAGGTGCCAGGCCCCCAGGCCCGCCACCCTATGGCCGTCTGCGGACACAGGGACCGCCTCTCCCTGTGGGTCCCCAGCCGCACCAAGACCGGACCTCACGGGCGCCCTGTCCCCCAGCATCAGGCCTGAGGGGTGCTCCCGGCCCCCCAATTACAGGGCCTGTGACCCTGGGCACCCCCAAGCTCCCCAGGCCCAGGGAGCAGGGGAGACGCAGGCCCAGCAGCCAGGCGGCCGCCCCCCTCTGCTCGCCGGCCACTTCCTCCACGCACCCCGCCTGCTCCCTCCTGGCCACGGGGTCCCCCCCCTCATGCACCCCAGGGTCCCTGACCGGCCTCCCGGCGCCTCCGCTTCCCAGAGCCCATGGCCGCCAGCCCCCTGCGCCCCGGCTGCTTCAGGTGCCCTGCGGGGAGCCCCACCCTTCGCCGCCGGGACGACCCTGGGGGGACCCTCGGCTGCTCCAGGACCACTGATGCGACGTCACCACCAGGCCGCCCCCAGAGCTGACGAGGCCCCACGGCCCCACCCCCTCCCAGAGACCTGAGCCTGCCCTCCTCCTGGAGGTGGGACAGGGATGCGGACGGGGACTGGGCGGCCGGAGGGAGAAGCGGCCCCATGGACGTCAGCAGACCACAGGGTCGTGGTCAGCGTCACGCACAGACTTCATGGGGCCGGCCGGGAGTGGAGTCCAAACAGGGCGGCCAGCCCTGGCCGGTGTGGCTCAGTGGGTAGAGCGTCAGCCTGTGGACTGAAGGGTCCCAGGTTCAATTCCCATCGAGGCCCAAGTCCGGGTTGTGGGCTCAATCCCCAGTGGGGGGCGTGCAGGAGGCAGCTGATCCGTGATTCTCTCATCATCGATGTTTCTGTCTCGCCCTCTCCCTGCCTCTCTGACATCAATAAAAATGTATTTGAAAAATCCTGTAAAGCCAGGACTGGTTTGGCTCAGTGGATGGAGCATCGGCCCGCGGACTGAGGGGTCCCAGGTTCGATTCCAGTCAAGGGCATGTACCTTGGTTGCGGGCACATTTCCAGTGTGGGGTGTGCAGGAGGCGGCTGATCGATGTTTCTCTCTCATCGATGTTTCTAACTCTGTCCCTCTCCCTTCCTCTCTGTGGAAAATCAATAAAATATTAAAAAAAAACTGTAAAAATGGACATGGCAGCATTTCGGCGGAAGCTATGGGCTGCTCCTCCCATAGGTCACAGCCCCAAGGTCATGTCCCCCCAGACCCCCCACTCCCTTCCCGGTGGCGTGACCCCGTCTTCGATGCAGAGGGAGCTGACGCATGAAGAGGTGCATCCCTCTGGCCCTGGCCTTCCCCAACCTTCACGGCCAGGGGTGCAGGACGGGGGAGACCTTGGGGACCCCTCGTCCCACTCACACTACCCTGTTTCCCCGGAAATAAGACCGTGTCTTACACTAACGTTTGCTCCCAAAGAGGCACTGGGTCTTATGTTCAGGGGACGTCTTATTTTTCCACGAAGAAGAAGATGGTGCACATTTATTGTTGAACAAAAAAAAAAAGGAAATGGATGACCTGTCGACGGTCCGGTAGTCGTTGTCATCACCAACCAGCTCGTGGATGGGCCGCAGCGCAGCCGGAGCTGTTCAGGCCGGGCGAGGTCCCTTTAAATCAGGAGTCAGACGCCTGATGGTCGCTTCAGGGGCCTTCTATTCCGGGGAGGCCTGATGTTCGGGGGAGATGCCTTCTATGACAGCAAGAGGCAAAACAGGAAGTGGGCCTTATTTTCGGGGGAGGTCTTTCGGGGAAACGGGGTAAGTAGGAACACCCCATTTCCTTTTGATTGGACCCCACCCCTGCCATCCCTGTGACCCTCTTAGAGTCTTTTTTTTTTAACTAATATATTTTATTGATTTTAAAAAATATATATATTTTATTGATTTTTTACAGAGAGGAAAGGGAGAGAGATAGAAAGTCAGAAACATGGATGAGAGAGAGACATCGATCAGCCGCCTCCTGCACGCCCCCCACAGGGGATGTGCCTGCAAGCAAGGTACATGCCCCCGACCGGAATCGAACCTGGGACCTCTCAGTCCGCAGGCTGATGCTCCATCCACTAAGCCATACCGGTCTTGGCTAGGGTCTCTTTTTAAAATAATTTTTATTTTCAATATTTTTATGGGTTTCAGGGAGGAAGGGAGAGGAAGTGAGAGAAACATCCATGAGAGGGAATCACAGATCGACTGCCTCCTGCACGTCCCACACTGGGGATTGAGCCCCACCACCCGGGCCTATGCCCTGACCAGGAACTGAACTGTGACCTCCTGGTTCATAAGTCGATGCTCAACCCCTGGGCCGCACTGGCCGGGCCGTATGGTCTCTAACCCAGGAGCCTGGAGTCCTGAGGGGTCAGGGGTCGCTCACAGCGTCCAGCCCCAGGACGCTCACGTCGTGCTGGCCACAGCTCCCTTCGCACTGACGCCTCCAGCCTGGACATCAGGACCAGCAGGCCCGGGGGCCAGCTCTGGGCATGGCCCCAGCGCTCCGGTCACCAGAAGTGCGGCCCCTCGCACCCCTGCTTTCTCACCTGGGGGGCTTGCTCTGTTGACTATCTCCTGGGGCCACACCCGACAGGACCCCCGGCCGTCTCGCAGCGTGGTCCCAGCCTGACCCCCAAGGTTGTCCGAGGCCAGGCACCACCCCCGGGGATCCCCCATCTGAGGGACGAGGTCCACGGTCACCTGGGTCACCCCTCGGCCTCCTCCTGCTGCGGCTGGGGAGTCAGCTCCTCGAGCAGAAACAGCGGGCGGCAGCCACCGGGCTGGTCAGGGGAGGAGCGGCCAGGAGACCCTCCCAGGAGTCCAGGGCCCAGCATCACCGGGAATGGGGGGCTGCCGGGCCTGCCTGGCGACAGGACCCCGCAGACAGACTCCCCCGCGCCCAGCACAGGAGTCGGTGCCGCCGGGCCCAGGAGGAGCCGGAAGCCGCGTCTCCGAGGAAGAAGGGGGGCCGGCCGGAGGTTGGGGGGCGCCCCACCTGCAGGACGGGCGCTTGGATGCCTCATCGCGGCTTCCTGGGGCTCCATCGGCCCCGGACAGGACCTGGGAGGGGGGGGGACCCAGGTCACAGCACCCGGCCGTCTGGGCTCCTTCGCTGCTCTGCACCCCGCTGGAAGCCAGGCGCCTGGGCTGGATCTGGGGAGACGCGGAGGCAGGCCCCCCAATGCTGTGTGCGCCTCCCCCCAGAGCGTGGCGGACAGGTGGCCAGGCCCTGGGGAGCCGGTGACTCACCCTGAGAGCCAGCGTGTGGGTGCTGCCAGGCGAGGGAGGTGGACCCCGCGGCCCTGCGGTCGGTCCCTGGGCTGGACAGACCCTGAGAAGCGGGAGCAAACGGAGCTGCTTCTGCAGCCGCCGCCTGCCCGCTGCCCCCTCTCAGCACCGGCCACGGCCGCCTCGTGGCGCAGCTCCGGCTGGGCCTGGGGTTGGGGTGTGTGTGGGGGGGCAGTTGGGCGTATGCAGGCCACCCTCCCTGCACCCCGTTGTCTCGGGAGCGAGGTCCTGTGGGCACGGCGACCGCCGGCCGCAGACGAAGGTTCCCACAGTGCCGCAGGGTTCTCTGTGTCCGTGTGGCTCCCGACCACGGCCCCGCACACACGGGAGCCAGGTTGGGGAGCTGCCCATCTGTCTCCCGTTGGCGAGAGGCCTCTGGCACCGCTGCCACTGGCCTGACGGGGACCCGCCTCCCGCTGCCGGCGGGGTGTCTGCCCTCCCGTCGCCCGGCCCGGCCTGTGGTTGGCCTCTCGCGTTCCTTCCCGAGAACAAGCCCTTCAGGGGTTGGTTTTTACCGGGAAGTGACATTTTCCACCCAGAAAAGCAGCAACGGTCACACACTGGAGGGGTTCTGGGTGTTCCCGGGAGGGTTCTGGGTATTTCCGGGAGGGTTCTGGGTGTTCCTGGGAAGGTTCTGGGTGTTTGCAGGGAGAATTCTGAGTGTTCGTGGGGAAGGTTCTGGATGTTTCTGGGAGGGTTCTGGGTGTTCCTGGGAAGGGTTCTGGGTGTTTGTGGGAAGGTTCTGGGTGTTTGCAGGGAGAATTCTGAGTGTTTGCGGGGAAGGTTCTGGATGTTTCTGGGAAGGGTTCTGGATGTTTCTGGGAGGGTTCTGGGTGTTTGTGGGAGGGTTCTGGGTGTTTGTGGGAAGGTTCTGGGTGTTTATGGGA
>JAAGEH010000490.1:380011-390131 GCA_011751065.1 Lasiurus cinereus
GGCAGGTCACACGTGGCAGAGGCCTGTTTGGAGGGGCGGGGGGTGCCCCCACCCATGCTGGGCTGCAGTGACCCCGCCGCCTGGCTGGGGGGGAGAAGAGAGGGTGGAGGACGGGGCCGCCCTGACCCCCGCCCCGCCCGCCCCCACAGACGGAGGACTGCCACCAGAAGATCGACGACCTCTTCTCCGGGAAGCTGTACCTCATCGGCATCGCGGCCATCGTGGTGGCCGTGATCATGGTGAGCGGGCGGGCGGGCGGGCGGGCAGGCGGGTGTCTTCCCGTCCCGGAGGCGGCGGTGCTGACGGCCGCCCCCCGTCCTCCTCCCCGCAGATCTTCGAGATGATCCTGAGCATGGTGCTCTGCTGCGGCATCCGGAACAGCTCCGTGTACTGAGACCGCGGCCGAGCCCGGGTCCGAGGAGGGCGGCCCGGCCCGGCCCGGCCCGTGTAGATAACTCCCGGTATATTACTCTGCTACACTTACTAGCTTTTTTACTTTCGAGGCTCTGCTCCCCGTCTCACCTGGTGGGGCAGGTGGGGGCACAGGCGTAGGGGACCTTGGGGACTGCAGGGCAGGGTCCCGGCTGCTCCGGGGCCACAGGGGGGTGGGGGGGGCTCTGCCAGCTCAGCCAGGCCTCGGAGAGCACCTGCCGCCCGCTGCCCGCCCGCCCGCCCGCCCCCAAGGCCCCGCCTTTTTTAATCCCCGTCCCCTTCCTGCCGCACCGGCCTCTGCCTTCGACACCCCCGTCCTCTAACGCGGCGCCTCCCCTGTAACTGCGCCTCCCGGGCCGCTCAATAAAGAGGAGAGACCGGGCCTGCGACATCCGCCCGCCTGTGCCCGCCGAGCCTGCCTGCCTGCGTGTGTGCCATCGGGGCCCGGCCAGGGGCAGGGGCAGGGGCTCTGCTCTGTGGGCTGGTGGGGCCCCAAAATCATCCTCCCCGCGACCCGGCCCCCCTGTCCTGTGCGCCCCGCCTGGAGGGGCAGCGGGGAGGGAGGAGCTGGGGCCCCAAAACATCCCCCCCGCGACCCGGCCTCACCCCCCATTGTGCGCCCCGCCTGGAGCGGGCAGGAGAGAGGGGTGCGCTGCGGTGGCCCCAGAAACATCCTCCCCGCGACCCCACGCCCCTCGGGTGCGCCCCGCCCGGAGCGGCAGCGGGAGGGGGAGCTGGGGCGGCGCTGCCAGGCCGTCCTCCTCCCCCCCCGCAGAGGCTCCCCGGGCGGTGGCTGGGGGGACGGTGCCCCGGAGCTGGCGGCTCTGGCCCGGCTGCGTCTTGCGGGGGGAGGGGCGTCACCTCGGACCCGGACCCCGTGGACCCGGCGCCTCCGGCCTCGGGGCGGCTGGCCGGGGAACGGGGTGTGTGTCACCGTGAGCCCCGGGCGGGCGCCCGCCATGCGGACAGTCCGCGGGCCCGGGGCCAGGGGCCGGAGCGGACACGGGGGCTGAGTTGGGCCCCGGCGGGTCTGCCCTGCACAGCCGGTGCCGGACGGCGAGGGGCGGGGCCTGCGTGACCCTGCGACCCTGTGTGACCCTCCGGGACCCTGCGGTGGACCCTGCGTGACCCTGTGTGACCCTGTGTGACCCTGCGGGACCCTGCGGTGTGACCCTGTGACCCTGCGGGACCCGGCCTCGGGGCGCTGGGGCGGCGGCGGCCGGGGAGCAGCCCGGGAGGGGGAGGGGGAGGCGCGAGGGGACGAGGCCCCGCACTTGGTGGGCGCGCGCAGGGCCCCGCGGCCTGAGCCCGGGCCTCGCGTCCGCTCCGGGGCCACTGCCCGGCGGGAGGCCCCGGCGGCCCCGGCCTGACCGCCCAATCCCCGCCCCGGACCCACGAAGGACGCGGCAGGTCACTTCCGGCGGGGACCGGAAGTGCCCGCGGACGGCTCCCGCCTCGCGCGACGACGTACTTCCGGCCCGAGGGCCCGCTACCTTCTCGGTCTCCACTGAGCGGCGCTGGGGCCTCGGGAGCCAGGCGAGGGCCGCTAGGCCGCGGGCATGCTGGGAGTCGCAGTCCCCACCCGCTGAGCCCCTTTGCAATCAATTCCGGGTTCTTTTCGCGAACCCGTGACGCCATTTCCGGGGAAGGGCAGCCGAGGAAGAAGAAGGCGCCTGCGTGACGACCCCGGGTCCCGACAGGCCTCGGGAGCCGTGGCCCGGTGCCTGGTGGGAGACGTAGTTCACGGCGCCCCGCGGCTGCCGGGCTCGGCCGGCGAAGGACTCGGTTTCCCAGAGGGCCGAGCGCGGCGCAAGATGGAGGCGGCCGGGCCGCCGTAAGCCGCAGGTGGGGGATGAGGGCGGGCGGCGGCGCGGGCCCGTGGGACCTCGCGGGGCGGCCGCGGCGGCTCCCCGGCTCCTCGAGTCTCGTGCGGCCCGGGCCGCGGAAGCGGGAGCCGCGGGCCCTCCCGGGGGAGCCGGGCTGTGCTTCCGGCGGGGCGAGGGGCGCAGGGGGGAGCGGGGCGCGGGGCGAAGGGGGGCGCGGGGCGAAGCGGGGCGAAGGGGCGAAGGGGGGGTCGGGGGGCCGGGGGGAGGGAAGGAGCGGCGCCCCGGCAGCCGCTCCGGAGCCGCGGGGACTTGCCTGCGCCCAGCGGGGCTCTCGCGGGGCTGCTGGGCGGCGCCCTGTTCCCCGAGCGGGACCCCCGCCCCCCCATGTCCGGGCGGGGCCGCAGGCGCCTGGGGGTTTGCAGGGCAGGAGGCCCTCCTGGCTGCGCGGGGACCTGGCATCTGGGTCCAGGCGCGCGGTGGGCGCCGGGAGCCCGCCCCTGGCCCGGGGCGCCCGCTGAGGTTGCGGGTCCGAGGCACGGCCCCCCGGCCTCCGTCTGCCGCTCGCTGGCGGTGGCCCCAGCCCCCCCACTGCAGCCCCTGTTGTGGAGCCTGGTCTAACGGTCTCTCCCCTCCTCTCCCCTCCTCGCCCCCAGCCTCGGAGGAGCCGCTGAGCAGAGCCGCGCAGGGGACCTGGTGCGGAGGACACAGGACACAGCCCGGCCGCCCTCGGCCCTGCCCACGGGACGCGGGCATCGGCACCGGCACCCGGCACCCAGGAGGGTGAGCAAGGTGAGCAGAGGGCACGCGGGGCGGGCGGGCCGGCCGGCAGGGCCGTGATGAGCGGGGCCTCACGCTGTCCGGGTCTAGGTGGGTCCCGGTGAGCCGCGGCCAGGACGCATGGCGGAGGTGGGGGCCGGCGAGCCCGCCCCGGGCCTGGAGGGGGAGCCGGGCACCGAGTACGACGTGCTGCCGCCGCCCGCCGCCTCCCTCAGCGACTCGGACTCGGACTCGGACCTCAGCTGGCCGGGCAGCGCCCCGCCGGAGGCCCCGTCCCCGGGGGAGACGCGGGGGGGCTCGGGCCCCGACAGCCCGGCCTCGCCGCCCCGGGCGCCCCCCGTGCAGCCCTTCCGCCTGCGGGGCACCAGCAGCACCTTCTCCCGGCGCAGCCAGAGCATCTTCGACGGCCTGGAGGGCGCGGCCGGGCGGGCTCCGCCCTCCGCGGGCCTGCGGGACGGCGGGGCCTTCAAGCAGCCCCCGGTGCCCTCCGGCCGGCCCCTGGCCGAGGGCCCGGGCAGAGCCCGGCGCGGCCCCCTCCCCGCCGCCGCGCCCCCCGTGCCCGACTACGTGGCCCACCCGGAGCGCTGGACCCGGTACAGCCTGGAGGACGTGGCCGAGGCCAGCGAGCAGAGCCACCGGGCCGCCGCCCTGGACTTCCTGGGCTCCCTGCGGGGGGCGGCGCCCGGCGGCTACGAGCCCTCCTTCAACCAGGACCCGTCCAGCAGCGGGGAGGGGAGGGTGGTCTTCTCCAAGCCGCCCCGCGCCGAGGGCCGACCCGAGAGGAAGAGGGCGCTGCGGGGGGCGGGGGGCCCGGGCGGGGCCGAAGGCGCCGTGGAGCTGGCCCACCTGGCCGGGCCGGGCAGCCCCGAGGCGGAGGAGTGGGGGGGCCCCCACGGCGGCCTGCAGGAGGTGGACATGCCCGAGGGGGCGCCCCGCAGCAGGCCGGCGGCAGAGCCCCCGGCCGTGGAGACGGTCGGCTTCCACGGCAGCAGGAAGCGGAGCAGAGACCACTTCCGGGGCCAGAGTGCGGGCCCTGAGGCCCCGGGGGCTGAGGGCTGACAGCCAGCGCCCCCCAAGTCAGGAGCCTGCCCCCGGGCTGGCAGCCAGGTGGGCAGCCTGCGGGTGGCGCCGTGGCCTGGTGGGGCTCGGGCAGCGGTCTTGGGGCAAGGACCTCGCCAAGGGGACTGGAAGCGGGCGCCCATGCCCATGGAGGAACAATAAAGGTTTGGGGTTTTACTCGGGCTCCGTGTCGCTCTGTACCCTCCCCCTACCCCTCCCGGGACCCGGAGACGGGACCCCTGCTCTCCAGCCCAGCGAGCGCCGCTCCCACTCGAGCCTACGGACAGCGTCACGGGCTCCCACGCGAGCGTCATGGCAGCGAGCGTCACGGGCTCCCACGCGAGCCTATGGATAGCGTCCCGGGCTCAGGGAGGCCTGAGGCACTCGCTCTGCGACCAGCGGCAGCGGGTCTTCCCGAGGGACTGAGTGGCTGGCCCTCGCGTGGGGGCGCGGAGCCTCTCCCACGGCACAGGGTCCACCCTTGGCCACCGGCGTGCCTCCCAGGGCCACGGGGGTGGGCTGTTCTCCAGGCCCCGCCTGGTGAAGCGGCCTTCAGGGCAGGGCCGTGTCCTGAGCTCCTCCCAGGCTGGACGCGTGCAGCCTCACCGAGCTGCTGGGCACGGGGGGAGCCGACACGCACAGCAGGCACGCACACCGGGTCTCACAGGGCGGCCTCCGAGCACAGCGCAGCGGAGCCGTTAGTTTCTTATCAGGAGCAGGTGGGGGAGGGATTGGTGTGGGCCCGAGGCCGGAGGGGGCGGGGCTTGGCTCCAGCAGGTGCCAGGCAGGCGTGGAGGGGTCCCTTCGATGAAGCGATTGGAGGGGGGGACACAGTTGGGTTGGTCCTGGGATAACTAAGGGCCATGGTCCCCCCCCACCCTGGCTGGGCCACAGGACGGGGTCTAGGGCTCTGGGAGGGGCCGGGTGCTGATGTCCAGGTGGCTCAGGTGTCCGAGGGCAGTGGGCCGGCCTCTGGGTGGCCTCTGCTCCTCCGGCCCCCTCCACGCTCCGCAGGGGCCTGCCGGGTCCCCGAGGCCAAGTTCCAAGAGTCTGGGGGGGCGGGGGTGGAGGGAGGGCTGCTCACTGCGGTGCCCAGGGAGGGACGACCGAGGGGGAGCCTGGGACCCCCCCCCTCTGGGGTCTAAGACCACCCTCGGGCCTGGCTGGGTGAGGGGCTTGGCCAGAGGGCATCTCTGCACCTCAACGGTGGGGCAGCCCAGGGCCATCCGAGGCCAGGGCAGGTCCCGCCGGGCAGGGGGCAGTGCAGCGGCCTCCCGGACACACTTACCGTAGTGGGCACCGCCCAGGGGCAGCCTGTCTGCCACGGAGGCCAGGAGCACCGTGCAGTAGTTGACCTGCGGGAGGGAGAGGCGTCCAGACCGAGCCCCAGGACCCTCCCTGCTGCTGGGGGCACCCCCTGGCTGCACTCGCAGGAAGAGGGCAGGAAGAGTGGACAGGCCCCCCTCCAGGAGGGCTCCCTGCTCTCAAGTGATGGCTGGCAGGGGTGGTGCGGCTTTAGCCGGGGGCGGTGGGGCAGGGTCCGGTTTGCAGCCCACCTGTGACTCCAGGCCCCGGATGCGTTTCTCTTGCTCTCTCAGCCCCCCGAGCTGCTTGGCTATGACCTCCACCCTGTGAAGAGCAGGGGGACAGCAGGCCACCGCTGGCCGTAGGGCCTCGGGATTTGGGGGCTCCCCGTCCCTCCCTCGTCCTGCCACCCAGGCCCTTTGGGTGGGCTGGGGTGGCTGAGGCCTCTGGTCCCGAGTCCAGGGTGCTCTGCCCTTTCCCCTCGCCTCAGATCCGGGTGCACACCGTGCTGCGCCCTCCCCGCGGGCACAGGGGGCTGGCGCCCTCAGGGCACGGCTGTCCCACCCGCAGGCAGCGGGCACCGAGGCTCAGGGAGGTCGGGGGCACCATCTGGGGCACCTGGGAGGCCAACGAAGGGCGGGCCGGAGGACACCACACGCACTGGCCCTTGGCCCCCAAGTGTGGGCAGGCACAGCCCCAAAGAGCCCTGTTCGGGGTCAGGAGGCGGGTGCTGGGCCCTCGAGACCCCACCACAGCCCGCGCCTCTCAGCCAGCCTCCGGTCCCAGCTCCTCCTGAGTGCAGAGGCCAGGGCTCCACGGCAGCCGGACAGCCCGCCAGCGGCGCCCGAGCGGCCCGGGGATGCCGGCGCCCAGCCCGCGGCCCGGCACCTGTGGGCGGTCCTGCGCAGCACCTCCGGCTCGCCGTCCCGCCTGCTCCGCTCCAGCTTGCCCAGGTAGCTCTCCTTCTGCACCGCCTCCCAGGTCACCACCTTCTGGTCCAGGGGCTCCGGCAGGTCTCTCTCTGGGGGAGCGGCAGCCGCGGGCTTGGAGCAGAACCGGGCCAGCCTCCCCGAGGGGGCGGGGGGTTAGGGAGCGGGGGCGGGGGGTTAGGGAGCTGGGGCGGCTCCGCCAGGGCCCGCCGCCCAGGGGTGCCCACCCGCGGCCCCTCCCACTCCTCTCCCCCCGCAGTGCGGCTGTGCCCGGGCCTGGCGGCCTCACCCAGGCACGCCCGCTTCTGCCCGGCCTCCTTCCGGAAGGCCCTCTTGAGCACCAGGCCCAGGTGGCTGAGCAGGATGAAGGGCGGGGCCAGGGCGGGGCGCTCCTGGTACTCCATGATGAGGTGGTAGCGCTGGAACCGCCAGAACGTGTCCGCATTGCCCTGCACCATCTGGAAGGTGGAGCTGCGGGGCCTGTGTGCTGAGCCGGGGGCCCTCAGAGCCCCAGGCCCCCTCCTGATCGGCTCTGATCCCTGGGTTCTGGGATGGGGGTGTCTAACGTGGGGTTCGCTCATCGGGGGTCTTCCACTGACCCGCCACCGCCCTGACACACCTCCAAGCCCTCAGCCTCGAGGCCCGGCCCGGCGGGTGGGAGGGAAAGCCTCCTCGGTGCCCGGAGGGGGCGGGTTTAGGGGTGACCTCCTCCCTCCAGGGGGGCACCTGAACATGGCGATGAGCAGGTTCATGAGCAGCACGTTGGTGACCAGCAGGAAGGTGACGAGCAGCAGGATGACCAGCCAGTTGGCGTAGAGGTTGGGGCAGGCGGGCGAGCCCTCGGGCATCAGCGGGTGCGCCGAGCAGTTCACGCGGGCTTCTGGAAGGGGGGGGGCCGCCGGGTGAGCGGTTACGCCATTTGTTCCCTGGGGGGGCCGTCCCCCCAGGGGGTGAGGGCGTGGCAGGGGAACCCTGCACCCTGGCGCTCCTGGGAGCCCCCGTCACGGACACCCCGGGCCAGGCTGCGGCCACAGGGAGGGCACAGGCCCGGTGGCTGCTCCCGGGATGAACGCTGCCCCTCCCATCCCCGTCCCCCGCCACTCGGCCCCCCGAGGCTCTGCTCCCGGCCCAGCGGGGTGGGGAGGGGGCAGGGCTTCTCAGGGCTTTTCTGACACCAGTTCCGTCCGGGGAGCATCCCTGGGACAGCCAGGCTTCCCCCCTTGGACCCCAGCCCGGCCTCAGCACAGGAGGGCGGCCCGTGGGGCCCAGGTGTGCAGGCTCCTTTGTGGGCCGCCCGCACGGCGGACGGGCCGTCGGCAGGTGGCACAGAGGTCTCTGTGTGCCGTGTCCCCACCGCTGGGCACGCGAGGGCCATGCCTTCCTCACGGGGCGTCCCTCTCCCCTCTCCTGGGGCAGCGCAGTGACCCCCCTTCTCCCGTCTTTCCGCCCTCCCTCCACCCCTCCTTCCGGGGCCGGCTCCTGACCCCGCTCCCACCCGTTCCCAGGGGCTGCAGCCCATGCGTGCGTGTCAGGGAGGCCGTAAATCTCGATGAAAGCGCCCCGGTAATGAGACGGGGCTTCCTGGCTCCCCCAGGCTTCCTGGCTTCCTGGCTGCAAATTAACTGGTCGCCCGCACAGCTCGGCTCCCTCCCACCTGGCGCAGAGGGCAGGCAGGCACGCTGTCCCAGCCTCAGTTTCCCTCCCGGCCCTCCTGTCGGTGCCTCGCTCTCCCCTCCACGGCCCTGACCCTGGGCCTTCTCTCTCCGCTGCCGGTCTGCCCCCCAGCACGGCGGCAGCTCAGGCCGCGAGGAGGGCTTGGACCCCTGGCGTTTCATGCCCTCGGCCTCCCCTGGGTACCCCAGCCACACCGCTCTCCCCTGGACCGGCCTGCACTGGGACGGGCGGCCAGGGAGGTGGTGTCGGGCTGGAGTGCCCCCCTCTCCCCCCCGCATTGGAGGGGCCCCTCACTCCCGGGGCCACGGCGAGGGCAGCCGGTCCGGTGAGCTAATGGCCTGGAAAACGAGGCTGTGGACGAGCGAGCCGAGGAGGGGCAGCGGCTGAGAAAACAGCCCGCGGAGCCGGCCTCTCGGCGCCGGCGGGAGGCACGTCCCTGGCGCGGCCTCCCCTCCCCTTCCTGCCGGCCGGGGGCTTGGGTCACGCGCCGTCCTCGGGAAACATTTACCGCACGGTTCTGCCTCATTAGCCGGGAGGTCAGGGTCAGCCTCTACGGCCCAGTGAGCCCGTGACCGCCCAGGAGTGGCCCCGGGGGCCGGTTCCCGGGCCTCCCCTGGCACCTGGCGGCGGCCCACCCTCGTCCCAGGGGCCAGCCCTCTGCCCTCCTCCTCCTCACAGGCCCACCCATGCCCGGGTCCTGTGCTGGTGTCCCGTGCCCACCCAGTCCCTCCTGCAGCCACAGCAGGCAGCTGTCTCCACCGGGTCCCCATGGTGGGCAATGCTGAGCCTCCTCCAGCCCCCTCCCCCCCCGCCACAGGGAAGGCGCACAGTGATAGAGGGCCAGGGATAGAGCCCGGGGCAGGGACACTGGCAGAGGGAAGGCACACAGGGGTGGCCTGGCCGCCAAGGCCTTTCCAAAGGGGGGCCCAGGCCAGGGGGGCCGGGGGGTCCTGGGTGGGGAGGGGGCAGGAGACACGCTGCTCAGCAGGGTGCTGCAGGAGGGGGAGGCCCGGGGCGGGGGGCCAGCCAGCGGAGCGCGGACTCTGGCCACGGTCAGGCACACCTGTCCCCTGCTCGGCCTGCACGGGAGACCAGCCCGGCCACCTCCAGGCCCCCGGGGGCCTGTCTGCAGCCCAGGCCCGAGGTCCGGCTGCACCCGCCTGGCCGTGTGCGGGGCTGGGGCTCCGGGCTGGTCTCGAGGAGGAACCTGGGTCGCCCGGTCGCCGCGCGACTGCCCCTTGGGGTCCCCCTGCGCCCGCCCCACGGTGCCCGCCCCGGCCGGTGCGGACCGTCGATCTCGTCCAGGGGGATCTGCCCGAAGATCTGCAGGTAGGGCCGGTAGAGCACCCGGCGGAACACCCACTCCAGGCGGCCGTCGTGGGGGTGCAGCAGCGCCTGGGTGGCCACGCCGTAGGCCACCAGCCACACACTCAGGAAGAAGAGGAAGAAGAAGACGTCCTTCATCTGGGGGGGAGGGGGCGGAGCGACGTCAGCCAGGCCGGGGCCTCCATCCACCCAGACCGGGCCTCCCCCTCCCCCCAGGCCGGCGAGGCCGGGCGCACCATCCGCTCCACGATGATGATCTTGGGGCCCAGCTGCTTGTGGACGGCGAAGATGTGGATGAGGCGCAGCGTGAACACCATGAAGTCGACGGCGAGGATCGTGCGGCCGGCCTCAAACGCCGAGGGCAGCATCCTGGCGGGGCACGGCCAGGGCTGCTGGTGCCAGAGGGTGAGGCCCCCCCCCCCCCAGACACCTCAGGCGTGGGGGGGAGCGGGGTCCCTGAGGCCCCGGTGGCTCTGCCCCAGCCCCCACCGCCTCCCCCGGCCGCCCCTGGGCCCCCAGACCTGCAGGTGACGCCCACGAGGAACAGGAAGATGGCCACCAGGTCGCACTTGTTCCAGTTGTCCTCCACGTAGAGCGAGAGCTTCTTCCCCAGCTGCGCGTCCTCGTCCGTGAAGAAGCCCTGGCCCAGGCAGACAGCCGCGCTGCAGGCCGCCCGACCGGCTGGGACGGGGCTCGGGGCTCCCTCAGTCAGGAGCTGGGATTGGGGCTCAGGGGCTGGTTCTGGGGCTCAGTGGCTGGTTCTGGGGCTCAGCATCTGGGATTGGGGCTCAG
>JAAGEH010000490.1:392650-417343 GCA_011751065.1 Lasiurus cinereus
GCCTTGAGGATGACCGTGTCCAGCTCCGCGGAGCCCTCCTGCTCGAAGTCATGCACGGTGAGCAGGTGCGGGCGGGAGGCGATGCTCTGCAGCTGGGGCCGGGCACGGAGGAGGCCGTGGGTGGGCGGGGCAGTGGGCGGGGCAGTGGGCAGCACAGGGCAATGGGCAGGGCAGGGTGGTGTGTGAGGCAGGGTCCCCAGCGCAGAGTGCCAGCTGCCACCCTGTGTGCCTGACACCCACGGGCCTGGCACAGAACCACTGCCACCCGGAGGGGGGGGGCTTGCTCCAGGACCCCTGACCCGGATGGAGTTTGGGGCATCGGAAGGGGCTGGGCCATCCCGGTGGGAAGGGGGCCAGCCCCCCAGGGGAGAGGGCGCCCAGGGGAGCGGGTCCCCTCCAGACGGGCCCGGGGCTCCTACCAGCTCCGTCCAGTGCAGGACGTCCTCGCAGGAGAAGTGCTCGCCCGGGAACTTCTCCCGGAACTGCTTCTCGGCCACGGCGGGCAGCAGGAGGTGCGGCTGGGCCAGGAGGGCGGCCAGCACGTCGGCGACGCCCCCCGAGCCGGCCAGCACCAGCCAGGGGGTGCCCTGCTCCACGGCCCGGGCCATCCTCTGGGGGTGCAGGGAGAGGCCGAGTCAGCGCTGGGCTCCGGGGGACGAGGGGGGAGGCCCCGGCCGCCAGACCCCTACCTCCAGGGCGCTGGGGTCCCCGTTGACCAGCAGACAGAGGACGGGGATCTCGATGCTGCCGGTGCCTGTGGGGGCACAGTCGTGAGGCTCCCCCCGGGCCGGGTGGGGGCCTCCATGTCGCCGGCAGACGGCGGCTGAGGACCCCCCCCCCTGCGTGCATCGGCGCGAGGGCTGCGGGCTGACGCTGTGGCCAGGCCATGTGCCTGAGGCCCGTGCCCGGGACAAGGACCCCCCCCAATCCCCGTTTCCAAGGGGGCGCTTTGTGGCTGTTCACACACAGAGTGACGCCCAAGCCCTGAGACCCCGTCCTGGCTGCCCGGGTTGGTCCCCGGCGTCCAGGCTGTGCCCACGCTGGGCGAGGGGCAGAGGAGGGCCGGGACGTCCGTTCCCCAACATGGACCAGAAAGGAGACTCCCCTCCGCCCCCCGAGACGCCTGGGCCTGGGGGTCCGCCCCGTGGGAGGCTCCCAAAGGCGCCTCCTGATCGACCGCAAGGCGGCCCCGGCCCACGGGCGAGGGTGCGAGCGCCGTGTGGTGTTTCATCTTAGACTGCTCCGTGGACCCGCGCCACGAGCCCTGCTGTGTCTCCTTACAGACACCCCGGCCCCGGCCCGGTCCCCTGGGCGGCGCTGCCCCCTGGTGGCGGCGGAGGGAACAGGCCTCGGGGATGTTCACCTCTCGCTTCCCAAAGCCGGAGCCTCTGGCCGGGGAGACCCAGCGGACAGGGAGGCCCAGTGGTCAGGGAGCTGCGTCCTCCATCCCGCCCGCCTGGGGGTCCTCCCAGTCCTGCCCACAAGCCGTCCCCCCCTCCCCCCCCGTGCTCCCGGCCTCGGGGCGTCCTCACCCCCGTAGCCCGTCCGCTGCTCCGAGATGTGCTTCTCCAGCCTCAGCCACAGCTCGGTCGGCCCGTCCCCCATCCCGGGGCCGGCGGGCTCCACCAGCACGAAGTGGGAGTGGCTGCTGTCCAGCGCGCAGAGGGGGCCCTGGCCGCCGCCCTCCTCCGTGGGGTAGTGGACGGGGCTGTGCTCCTGGGCCCCGTGCGCATGTGAGGCCCCTGCCCACCCCGCAGGGGCCCCCAGAGAGCCCTCCGGCTGCTGGGCTCCACTCCCCGGCCCTGCCTTGGACTGACCAGGGCAAGGGTGGGGGTTCAAGGGGCGGGGCTCGCCCGGGGTCACCGGGTCTGTGGCTCTGACTGGCCGTGGGCACTGTCCTGCTGGGTCCCTAGAGCCCACCCACCCCCTGCCCGGGTCTGCGCCCACCCACGGCCTCCCCTGGGCGGTGCTGCCCCCGCTGGCCGGGTGCTGGACACCTCGCGCCCGGGCCCGGCCCTGCCCCTGCCTCTCACTCCCGGCGCCCAGCCCGCGGGGAGGGGGCGGGGGCGGGCTCGAACCCCACGCTCACCTGGGCCCGGTCCAGGAGCTGGCGGTGCAGCACGCGGCCCAGCGAGGCGATGCCCACGGCCACCACGCGGGCCTCGGAGGACGTGCTGGCCAGCGCGTGGTCCCGCACCGCCTGCCCCACGTGCCGGGCCAGGCCCACTCGGAGTGCGCTGGTCAGGATCCAGGCGCCTGCGGGGGCAGGGGGATGGGGGGCGGGGGGCTCGCTATGCCCGGGGCCCGGTCCTCCCGGGGCGCCCCTCCCCTGCAGGGCATCTGCTGGAGCCCCCTGCCCTGCTGGGGCGTCCCGGCCAGCACAGGGGAGGGCCTCCCCCCCCCCGGGCTGATGGAGCTGGGCCACCCACGCCGAGTGCCTGACCACACCCAGCGCCGGCCGGCCAGAGCGAACCCCCCCCCCACCCCGCAGAGGCCGAGGGCAGCGGGCAGCGGGGGCGGTGGGGGGAGCTGAGGCTGTGCCCACCGAGTGCAGGCCCAGGGCAGGCTCTGGCCTGGGGACCCGGCCTCCACCCTCCGCCCATCCCCTGAGCCGCTCCTTCCTCAGGCCGGACCGGGGGGAGGGGGGCGGGCCGGGGAGAGACCGTGGGGGCCCGGAACCCGGAACCGGGGCCTACCTGTGCTCTGAACGGCCTTCACCAGCCCCTTGCGCAGCACGTCCCGCAGCCAGGAGCGCAGGCCGGCCGGCCGCTCCGTGCCCACCAGCGACACCACCAGGTTGGGGGCCGGCAGGTGCCACTCGGCCCGCAGGAGGTCGAAGAGCAGGGACGGGGCCAGGCTGCCCGGCACCTTCACAAACTGCGGGGCGGGGAGCGGGGCGTGAGGGGCGCTGGGTGCTGAGGGGGGTGGACGGGCAGCCAGAGGCCGGCGGGTGGCAGGGTGGTCCCATCCCCGGGCTGGGTCTTGCTCTGCTTTGAGGGGAGGCCAGGCTGGATGGGGGGTGGCTAGAATTGGGGGGGGGCTGGGTGGGTGTCCTGGATGGAATGGGGCCAGGTTCCCATGATCTTGTGAGGCTGGGTCGCCAGGGTGTGGGGTGTGGGTGTGGGGTAGGGTTTGGGGGTGTGGGTGTGGGATGAGGGTTGGGGGGTTCGGGGTGGGCTTACCCGGCCTCGCTTCTTCCCGGAGCCTCCGAAGTCGATCTCGCCCCGGCACAGACCCGGCCCCGGCCCGGTCCCAGCAGCCCCGGGGGCGGGGGGCTCCCTCCAGCAGGAGGCGGAGTCCTCGCTGCGGGCACCCGCCATGTCCCCACAGTGCGTCCGGCCCTGCGGAGGGGCCTCTGCGGTGGGTCCCGGGACCGGGCCTGTGGTGACGCGGGGCAGAGGGCGCCCGGCTCCCAGCAGCACCCCCCCTCCCACCGGGGGACCCCGTCCAGAGCCCTGAGCCCGGTGTGTGGCCGGCGTTATGGCCACGGCGGCACTCAGTCCCCCGGAGGCTCGGACGGGCGGGCCGGGTGCCGGTGCCCACGCCGCGCCCACCCAGGGCCCACCCACCCCCTGTCCCAGCAGCCTGGCCCCGGGCCTTTGGTACCAAGAGCCGGGGCTCTGGTCCGTGTGGCTCAGCGGCTAGAGCGTCGCCCACAGACTGAAAGGTCCCGGTCTGATCCCGCCAGGGCATGGCCTCGGTGGCGGCTCCGGCCCGTCCATGCGTCTCTCACGTCGTGTCTCCCTCTCCCTCCCCATCCCTCCTCGCGAAGGATCCGGGGAATGTCCTTCTCTTCGGTGAGGGGTCCCCAGAGGAGGACAGAGAACGAGCCGGCGCCGGGAGGGAAGACCCCGCCCCCGCCCCGCCCCCTGCAGGACTCAGGCCAGGTGCCTGCCCTCCACGCTGCTGCCCTGTGTCGGGGGGGAGGTCCCAGGGCAGCCGTGACAAGGCCCTTCCCGGCCCCCAGTTGCCCCGGCCGCACCCACAGAGGCTCCCAAAGCGGGTCCTGCCCCCCCCGTCCGGCCTCTGTCCTCATGGCCACGGGGCCTGGGGTCCCCCCCTCCCTCTGCTCACGGGACGCCCCTCGTGCCCGGGCCCCTCGGGAGCCGGCATCGAGCCGTTCACACAGAGAGAGGGCCCCTCTCCAAATCAGGTCGCGACGGGACGTGAATCTGGGGGGACGGTCTTCCCCCCAATACATGGGCAGCGAGGCGGGGAGTGGGCTCCACGCAGGGAGGGCGGGGGCAGGGGGCCAGGGCGCCCCTCACTCCCACCAGGCCCAGTCCTGCCGGCCGCCAGCAGGGCTGTTTCCGTCCACCCAGGGGGCTCTGTGCCCCCTCCTGGTGGGTGGGGGGCTGCGGGCTCTGAGGCAGCTGGATGGGGGCCCAGGTGTGCCCAGGGCCCTCCTCGAGGGGGCAGCTGCCTGGGGCAGGGAGGGGGTGGAGGGCCAGTGTCCCCTTCCCTGGGCACAGCCGGCAGCCCTCGCCCACCCCGCGGCCCAGCTCTCGGCTTCCGGGTCAGCGAGGGCCCACGGCGGCTCGGGGTGGGGGGCAGGCAAATGGGCCGAGGGAAGGGATGCAAATGGGCGGGATTTGCATGAGCAGGTGGCTGTCCGATGCCCCCTTGTTCCCGGGGGAGGGGGGCGGGGGGTTGAGGGGGACGGTGAGGCCGCCGGGGTCCCCCAGGCCCCGCGAGGAACCCCCATCCCGAGGGGCACAGGCCGGTCCAGCCGCCACCCCTCGTCCAGGCCACGGGGAAGGCCCGGGTGGGGGCAGAGCCCCGCAGGGTGACCCCAGCCCTTCGCCCTCTGGGCCCAGCCCCCTCCCGGTGATGCAGCAGTGGGTGCGCTGGCCCCTGCACCCGCTGGAGGCTCAGGGGTCAGTCTCCCTGGTACGGGCGTGCGCTCGAACCCAGGAGGATCGCTCGCTGAGGGTTCACGGCCCCCCAACCCCGGGCACCTCCCAGCCTCCGGCCCACCTGCCGCCCCCAGGACGGACCCCTCCGCCCCCCCCCCCCCCGCCCTGGAGGAGCCCCCACTCTGGCCCACCCGGGGGCTGGCTGCAGGGGCACCTACCTGCCTGCTTCTCCCTGGCACCCCGACCCGCTGCCTCTCACTCGCCCAGGAGCAGGCGGAGGCTGAGCCGAGAGCCAGCGCTGCTGCTCCTCCTCCTCCTCCTCCTCCTCCTCCTCCCCGCCCACCGCCCGGCCCGGCCGCCCATGCCAGGGCCAAGGTGGGGGCGGCGCCAGAGCCAGGGCGGTGACCCCAGGTGGGGCCGTGCCCGGCCAGTGTCTCCCTGGCAACTAACTCTCCGATTGCAGCCTCAGTTTACCTCTCCAGCAAGCGGGCCCAGCTGGCTCCCGGGCGTGGGGCCGGCGCCCGATGGGGGACAGAGGTGCCCGCTCCCTCCGGGTCCTGCAAAGCCACAGGCACGAGCCCCCTGAGGAGGGCGCAGGCCGAGGGCAGGCTGCTGGCCCCGGGACCTCACCAATGCCACAGCCTTCGGGGCAGGGTGGGTGGGCGCCAGGGGGGGGAAGTGCCCGCTGGAGCCCACGGTCCCGGGCTCCCCCCGCCCATCCTGGGGCTCCTCACTGCCCCTGGGCCGCCCCTGTGTCTTTGAGAACATGGGGACCCCACCTCTGGGGGCCTGTGGGTAACACAGAATAATTCCGGAGCTGGAGGATGCTGCGGGTGCCCCTTCCCCAGCGGGACCCCAGTCCCCTGCTGGGGCCCCCGGGTCCCGGAGTCAGGCAGGGGGGAGGGAGGTGGGCACAGAGTCCAGCTTTGCCCTCTGACTCCAGCCGCCTCCAGTCTGGCCGGCAGTCTGGCCAGCAGCCACCAGAGGGCACGCCAGGACCGCAGGCCGAGCGGGAGGCCCCGAGGAGGCGCCGGCAGCAGAGGGCGCCCGCTCGCCGGGCTTTGTCCCTGGTCACGGGGCTCCGTCCATCCCACTGGCCACCTGAGGGCCGCACAGGCCCGGGGCCACCCAGGAGGGGCGGGCGGCGGGGGTCCCGGAAACGGGGCACCAGACCGCGGGGCCCACAGCAGCGGGGCCGGTCCGAGGGGCAGAGGCTGGTCTCGGGGGCCTGCCCAGGCCGGTGCCCGCTGGCCTGCGAGTCCTGCCGGTGTCCGGCCCGGGGAGACGGCGGGTCCCCAGGCTCAGAGACATGCCCCCCCCATGCTGGTCCTGCCCCTCTGCCTTGGAACCCCCTCCCTCCCTGCCACCCCCGCCCACAACCAGGCTGCGCTCCCCCTGCCTGCAGCCCCCCTGGCTCCCTGTCACCCCAACGCAGCGGTTCTCAACCTTTTTTTAACGCTGTGACCCTTTAAGACAGCTCCTCATGGGGTGGTGACCCCCCATCTTAACATTATTTTCGTGGCTATAACTGTCATGTTGCTCCTGTTAATGAACCGTCATGTCAATAGCTGTGTTTTCCGATGGTCTCAGGCGACCCGGCTAGCAGTTTTCCACCTGTGGGTCGTGGCCCACACGTCGAGAACCGCTGCTGTAGAGCCTAAGACCATCGGAAAACACAGATATTTACATTACAATTCATAACAGGAGCAACATTACAGTGATGACGTAGCAACGAAAAGAATGTTAAGATTGGGGGTCACCACCACGTGAGGAGCTGTCTTAAAGGGTCACAGCATTTAAAAAGGTTGAGAACCACTGCCCCAATGAGAACCCGCCGCCCTCCCCTGCTCTGTCCTCCCCTGTCCTGCCCACCCTCTGCCCAGCCGCCCTCGGAGCCTTCCCTCGGCCGCCAGGTCCCTCCTTCCGCTCCGCCTGGCATTGCTTCCCAGGGCCCGACCCTCGGGAGTGACCCTCACTCAGGCTTGGCTGGGTCCGCTCCCTGCTGGGAGCCGCTGGCCCCTGATGGTCCGCGCTGCCCCGGCCCGGGACCTGAGGTGCCTGGGGGTCTGTGAGCCGTCCCGGCAGAGGCGGCATCAGGCGAGTCCGTGGGGCCAGTGGGCTGCGGTGCCCAGGGTTGGAGGTGCCCAGGGTCGGAGGTGCCGGGGTCAGAGGTGCCCAGGGTCAGAGGTGCCCGGGGTCAGAGGTGCCCGGGGTCGGAGGTGCCCGGGGTCAAGGTGCCCTCTGACACCGCCCAAGGGACGTCCAACAGACTCACTCCGGCTTCATTTCCAGCCTTCGTCCCCGGCAGCGCCACCAGGACAGACGGACAGACGGTTCCCATGGCCTTATTGGGAAGGTATCAATTGTGCAAAGCATTGGGAGAAGGTGGTCCATCTGCACACCATCCACTCACCCTTCCCCCCTCTCATCCACCCAACTACCACATATCACACCCAACCATCCACCCCTGGACCAATCAGTCCACCCACTCATCCATTTGTCTATTTGTCCGTCTGTCTTTTCATTCATCCATCTGTTCATCAATCTGCCCCTTCATGCATCTACCCACCCATCACAATCCATCCATCCATCCACCATCATCCATTCATCCATCCATCATCTATCTATACATCCAACCATCCATCCACTATCCATCATCCACCATCCATCCATCCATCCATCCATCCATCATCCATCCATTCATCCATCTGCTCATCAATCTGCCCCTTCATGCATCTACCCACCTGTCACAATCCATCTATCCATCCACCCATCTATACATCATCTATCCATCCACCAACCATCATCCCATCCATCCACTATCCATCCATCTATACATCCAACCATTCATTCATCATCTATCTATCCATTTACCATTCATCATTCATCCCCCCATCCATCCATCATCCATCCATCCATTCATCCATCCATTCATCCATCCATCTATCCATCATCTATCCATTTATCCATTCATTTACACTTCTCTCTGTCCATCCACCCATCCATCCACCCACCCACCCACCTATCCATCCTTCTGTCCATCCATTCATGCTTCTATCATTTGTCCATTCATCTGTCCACCCACCCATCCATCCATTCACCCACCCATCACCCTCCATCCTTCTAAGCATCCCTCCATTCATCTACCCACTCACCCACCCACCCCCGCATCCATCCCGCTCTCGTCACGTCTCCTGGGCGCCTGGACGCGGAGAGGAATGAGTCAGTCTCAGCCTCCGGGTGTCCGCCTGCGGCGTGAGGGCTCTTTCAAGGGCAGTGGGGGCGGGGAGAGGGCCGGGCAGGGCAGAGCCGGGTGTGAAGTGGCCTCCCCCGCGGTCTGTGTGTCTCACAGACGAGATCACTCCCCCCCCTCCCCCCCAAAGGCAGGTCCTCTCCTCCCGCTGACACCGCTGCCCCCCGCCGGCGTCACCCGGGAAGGCTGGGAACTCTGTAGGCGCCCAGACTCCAGCCTGCTGCCTGAGTCACCTGCCGCCTCCTCTTCCTCACCCACCCTGTGGGCTCTGTCACCCGTCTCCCTGCCAGTGAGTGGCCGGACCTGCTTGCCCGCCCTCAGCGTCTGCTCTGCGCAGGACCGGCCCGGTGCTGGCTCTGGGATGGGCCCCAGGGATGGCTCTCAGAGTGCCAGCCCCCTAGCCCCCCCAGCCAGGGGCTAAAGCCCAGCAGGGGGGACAGGGCCCCGGCCAGGAACCTGCCCCCTGGCCTCCATGGGCTGGGGACCAGCCCCCCCCCCAGGTCTCTGAGGCGGCAGGGACACCCCCTGACTCTCCCGCGAGGAAAGGCCCGGTTCCTGCCCCAAACCCCTCGAGCAGCCGGGTCCTGGGATATGAAGCTGCTGCTCCCCTGGGGGGCGGGGCGGCCGCGGGCGTGGGTGGTGGGCACGGCTCCCTCTCGGGCGGGGACCCCTGAGGGCTGGCAGGTCCGGGTGGTGGTGATGGGAGAGGGGCAGGTGGGCCCCGTCCTCCTTCTCCAGCTCCCCCTGCGAGGAGGCTCACGGAGCCCCTCCTGCTGGGCCGGGTCCCCGGGAAAGCCAGGGATTGTGGGGAGCAGTGGTTCTCCACCTTCCTCAGGCCGCGACCCTTTAAGACAGCTCCTCATGGGGTGGTGACCCCCACCCATAAAATCATTTCCGTGGCTACTTCATCGCTGTCATCTTGCTGCTGTGATGAACTGTCATGTCAATATCTGATAGGCAGGATGTATTTCCGTTGTTACAAATGGAACATCATGAAAGCATAGGGATTCATCACAAAAACAACATGTAATTATATATTGTGACATATTTATTTCTCATGACAAATAAATGAAATTTTGCCTTGAATCGTGGTGTAGCACGGGCAACAGTCTTCCTAGGACAACAGTCAACGACATGGCTACACGTTGCGACACCGAGGAGCGGTGTGTTGGTTCCTAAGACCATGGGAAATAGGTGTTTTCTGATGATCTTAGGCGACCCCTGGGAAAGGGCCGTTCGGCCCCCAAAGGGGTCGCCACCCACAGGTTGAGAACCGCTGGGGGGAGTGTCTGAAGGCTGACTTCACGGGGGAACCGCCAGGCGGAGTGAGTAAATGGCTTTTAAAAAATATATATATTTTATTGATGTCAGAGAGGAAGGGAGAGGGAGAGAGAGAGAAACATGAGTGATGAGAGAATCCTGGACCGGCTGCCTCCTGCACACCTCACCCTGGGGACTGAGCCTGCTACCCAGGCCTGTGTCCTGACTGGGAATTGAACCCTGGCCTCTGAGGTCAGTGCTCAGCTGAGGAGCTACATGGGCCCGGCTGGATTCATGTCTTTTTTTTTTTTAAATATATTTTATTGATTTTTTACAGAGAGGCAGGGAGAGGGATAGAGCAGTGGTTCTCAACCTGTGGGTCGCGACCCCTTTGGGAGTCGAATGAACCTTTCACAGGGGTCGCCTAAGACCTCGGAAAATGCAAATATTGACATCACGATGCATCACAGTAGCAAAATTTCATGGTTGGGGGTCACCACCACATGAGGAACTGTATGCCAGGGTCAAGGCCTTAGGAAGGTTGAGAACCACTGGGATAGAGAGTTAGAAACACCGACGAGAGAGAGACATCGATCAGCGGCCTCCTGCACGCCCCCCACTAGAGAAGTGCCTGCCACCAAGGTACGTGCCCTTGACCGGAATGGAACCTGGGACCTTTCAGTCCGCAGGCCCACGCTCTGTCCACTGAACGACACCAGCCCGCCTGGATTCAGGTCTCGGTTGTGCCAGTCGTTGGTGCCAATTCCCGGCCATCACTCGGTCGGACGGTGGAAGCCGATCCCGAATCCCAAACCTGACTTTCCTGCCCAGAGCGACTGCCCGCCCATCGGCCGGCTGTGCCCCTGGGCATTCTGGGAGCGTCAGAGCACAGGGAGGTGAGGCCAGTTCAACGGAAGGGCTGATGTCCGACGACCTCACCTCAGAGCTAAGGAAACAGTGGGGTCCCCCCCCTCCGCTCCGTGGGCCCCCGGTCCGGGTCTGGGTGGTGGGTGTGGTCTGTGTCGTCATGCACAGGGCCGCTGGGCGCCGACCCGTGGGGCGGACCCGCTGAGCAGAGGGGAGTCCTGGCCGGTGTGGGTGGCCTGTCGGCCTGCAGGCCTCAGGTCGGGGCTGGGCTCCCATCGAGAGTCTGGGCATGACCTGGGGGGCAGGCCCCGCCCCGGCCCGGGCCCCAGTGGGAGCACATGTGGGGGGCAACCCGCTGATGTGCGTCTCACCTGGAGTTTCTCTCTGCCTCCCCCTCTCCCGCTCCCTGACAATCACTGGGAAATACAGCGGCGCCTCGAGATACGAGTTTAATTCGTTCCGTCACCTTGAGGCGTGGGAAACGATGAGACGCTCGCGTCGCGGTAAACAGGTGGGTCGTGTGCAGCCGGCCGATCCGCGCGATGACTCCTATCTCAACTGTTGCTCGTATTTCAAAGCAAAATTCGCTCGCTCGACGGCTCGTATCTCAAAAATCTCGTAGGTTAGGGCACTCGTATCTCGAGGTACCACTGTACTCCCCGGTGAGGAGCTGAATAAACACGTGCGGCCAGGGCAGGTGAGTGCAGTGTCTCCGGAACGTTCTGCGGCCAGAGGCGTGCCCCGGTAGATCCCTCAGCCCCGTGTCCAGGCCCCCAGAGGGGACACACGTTCTCGCAGTGACCTCGGAGCCCGGGCCTGGGGGAGGCTTCGGCCGTGGGCTTTCCTGGGGGGGGACTGGGGGGCAGCTAGTGAGCCAGGGGCTGGGCAGGCCCACTACCCCCCTTCCCCTCCCCCATTCCCTGCCACCACCTCTCCCCACCTCTTCCCCTCCCCCGCCCCCGCCGGCCACCCCGTGAGCAGGGCGTCTCCTGCCTCTGAGGGCCGGCCCTGCCCATCCCCCCGCCCTCTCAGCCCAGCCCCGGCCCAGGCACCCCACTGCCCCGTGTCGCCGTGCCAACAGGGCCAGGACCCCGAGCCGACTCCCCTGCAGCGCGGACCCCCTCCCAGAGCGTCCAGCGCTGGGGTGGCTGCCTGTTCGGACGTTTGTAAAGGGACCCCCTCTAGGGCTCACTCTTCACATGTCTTCCTCCCCACCTGTTTCCCGAACATCAGACAGCGTCTTCTACTCATGTTTGCTCCCAGAGAGGCGCCGGGCCTTATTTTCAGGGGAGGTCTTATTTCTCCATGAAGAAGAAGAAGACGGTGCACATTGATTGTTGAACAAAAAAAAAAAAAAAAAAAAAGGGAAATGGATGACCTGTCGACTGTCCGGTAGTCGTTGTCATCACAGACCAGCTCGCGGATGGGCCGCAGCGCAGCCGGAGCTGTTCGGGCCGGGCGAGGTCCCTTTAAATCAGGAGTCAGATGCCTGACGGTCGCTTCAGGGGCCTTCTATTCCGGGGAGGCCTGATGTGTGGGGGAGGCCTTATTTTTTTGGGGGGGGCATGCCTTATATCACAGCAAGAGGCCAAATGGGAAGTAGGTCTTATTATTTATTTTTAAATATATTTTATTGATTTTTTTACAGAGAGGAAAGGAGAGAGATAGAGAGTTAGAAACATCGATGAGAAAGAGACATTCATCAGCTGCCTCCTGCACTGGAGATGTGCCCGCAAGCAAGGTACATGCCCTTGACCGGAATCAAACCCGGGACCTTTCAGTCCGCAGGCCGACGCCCTGTCCACTGAGCCACACCGGTCTCGGCAGTAGGTCTTATTTTTAAGTGATGTCTTATTTTCGGGGAAACGGGGTCTATAATAAAAGGCCGATACGCACATAGACCAAACAGCAGAGCAACTGAACAGCCAGTGGCTATGACGCATGCTGACCTCCAGGGGCATGTGCAGAGCGGGGACACGGCGGGTGTCTCCCTGGCGGGACGGTGGAGCAGGGGAGGGAGGGCGCCAGACCACGGCGGGCACCAGTCGCTGCCGTCAGGGCGAGTCTCGGTGGTTAGGAGCGTGCTGTGGTCCCGCCCGCCACCTGCACCTGCTGCTGGCACCGGCCCCACCGCTCGGCACGTCGGCACTGAGCAACGGCTGTGGCCCCTCCGCCCGCAGGCCTTCTCCACCGCCCGCTCCGGGTGATCGGCCAGCAGCCGCCGCCCGCACCTGCTGAGGGCCCGGCCCGGCCACTCTGCGCTGTCAGAGGTGGGCGTGGCTCTGCTGGCAGACAGGGGTCCGGGGTTTCGGTGGGAGGGGCTCGGTGGGGACCCGCCCTCTGCCCACAGCCGCCTCGCAGCCCACAGGTCCTTTCAAGGTGCACGGATTCGTGCCCTGGGCCCCTAGTATCTGATAAAGGAGGAATATGCAGATTGGCTATCACCCCAACACACAAGATGGCCGCCCCATGTGGTCAAAGAGGGGCTGCCCCCATGTGGACACAAGATGGGCCACCACAAGATGCCAGCAGGGGAGGGCAGTTGTGGGTGATCAGGCCAGCAGGGGAAGGTAATTGTGGGGGACCTAGCCTGTAGGGGAGGGCAGTTAGGGGCAACCAGGTCTTCAGGGGAGGGTAGTTGGGGGGGACCAGGCTTGCAGGGTAGGGCAGTTAGGGGCAACCAAGCCTGTAAGGGAAGGGCAGTTAGGGTTGACCAGGCCAGCAGAGGAGGGCAGTTTGGAGGGACCAAGCCTGCACGGGAGGGCAGTTGGGGGCAACCAGGCCTGCACAGCAGAGAAGTTGGGGCGGGGGTGGGGGGACCAGGCCTGCAGGGGAGGACAGTTGGTGATGACCAGGCCATCAGGGGAGGGCAGTTAGAGGCAACCGGGCTGGCAAGAAGAGGGCTGTTAGAGGTGACTGGGCCAGCAGGGGAGGGCAGTTAGAGGGAATCAGGTCAGCAGGGGTGCGGTTAAGATGTCAATCCAGCTGGCAAGCTAGTGGTTAGGGGGTGATCAGGCCGGCAGGCAGAAGTGGTTAGGGGCAATCAGGCAGGCAGTTGGGAGCCAGCCGTCCTGGATTGTGAGCGGGATGTCCGACTGCCCGTTTAGGCCCGATCCCACCTGGATCAGGTCTACACGGGCAAAGATCCCTCGAGAGATCCCAGATGGGAGAGGGTGCAGGCTGGGCTGAGGGACAACCCCCCCGCCCATGCACAAATTTCATGCACCGGGCCTCTAGTGTGTTATATTTAACTCTTACTGTTTGTTATGAATCCTCACCCAAGGACATTTTTCCATTGATTTTCAGTGAGAATAGAAGGGAGGTGGAGAGACAGAGAGAGAGACACATGGACTGGCTGCCTCCTGCATGAGCCCCAACCAGGGCCCGGGCTGGGGGGGAGCCTGCCACCGACATAGGTGCCCTGGACCAGAATCGAACTCGGGGCCTCAGTCCACAGGCAGGCGCTCCGTCCACTGAGCGACACCGGCCGGGGCTTGTTGTGATTTTTGAAACCTGGAAACAGCCAGAACCGGTGTGGCTCGGTAGATAGAGTGTCATCAGCATGTGGACTGAAGAGTCCCGGGTTCGATTCCGGTCAAGGGCATATACCTTGGTGGCGGGCACATCTCCAGTGGGGGGCATGCAGGAGGCGGCTGATGGATGTCTCTCTCTCATCGATGTTTCTAACTCTCTATCCCTCTCGCTTTCTCTCTGTAAAAAATCAGTAAAATATATTTAAAAAAAAACACAATAAAATGTATTTAAAAAATAAGTCAATAAAACCTGGAAACATGCACAGAAGCCCCGAGCACCCTGCCTGGTCCCGGCAGCCCCACAGTGACCCGGCCCCTCGCCGAGGGGTGCCGATCAGGGGCTCCAGGGCGACCCCATCGCCGAGCACCCTACACACCCCCTCCCCGCCCGGGCCCTGCTGCCTGCTTCTGGGCTGTTCTGACGCACACCAGGTCCCCCCGTCAGTCATTCCGCGTTCCCCTCATCTCTGGGTCACCCCTAGATGGGGGCTCACTGCCTGGTCCAATGGGAGAGGAGCTTTGTTAGCACTGGGGAGCCCCTCCCATCCACGACCCCCATGTCCCCATCCCCGCACGCCCTCAGCGCGCCACGGAGCCTGGGGTCCAGGCTTTGCCCCTCAAGCTGGGGTGGCAGATCCCTTCCCGGCGCCTCCTTCTCGTTCCCGGCGACGCCGGGCAGTGTTCCGTGTGCGCACGCAGGCCAGGAAGCCCCGCGTGGACCGGACACGCCTTCTGCCCGCGGGACCACGCGGCGCTCCGTTCTCCTGGTGTGTGAGGCTGTGGTCGGTGCGGGTCAGTCTCTGCCCGCGGTTCATGTATTTACTCTTTTTATTTTTAAAATATATTTTATTGTTTTTTTTTACAGAGAGGAAGGGAGAGGGACAGAAAGTCAGAAACATCGATGAGAGAGAGACACCGATCAGCCGCCTCCTGCACGCCCCCCACTGGGGATGTGCCCACCACCAAGGTACATGCCCTTGACTGGGAATGGAACCCGGGACCTTTCAGTCCGCGGGCCAACGCTCTATCCCCTGAGCCACACCGGTTTCTGCAGAGTGTATTTACTTTTAACACATTTTTTTTATTGATGTCAGAGAGGAAGGGAGAGGAGGAGGGAGAGAGGGAGAGAGAGAGAATCACGGACCCACTGCCTCCTGCACGCCCCACCCTGGGGATCCAGCCCGCAACCTGGCCTGTGCCCTGACCCAGAATCGAACCCTGACCTCCTGGTTCCTGGGTCGATGCTTCACCCCTGAGCCCCACAGGCCGGCTCTCTGCCCGTGACTTAAACCAGCCCGTGGCAGCGGTCCCATCCCTGCCTCCTCGCTGGGGTGGTATACCAGTCCCTGGCGGCGGGGAATGCGCCCGGCGTAGAGCCACTCAGCGTCACGCCCACGTGGCGGCCAGCCTCTGGTTCGGGGAGACGGAGCCACTGCGCTGCTGGGAGGCGGGAGGCCTCGCCCGTCTGACCTCTCGGCCCCGGTGCCCGCGCCCTGCCCAGGAGGAGGCCCTTCCTCTGCAGACACCGTTCCGGCACCCGCGCTCCCCGGGAGGGTGGCCGAGGAGAGGCCGCCATGCGCCCTGGCCGTCCGGGCCCCGCGTGGCGGCCGCTCCGCCTCCTCTGGCTCGCTGCCCGTTGGCATCACGGCCGCCTCGCCATGTCCTGGACTCGCAGGCTCCCCTGTGCCCAGCCCAGGGGACCCCTCTGCTCACTCGCGCTGTGGATGGGCCCCTGCGAGCAGGAGGTGGGGGGTGGAGGTGGGGGAGGTGGGGAAGGGCCAGGCCCACCCACCCGCTCTCTGCCCACCACCAAGAGCTGCCTCGCGGCCCTGGCCAGTGTGCCCGGTGGTTAGAGCGCCGGCCCTCACACCAGAGGGTCTCAGGTTCTCTTCCGGGTCAAGGGCGCATACATGCGTCTCACCCAGCTCCCCGCCCGCCCCCCCTCTCTGAAAAGCAATGGAGGGATCCATACCCTCGGGTGAGAGTGGGCACAAACCCAGAGGTGCCTTCCTGGGGTCACAGCCCCTGCACCAGCCGTGCTCAGTGGAGACCGGGTGGTTCGTGAGTTACAGGGCCCTGAACTGCGGGCGGGGGTCGGAGGGCAGCTGTCCCCAGTGCCCAGCCCCCCCCCACCTCCGGAGAGAGGCTGGCTGCCTTCTGTCCGTCACCCCATCTGCCTCGCGTCCTGGCGACCATCCCACGTGCAGGGAGCCCCCTGCCCCAGGGCAGCGTGGCCAGGGGCAGTGTGTGTGTGTGTGTGGGGGGGGGCGGTCTGAGCCAGCCTTCTGACCCCCTCACCCTGCAACACACCCTCCCCACCCTCCCCACCCAGGGAACCCGGGGCGGGAGGACACAGCACCCATTCTCCTGCCCGAAGGTCGTGCCAAGGCCATCCTCTCCCGGCCCAGGAGCCCCGCCCACCGTGCCCGCCCGGCAGATCGCGCCCAGACCCCACCCTGGCCCTCCCGCCGGCCCACGGCCCCCACCCCGGGCTCCGGGGGGCCATCCCTGACCTTCCAGGGCCCCCCCTGGCCTCCCCGGTCCCCCTGCCCCTCCCGCCACCCCCAGCAGGTGTTGGGGGGACTCACACCTCGCCCCTCCCGTCGTGCCAGGAGGGGGGACTGTCTGTCCCCAGAAGCCCCAGGACACCCGCCTCCTTCCGGCTCCCCCCTCAGCGCTTCTGGGGAGCCACTCAGAGAGGGTGACGGGGTGCCTGGGCCCCACCCCGCCCGCTGCCAGTCCCTGCACCTGCGGCCGCGCCTCCCTGCCCGGTTCCCTGCCCGGTTCAGCCAGGCCTGGCCCTGGGCGCCGCCGCTGGGCGTGGGCGCGAGCCCGGGGGTGCAGGTGGGGCCCAGCAGGTGCGAGCGAGCGAGCGGGGAGCAGAGGGGGGCGCAGGTGGGGCCCATCCCAGCGGGAAGAGGAGGAGGAGGAGGAGGAGGACAGACCGGGGAAGGCGAAAGGGGCGGCCCCCCAGGTGGGCAGAGGCGGGGCGGCGCGGGCAGGGGAAGCCGGGCTCACCCTCTCCACCCCCCCCACCACCTACCCACCACCCACCCCCGGCGGCCAGGGCACCCCGGGGCGCGCCCCGCTGGGCAGAGGGGCGGAGCGTCCGGCCCGGGGTGGGGCGGAGCGCGCGCGCCCTCCCCCCGGGGCCCGGCCCGCGGCCACCGCCCCCTCCCGGCCCCGCCCCCAGGCCCCGGCGGGCGGGCACGGGCACCACCGGCCCCGCGGCGAGGCTGGCACCAGAGGCCGCCCGCTGCGCGCCCCGACCCGACGCCCGCGGAGCCCCTCCCGGGCCATGGCCGCGGCCGCCGGCGCCCCTCCCCGGGCCGAGAGGCAGCGCTGGGGCTGGCGCTGGGGCTGGGGCCGCCCGCCGGGCGCGCGGAGGGGCAGCGCGGGCCCCGCCAGGAGGGCGCCCTTGGCGCTGGAGCTGCCCGAGGAGCCGCGCCCGGCCGGCGGCGACCCGGGCCCGCGGCCCTGGCCCGGCAGCCTCGACCCGCGCGTCTCCATCCACAGCGCGCGCCGCCCGCTGCTGGCGCGCACCCACGTCCAGGGCCGCGTCTACAACTTCCTCGAGCGCCCGACCGGCTGGAAGTGCTTCGTCTACCACTTCGCCGTGTGAGTGCGCGCGCCCCTCCGGCGCCCCTCCGGCTCCCCGCCCCTCCCCCTGCGTCCTGCGCGCCCCCCGGCCCCTCCCCAGGTGTCCCCCGCGCCCCCTCCGGCTCCCCTCCCCGCCCCGTGCGTCCTGCGCGCCCCCCAGCACCTCCCCGTGTGTCCTCCGCGCGCCCCTCCGGCTCCCCTCCGGCTCCCCGCTCCTCCCCGTGCGTCCTCCGCGCGCCCCTTCGGCTCCCCTCCACTCCCCTCTCCTCCCCGTGCGTCCTGCGCGCCCCCCGCGCCCCTCCCCGTGCGTCCTCACTGCGCCCCTCTGGCTCCCCTCCCGTCCCCCGCTCCCCTCCCCGTGCGTCCTCCGAGCGCCCCTCCGGCTCCCCTCCGGCTCCCCTCTCCTCCCCGTGCGTCCTGCGCCCCTCCCCACACACTGTCCGGCCGGCCAGCCCGGCCAGCCGTCCTCGGCCACCTGCAGTGGCGGCAGCGGCCCCCCTGCGCGCGCTGGGCGGGGAGGAGAAGGAGAGGGAGAGGGAGAGAGAGAGGGAGAGGGAGGAAGGCACCTGACTGAGGGTCAGGGACCTTGGGGCTGACCCGGAGGGATGAGGGGCGCCCTGGCTGACCCCCGGAGCCCCCACGGGCCCTGCCCAGGTCTCTGTGTGTGTGTGTGGGAGGGGGACGGGGGGAGCCGGCTGGGGAGGGGGCCCAGCCTGGGAGGGACTCCAGGTGCTGATCGTCCGGGGAAGGGACGGGTGCCAGGGAGCGCGCCCTTGGGTGCCGGGGACAGGACGCCCCAGGGCTGGGCGGCCGGAGCCCCCGGAGCGGGGGCCACCCCTGCTTTTGTGTCTCAGACCCCGCAGACCCCACGTGGCCCCGGGGAGGGGGGTCTCCGGCCCCAAGGGCGGGTGCCCTGCAGGCGGCAGGCCTGGTGGTGTCCCTGAGGCTCCGCGTGGTGGGGGGGCAGAGAGAGGGGGGTGTTCACACCTGGTCCAGCTCAGCAGAACCTGGACGGAAGCAGCCAGGCCGAGGGCGCGGGGTGCGGGGTGCGGGGACCAGGCCGGGGTGCCAGTCCCAGGAAGCCAGCCGTCCGAGGGGGAGGAAGTGGGCCTCCCAGCAAGCAGCACCACCGGTGGCTCCATGGCTGGGGGGCGTGCCCACCAGGGACAGGGCCGAACAGGGCACCCACGGCCCACGGCCCAGGGACCAGGCACCAGAACGTCCAGGCCTCAGGGCCGCCCTCGTGCTGCCCGCCAGGAGCCTGCCCCCCGCTGCCGCCCTGCCAGGTGCCCTTGGCCCGGTGCCCGCCCCCGTCTGTCCTCTGAGCCTTGCTCCGCTGTGCCCTCCGGCCCTGGGCTGCGGGGGGCGGCCTCCTCGGCTCCCCACGGTCCCTGCTCGAACCCCTGCCGCTCCGGGCCCGGGGCTTCCGACCAGCGGGGCGTCCGGGGCCCTCCTGTCTCCTCCCAGGGGGCCGAGGGGCAGCGGGGCCCAGCCCAGCCGCTGGAACGTCGCACAGGCAGGCGAGGCACGTGGGGCCGGGCAGCCCGGCCTCTGCCCTGCGGTCTCGGGGGTGCGGGGGTGCCAGGCTGGCGGCCCTCGTGCGGGGACAGAGAGCCGTGTCCCCCAAAGCAGGGGGCCCGGTCTTCAGCCCCTTCCCCAACCCCCTCAGGGCCCGGTGGCCGGTCTCAGGGTGTCCTGTGCAGTGACCTCAGGGGACCCCGCCTGAGCAGCGCCCCTCTGCCAGCACCCAGCCAGCGCCGCCAGCTTGTGGGGTCTCTCCTCGCCCTCACCTGCTGGGCCCCCACTCCCGGAGGCCGGGGGTGAGGCTGGAGGGGAGGGGACCCTGCCCAGCCGCCCCCCCATCCCGCGGTGCCCGCTCCCAGCAGAGGCAGCGTGCATGGGCAGAGGACGCCAGGTCGCGCTGTGTGTGGGCCCCAACGGGAGGTCCCCCCGGGTGAGGGGCCCCCCAGACGCCCCGCGGGGAGCATGGCCCGGCTCCTTCCCGCTGCCGAGGGAGGAAGAGGGCCCGCCCACCCGCCCAGAGGAAGTGGCGCTCACACTGGTGTTTTCTTCCTGGTTCCGATTGTTCGGCTCTCGGAAGTTCGCTCAGCAGACGCCGCCACCGCCTGCGCCCAGCCTCCCAGGATCTGGCCGTCCCGGGGGGAGCGGGGAGGGGTGCCCCGAGGTGGCTGTGTGACCCGGCCCCCAGTCTCTGCTCCCGGAGCCGGCTGGGAGAGCCGGGCGGCCGGGAGGAGGGTGGGCACGAGGGTCCCAGGACGAGGACCAGGGCGCGGCCCTCTCGCCTGGCCCGGTGCCACCCGCCCGGCCCTCCGCCCCTGCCCGGCGGCCCAAGGACTTTCCGGCGGCGGCGGCTTCGATAGCGGCGGCGGCACCTTCATGGTGTTAATCATTGACGCGCGGGGAGCCAGTAACGGCCGTTTGCCGGCCGAGCCCGCCGCCGTGCCCGGGTGGAGGCCGGCCAGCCGATGGGCCCTGGGCCCCACCCGGGCTCCGGTGTCCACCTGGCCAGAGGCTCTGCTATTCTCAGACCCTGCGGAGGGGGCCGTGGGCCGCGAGGACGCAGAGAGAGGGGGGCCCTGGCCAGAGTATGGGCTGTGTTTCCCCACTGTCCCCCGAAACCGCTTCCTGCTCCCGGGCTGACCCCCACGGCCTCCTGACCACGGGGGACGCGAAGGGAGAGACTGAGTCACGGGGGGCGGGTACACCGAGGACCCGACAGCCGTGATGTGGCCGAGGCCCAGCACCGACGCCGACGCCCACCCCCCGAAGGGGCTGCTCTGTGACGAAGCGGGGAGCCCGGCGGGCCGAGGAGGGGGCGCCCTCACGCGTGGATGTCGGGGTGGGTGGGCAGGCCCGCGCCCTCTCCGGCTGCAGAGTCCTCCTCCCCGTGCAGCAGCTCCCGGGCCTGTGGGCGCCCTGCTCCCGGGGTCAGGGCTCCAGGCTCAGCTCCCGTGAGCTCAGCTCTCCAGACAGAAGGTCTTGTCTGGGTGGGCGCCTGGGTGTGGACAGACAGACAGACAGACAGACAGGTGCAGAGGTGCTGGGCTGGGGCAGGTGGACAGGAGGAAGGAAGGAGGAGCAGGGGGGCGGGCAGGTGGAGTGATGGCCAGGGGCACGGAGCATCGGACGGCTGCCCGCCTCCCCCGCCCCCACGGGCACACGGACCCCAGAGGGGGGCTCTGGAGCCGGTGGCCGCGGCTCTGGCTGGCCTGGGCCCCGGCGGGCTGGGGGCGTGGCCGTCGTCCCGTGGTCTGACCCGGCGCCTTTTCTTTTTTAAATATATTTTATTGATTTTTTACAGAGAGGAAGGGAGAGGGATAGAGAGTTAGAAACATCAATCAGCTGCCTCTTGCACGTCCCCTACTGGGGATGTGCCTGCCACCAAGGTGCATGCCCTTGACTGGAATCGAACCCAGGACCCTTCAGTCCACAGACCGACGCTCTATCCACTGAACCACACTGGCTTCGGCTGACCCGGCGCCTTTTCGGTGAGCCCTGGGCCAACGAGCCCACGGCCGCGTCTGACAAAGCGGAGGGTCCTTTCTGAGGGCATGGCGGCCGCCGGCCGGGCCCGGATCCATGGTGGGTGGTCCCTCTCCGTCCCCGAGACCAGCGTCACCGCCCGGGTGGTGCAGGGTCTCCGGCCCCGAGGGTGGACGGCCAGGGTGGCCGGTGTTGGGCCTCAGCCTCTGCCCGCCCCCGGACCCACAGCGCCCTCCGCCCTCTCACCCAGCGGGTCCCGAGCCTGGGCCCCCAGCAGAGGCCTCGGGGTCTCGAAGGGGCTGACGCCGGGCATGATGGGAGCTGGGAGAGGAGGTTGTGGTCATTGGCGGCAGCAGCGGCCCAGCCCCTGGGGATCCCCATTACTGAGCGGCCGGCCAGCGCTCCCGGGCACGGGGTCCCTCCTACCCTCCCCACCCGCCCCCAAGTCCTGGGGCGCACAGGGCGAGCAGGAGGGTGCGCTCGGGCCTTCTGGGGTGCGGGACCCCTGCAAGGTGACCCCCTGAGACTCAAACAGCTGGGGAGCCGGGCCCAGGGCGAGGGGCTGGGGGGGACTGGCCACCACAGAGGCCGTGGTGGTGGACAGAGGGATGGACAGCGGCGGGACAGAGGGCTGTTTCAGGCGCAGGAGTCGGACCCAGCCAAGCCGGGGGGCGGGGGGCAGGAGGAGGGCTCAGCGGGGTCCCTGCAGCCCAGCCAGGAGGCCAGCTTTCCTCCGAGGCGCCAACAACCGCCCAGGGTCTTAGGGGCGGCTCCCTGACCGGGTTATTTTATTTCATTTTATTTTATTGTACAGTGGTACCTCAAGATACGAGTTTAATTCGTTCCGTCACTTTGAGGCGTGGGAAACTAGGAGACGCTCGCGTCTCGGTAAACTGGTGGGTCGTGTGCAGCCGGCCGATCCGCGTGATGACTCCTATCTCAACTGTTGCTCGTATTTCAAAGCAAAAATCGCTCACTCGACGGCTCGTATCTCAAAAAATCTTGTAGGTTAGGGCACTCGTATCTCGAGGTACCACTGTATTTTTATTTTTTCCCTATTGCCCTCCTCACCCCCCAGTCCATGCCCTCCCCCGTCTCCCCCCCTCCCTGCCTCCCTCTCCCGGACCAGGTTTGAGCCTCTGGAGCTGCTGGGTGGGGTGGTGAGTGGCTATGCTGGGGGCAGAGGCGGGGGAGGGAGCCTTTGGGGGCCAGGGGAGCAGGTGGGGTCCAGGAGGCCCCGGCATGTGTGTGTGTGGTGAGTGGGGGACCCGACAGGTCACCCTGCCCGGCTGTCCCCCAGCTGCTGGACACCCTGGGGAGACCCACGGGCCCCCTGGGTCTCTGGGGAGGCCCACCCCTCCTTTGCTGGGCGGGGACGCACCAGGACCTGGGGACCCCACAGCCCAGGACGGGGGCCGATTCCCCCCCCCCCCCCCCCCCAGTCTCCCCGGGAGCAGAGGCCGCTCAAGGTCCCTTCGAGCTGGAGCTCGGAGGAGGGGAGGCCCCTCCAGGCACCTCCCGGGCAGCCAGCGGCGCTGGAATGTTCCGGCTGCCCTTGGCCGGGGGAGGGGCGGCGGGGGCTGGCGGCCGGGCTGGCTGGTCCCCGGGGCAGGCCCCGCCTCCGGCCGGCGCTCTTATCGCGTCCTCCTGGCTGCCAGGCTCCGGCCACCTCAAAGTCACGCTGCTGCCCGGGCGTCCGGGCCTCCCATCCCCCTCTCTCCCCCCTGACGGCCTTGGGGGGCGGTCATCTGGGGACGGGCACTCAGGGGGCTCCAAGAGGGGCAGAGCCGAGCCCCGAACCCCACCTCTCGCTCCCCGAGACCCCGCTTTCGGCAGGACCTTTCCTGTCTGCGTCTCGGGCCCCCGTGCTGGGGGCTCCCTGTCCTGCGTCAGCAGGCTCCGTCCGTCTGTCCATCCGTCCGTCTGTCTGTGATTGTCCCGCATCCCCCAGGGGCCTGGGCTGTGGGTCTCACACGATCTGTTTTCGACGGGGCCCTGTCCCGGCCACTGGAATAAACCAAACCCAGCACCCAGCACCCAGCAAGGCCCCCGAACCTCCTGGGTCAGTGGTTCTCAACCTGTGGGTCGCAACCCCTTGGGGGTCGCACGACCCTTTCACAGGGGTCGCCTAAGACCAGCGGAAAACACCTATTTCCCATGGTCTTAGGCACCCACACACCGCTCCTCGGTGTTGCAACGTGTAGCCATGTCGTTGACTGTTGTCCTAGGAAGACCGTTGCCCATGCTGCACCACGATTCAAGACAAAATTTCACTTATTTGTCATGAGAAATAAATATCTCACAATCTATAATTACATATTGTTTTTGTGATTAATCCCTATGCTTTCATGATGTTCGATGTGTAACAATGAAAATACATCCTGCCTATCAGATATTTACATGACAGTTCATCACAGTAGCAAGATTACAGTGATGAAGTAGCCACGGAAGTAATTTTATGGTTGGGGGTCACCCCCCCATGAGGAGCTGTCTTAAAGGGCCGCGGCCTGAGGAAGATTGAGAACCATTGGGCAGGAGCAGAGGGTAAAGGGGAAGGGACAGAGGGGAGGGGCAGGGGGGAGAGGCAGGGGGAGGGGCAGGAGGTGGGGCAGCTGGCTCCTCGGGGAGGAGGCCTGTGGGCGGCGGGGGCCATGGCCTCGGGCCCTCTCTCCATGGGCTCCCGATGGACCGGGCGGGTGAGACCAACAGGCACCTTGCGAGGCTCGCCGCCTCCCAGGGCTCAGTGTGTGGGTGGGGACAGTGTGCCCCGAGCCTGGGCAGCCGGCGGGGAGGTGGGGGGGAGGCGGGGAGGGGATGGCCGGACGGCTCCCCACGTGCCTCCGGGAGCCGGGCAGGGCACGGGGCTGGTTGGCCGTGGCGGGCGCCGAGCCTCGCCGGGCGGCTCTGGCTTCGGACGGTCCCGGTGCTCCCGCCTGGCGGTAATTGGACCTGTTTCCCCGGGAGTGGAGCGGAGAGGGCCGGTGCCACCTGCGGGGGGGTGGGGGGGGATGCCCCAGGCCGGCAGCAGCCTCCTGCTGCTGAGGCTGGGCCCCTTCGGGCCTGGCTGCCCGGCCTGGCGCGGGGACATGGGGGCCTCGGTCAGAGCAGGGGCCTCGGGGTCGCAGGGGGGCCTCGGTCAGAGCAGGGACAGGGAGCGGGTGGGCGCCACGCACCCTGGGCCCAGGCCCCCCCCCCTCCAGGCCCTGCAGGTCCTCCTCGGGCCAGGGTGGGGCTGGGCCATCTGGCGAGGGGCCCACAGGGAGGAGGGTGCCCTGCCCCTGTTTGGAGGCCCTGGTCCTCGCCTCCTACGGCCCCTGGGGTGCGGCCTGGGACCTGCTGGCATTTCCCTGACGACCGGGACCCCTGTCGCCCGCACTTGCCCCCCCACCCCTCACCCCTCTGTCTGCGGGGAACGGGCGGCTCGCTGCTGGGCGACTCCAGGAGCTTCCGGTTACTTCCCGACGGGACCCGCTCCGGCCGCCCCTTCCCCCCTCCCCGCCTCCCCCTCCTCCTCCCTTGGTCAGAGAGAGGCCTCCCTTCCCCGGCCCCCGGAAGGACCCTCGGCTGCAGGGGGGCATGGGGGGGCTCACGCTTCTCCGTTTTCCCCGAGAATTTGTGTCCTTTGGTCTTTTTATTTATTCATTCATTCATTCATTCATTCATTCATTTTTCCCTATTGCCCTCCCCACCCCGCATCGTTTGGGGCAGTGGTTCTCAACCTTCCTAAGGCTGTGACCCCCCCACTACAGCTCCTCATGTGGCGGTGACCCCCAAACCAAAAAATAATGTTGGCGGCCACTTCAACACTGTCATTTTGCTC
>JAAGEH010000490.1:417353-427933 GCA_011751065.1 Lasiurus cinereus
AACCAAAAAATAATGTTGGCGGCCACTTCAACACTGTCATTTTGCTCCAGTTACGATTCGGAATGTAAACGCCGGATACGCATGATGCATTTTTTCCCACGGCTTTAGGCGACCCCTATGTTTTGGTTGTTCGGCCCCCCCTCCGGGGTCGCGACCCACAGGTTGAGAACCGCTGGTTTGGGGTTTCTGTTCAGGCCCAGGCGGCCTGGGGTTCCCTTCAGGGTGGGGCCTGAGCACGGGGGCTCCCCGACTTCCAGCTCCACGTGCCTGAGGGGCTGTCCCTGCCCCGCCCACCCGGTGCCACGCCCCTTCGCATGCCACGCCCTCTGGCGCCCCGCCCCCTCCAGTGCCCACCCCTGTCCCTGCCCACCCCACCTGTCCCCCTCCGGGGTCTCCCCTCTCTCTGCCGGGACTCCGGGCCGGGACCCACCGCAGGGACCCCCACAGCGAGTGGCCGGAGGGGCCTTCTCCCCAGAGATCAGAGTCAGTCCCGGCCTTGGAGCGACGGGGAGTCCATGGGCCGCTGCTCCTCTGTCCGAGCGGGGCCCTCGGTGGCCTCTGGGTGACCTGAGCCACTGCCACCACCGCCATGGAGCCGGGGGGCTTGGTTTGAAGCCCAGAGGCTGGGGTCCCTGGTGCCCGGGAGCTGGGATCCTGGGTGCCCGCCCGGGGGCGGCTGTGGTCCTGGGCCTGCGGGTCAGCACCACCCAGAGGCCGGCCCCTTCCCCTCCCTCAACTCTGGCCCCGGAGGGAGTCCCTCCCGCTGCCCGGCCCCTGCCCGCCTGGACCCGTCACCCGGGCACCCGCTCCGCCAGGGCCCAGCTCCTCCCTCCGCCTGGCGTGCGCCCACCACGTCCATCAGCCAGGGCCCCACTGCTGGCCCGAGGGAGGCGGCACAGAGCCTCAGCCCCAGGGGCCACCGGCGCCCGGCAGAGCCACACTGTGGAGGCGCCCGGCACAGGCCCGGGGCAGGGCGGCCCTTGACGGACGGCAGAGGTCTCCTCTCTCCCCCGTCCTCGCCGCCCTCCCTCCCCCTCCCTCCCCCTCCCTCCTTCCCCCTCCACGGGCGGGCGGCCAGCTGCACCTTGTGAGCACAGTGCTGACGTGAACACCTCGCCCAGATACCGAGGACACCATGGCCTGCCCGCTGCCCGGCGTGCATGTCGCAGGGGCCGGGAACAATAGCACCCAGGAACCAGGAGGTCAGGGTGCCATCCCTGCCGAGGCACAGGCCCGGGTGGCAGGCTCCATCCCCAGGGTGGGGCGTGCAGAGGGCAGCCGATCCCTGATTCTCTCTCATCGTGGGTGCTTCTCTCTCGCTCACTCTCCCTTCCTCTCCGAGATCAATAAAAATAGGTGTTTTAAGAATGAAAGATCGGCCCTCGCTGGTGTGGCTCAGTGGATAGAGCGTCGGCCTGCGGACTGAGGGGTCCTGGGTTCGATTCCGGTCAAGGGCATGTACCTTGGTTGCGGCACATTCCCCAGTAGGGGGTGTGCAGGAGGTGGCTGACCGATGTCTCTCTCTCTCTCTCTCTCTCATCGATGTTTCTAACTCTCTATCTCTCTCCCTTCCTCTCTGTAAAAAAATCAATAAAATATATTTAAAAAAAAAAAGAATGAAAGATCGGCCCTCCCCGGTGTGGCTCAGTGGATAGAGTGTCAGCCTGTGGACTGACTCAAGGGTCCTGGGTTCGATTCCAGTCAAGGGCATGACCCTTGGTGGCGGGCACATCCCCAGTGGGGGCGTGCAGGAGGCGGCTGATCAATGTCTCTCTCTCATCGATGTTTCTGATTCTGTCCCTTTCCCTTCCTCTCTGTGAAAAGGAAGGAAGGAAGGAAGGAAGGAAGGAAGGAAGGAAGGAAGGAAGGAAGAAAGGAAAATAAATTGACATGTTTATTTTATTTTTTAAAAAATATATTTTATTGATTTTTTACAGAGAGGAAGGGAGAGGGATAGAAAGTCAGAAACATTGATGAGAGACATCGATCAGCCGCCTCCTACATGCTCCCCACTGGAGATGTGCCCGAAAGCAAGGTACGTGCCCTTGACCGGAATCGAACCCGGGACCTTTCAGTCCGCAGGCCGACGCTCTATCCACTGAGCCACACCGGTCTCGGCTCGACATGTTTATTGAAAGAAAGAAAGAAAGAAAGAAAGAAAGAAAGAAAGAAAGAAAGAAAGAAAGGAAGGAAGGAAGGAAGGAAGGAAGGAAAATAAATTGACATGTTTATTGAAAAAAAAAGAAAGAGAGAAAGAAAGAAAGAAAAATAAAACATGTTTATTGAAGAAAAAAAAAAAAGGAAGACAGAAGGACAGCCTGAGCGGATCCAGGCGTGCCCATGGTGGGAACAGTCTAGTCATGACCTCACGGCCCGCGTGCGCTCGGACCCCGGCGTGTCCGTGGGGGACGTAGGGGGCGCCCCTGGTCGGAGGCGGCTGTGGCTGGGGACTCAGAGCCTCCCCCCGGGCTGGCTCCTGGCGGAGGGGGGCGGAGCAGGGCCTCTTTCCGGGGGCAGCACCTGCAGCTTCGCCCGGCCCGGCCGGCGGGCAGCGTCCACCCCTCCAGGACCGGGCAGGCCGGGCCAGGGAGCCGCCGCCGGCTGCCCCGTGTGAGCGCCAGCCAGACTCACGCCGCGTCTAATCGCGAGGAGCAGATAAGGCCGCGCCGGAGGACACGGGCCGCGCTGAGCGCCTCGAAAGGTCAAGGTCAGCAGTCCAGGCGCAGGGGCCGGGCCGGGGGTGCGTGAGGAGCCGGTTCTGTCGCCGCCGCTGCTGTCGTCCCCGGAAGGCGTGCTGGCGGGCAGGGGCCGGGGCCGGGCCAGTGCCAGGGTGAGTGTCGGCCACCGCCACGTCCGCGTCCCGGGCTCCTCAGACGCCCTCGTCCCGAGGAGCGCCCTGGCCGTGGGGCCGCGAGCTGGCCGGCTGCCCCGCTGGGCCCTGGAGGCACCGAGGGCTGGCCCAGGCCGGGCGCTGGCCTGCAGGAGGCGGGGCCTCTGGGGAAGGCGGGCACCGGGCGCTGGCACAGAGGAGAAGGGGCCGCCGCTCCGGCTTCCTGTCCCACCGCGGGGGGCGGGCCGGCGCCCGGGGAAGCTGCCTCTGCGGTCGGTCGCTGCTCACGGCCCCTGTCCCGCCGCCACGCCACGGGGACTGCGGCCGGAGGGGCGTCGTTCTGTGGCGAATCCCCGCTATGCTGAGCTGAGCGGGGACCTTTCCGACATTCCACGGACGGCAGTTACATGGCTCCCCCGCCGCCCACCCCCCACCGGGCAGTGCCTGCTTCCGTGCCGTCCCGGGCAGTGTGCGCATGTGTGTGCATGTCTGTATGCATGCCTGTGTGCGACTGCACACACATGATGTATAGGCACACGAGTGCACACGAGCGCACACATGTGACAGCATGTGCGTGTACATGCCCATGTGTGTTTTTTTTTTAAACCAGTGATTCTCAACCTTCCTGAGGCCACGACCCTGGCCTACAGCTCCTCATGGGGTGGTGACCCCCAACCATGAAATGTTGCTACTGTGAGGCATCGTGATGGAAGTATTTGCATTTTCCGAGGGTCTTAGGCGACCCCTGTGAAAGGGTCGTTGGACCCATAAAGGGGTCGCGACCCACAGGTTGAGAACCGCTGTTTTAAAGGCGAGATGTGAGAGCAATGATAGAGCTTTATTATTATTATTTTTATTTTTTTAGTAGACATATTTTTATTTATTTTTCAGAGAGGAAGGGAGAGGGATAAAGAGTCAGAAACATGGATGAGAGAGAGACATCGATCAGCCGCCCCCTGCACGCCCCACACTGGGGATGTGCCCGCCACCAAGGTCCATGCCCTTGACCGGAATCGAACCCGCTGAGCCACCCTGGCTTCGGCTCATGTGTGTTTTGGCATGTGTGTGTGTGTGTGTGTGTGTGTGTGACAGCACCTGTTGCCTTCATGGAGAGAGGCGGGTCCACAGCTGGACCCCTCTCCCCCTCGGCCACTGGCCGCCCTGCTTGTGCCTCAGTCTCCCCGCCGTCAGCGGAAACGGCGTGCATCCTGGCCGGGTGCTGGCCGGCTCCCGGGGCGGCTGGGGACAGCGCTCCGTGGGGAGCGGGGTCGTCCGTGGGCACCTGCACCGTCTTACGGTGGCCGCGCTGTCTCCCCTCCCTCCAACGGCCCAGGATCCCGGGGCCCCACGTCCACGCGACGCTTGCCTCTCCGTGGCCTTGGACAGAGCTGTCCGGCGGGCGCTGGCCCTCGCCGTGGCCTGGGTCGAGTCTCCCTGGTAATGGGGGTGCCGGCCTCGTTACCGGCTGCCGGCCCTGCGCCCGGGCCTCCTTCCGAAACACGTGGGTTCAAGCCCAGAGCTGGGAGGGTCGGCGTGCGGTGCTCTGATTGGCCAGCAGGATGGGAGGGTAGCCGGGCGCACCCGGGCGTCGTGATGGGGTCCCCGGCGAGTTACCGAGTTCCCACCCCCCGCTCAGGTGCCCGCGAGGCGAGGACCCCCCTCTGCTCTCCCAGCTGAGACCACTATCCTCCCCACCCGGCTCCTTCCCTCCCAGCCCGACCCCCCGTCTCTGCTCCCCGACCCCTGGCCCAGCCCCGACCCGGCTCCCTTCCCTGCTGAGGGCCAGGCCGTGGGAGGCGGCTGCGCCCCCGTGGGGAGCTGAGTGGCCGGGGGGGGGGGGTCTGTGGTCGGGAAGGGGGTGCAGGCAGGTCCCGGGGCTGCTCTGCTCGAGGCCGTGTCTGCCCGGGCGGCGGCAGGAAGTGGCAGCTCTGCCAGCGAGAACAGGACAGCGGGGGCGCGGCGTGGCGGGCGGGGGGGGGTCCTCGCCGGTTCCCTTTTCCTCGGCTGCGCTTCCTCCTCGGCTGCGGCTCCCTGGCCCTGGGCCAGGCGGAGGCTGAGGTGGAGGAAGCCCGGCTCTCGGGGCAGCTGGCCGCGGTGACGTGGGGGGGGGGGTGCTGTACCCGCCGCTGACGTCCCTGCTGCTGGGGTGCGTCCGGCCTCCGGCCCCGGCTTCCGGGGGTTCGGGGCGCTGGCTTCTGCTGGAGACGGCGGGGGGCATTGCTGACGTCCGCTGGGGTCTCGGGGGCCCTGGCCAGAGCCGGTGTCCGCTGGTTCCGGAGGCGTGGTCCTCCTGCAAGGTCTCCGCCTGGCCCTCCTCGACCTCCTCGCTGCCCGCCCCCAGGTCCTCCTCCTGCTCTCTGCTCCCGGCCTCCAGCTGCCGGCCCTGCCCCAGGGCCTTTGCACTGCAGTGTCCTCTGCCGGGAGTAGCCATCCTCAGGCCGAGCTCCTGTTACCTCCTAGAGCAGCGGTTCTCAACCTTCCTCAGGCCGCGACCCTTTAAGACAGCTCCTCATGGGGTGGTGACCCCCACCCATAAAATGATTATTTCCGTTGCTACTTCATCACTGTCATTGTGCCGCTGTTATGAACTGTCATGTAAATATCTGATAGACAGGATGTATTTTCATTGTTACAAATGGAACATAATGAAAGCATAGGGATTAATCGCAAAAACAATAGGTAATTATATATTGTGAAATATTTATCTCTAATGACAAATAAATGAAATTTTTGTCTTGAATCATGGTGTAGCATGGGCAACAGTCTTCCTAGGACAACAGTCAACGACATGGCTACACTTTGCTGCACCGAGGAGCGGTGTGTGGGTTCCTAAGACCATGGGAAATAGGTGTTTTCCGCTGGACTTAGGCGACCCCTGTGAAAGGGTCGTTCGACCCCCAAAGGGGTCTCAACCCACAGGTTGAGAACCGCTGCCCTAGAGCATCCCCCCAGCCTGTCACTCACTGTGACTGACAGCCCTGCCCTGTCACTCACTGTGACTGACGGCTCCCAGCAGCGGTCAGGGTCTGTGCATAGGTTTTCTGGTTTATTATCTCCCCCCCGCATGTCTGCCTTGTCCCTGGAGCCTAGCGCCGTGCCAGGCGCTTAGTGGGTGCTTCCCCGCTGGGGGGCATGAGGGGCAGACCCCACGGCCTGGCGGGCAGGGCCTGGCGGGTGTATCTTGTTCTGAGTGCCGGGTGCCCCTGGGGGGACGAGGATGCTGAGCCCGAAATAAACCCGCTCACGGCATCCGGCGTGGCGCAATCGCGACCGCACGCACCGCTTCCTCCTCAGCTGCAACAGCAGCTCCCGCCGGGGAGGCCAGGCCGGGCCGGGCCCGGGGCCACGCGTGTGCACGCGCACACACACGCACGCACACACACGCACATGCACACATGTGCACACACACACACACACACGTGAGGCGCAGTGTGTTTTCGGGCGAAGGGCACGGGAGAGCGGGAGCCGCCGGAGGAAGTGCCGGCCGGGCCGTGTCTGAGCCGGGCGGGAGGAAGCAGGCGCTTCCTGGACACGCTGACCCCTCACCCGTGCGGCTCCCGGCAGCACCGTCTTGGCCCTGGGTGACCCGGGAGCCGGACACCTGTCCCTCGGACCCTCACCCTGCACGGACGCCCGGGCCCCAGTGCTGGGTGCTGGCCGGCCCTACCCACCCCTCCTCCCACGGGGACCAGCCCCGGGCCACAGCCCAGGCCACACAGCCCTGGACACACAGCCCCGGACACACAGCCCCGGACACTCAGCCCGGGGACCCTGCTGGCACCCTTCATGGCGAGGCCTGTGGCCCCTCCACCCCCCGGTGCCCCAGCCCTCAGCATCATAGCCGCCGTGGAAGGAGGTGGCCATTCCTGGCCACCCCGTGCCCCCAGGCGGCCTGCAAGGCAGTGGCCCAGGCCCACGCTCCCCGACTCTCCGCCCGAGATTCGGGGCCCTCCCGCCCGGCCAGGCCCCTTCACGGGGCGACGTGGGGCACCCCTGGCGGAGACGGCCCCGTCGGCGAGGCCCCTGCAGCCTGCTCTCCGGCACCTTCTAAATATACCGGCCAGGGCTTCTTATCTCGGCGCCGAGCGGCCAGGCCTGGTGCAGGTGGGGGGACTGGGGGACTGGGGGTCGGAGCTGCGGCCCAGGAGCTGGGCTGTGGGACCCCGAGGGCTGGGCCTCCCCCTGATGCCTCCCCGGGGCCTGCCCTTTCCCCCCCATCCCTCTGCTCCCCACCAGCCCCCGCTGCCTCGGGGGGCAGGGAAGGCGGAGGCCCCCACTCCTGGCTGCCCCGGCTGCCGGCTGCTGGGAGGCACAGGCCCGGTGGGTGGGTGGGTGGGTGGACGGGGCCAGGGCTGGCGTCCGGTCCTGGGCTGGCTGAGCTTGGGGCTGTGTGACCCCAGCAGGGGGGTGGGGGTGGGGTCGCTTGCCCCCTCTGCACCCCCCTTTCTCCCGCAACGAGGGACGGGCTTTGGGGGAGGGGGCGGGAACAGGAAGTGGGCCCCTGAGGGTTCGTGCCCTCGGACTCGGACCCACCAGGCACTGGGGCAGCGGTTCTCAACCTGCGGGTCGCGCCCCTTTGGGGGTCGAACGGCCCTTTCACCGGGGTCGCCTAAGACCCTCAGAAAATGCAGATATTGACATCACGATGCATCACAGGAGCAACATGTCATGGTTGGGGGTCACCACCCCAGGAGGAGCCGTGTGCCAGGGTTGTGGCCTCAGGAAGGTTGAGAACCACTGCATTGGGGCGTCCACGGGGCCCGAAGGGAGAGCGAGGGGTCCCAGCTGCTCCCTACGGAACGGCGCGTGCGCCCCCACCCCGAGGCGCCCCCAGACGCCGCCTCCAGGGGCACAGGGGTGCCCTCTGGGGGTGCCGACCGCGGCTTCTGTGCCGGCCAGCTTGTCAGGTCAGCCCTTACCTGTCCGTCAGCAAGGGATACTTTGTATCGTTCATAGTGGACATGTGTAACGAACGGGATACATTGTATACACTCAGTGAGTTCCCTTCCTCCGAGTGCCCGGTGCTGCCCGTGGGGCCCCGGGTCCGCCGGCCACGGGTTCGAGGCCCCCACGCAGCCATGTTTCCCCTGCAGGTGCCTGTGTGGTGCTCGTTACTGGGGGGGGGGGGGGCTGGGCCCCCGGAGATCCAGGGCCTCTCCCGGGAGACGGGCCGGGCCTGGGGTTGGGGGTCGGGTCACTGAGCCCCCCCCCACCCGGGCGGGTGCCGCTCGGGCCGGCGCGGGCAGGCGGAGGGCGGCTGGAGGGCCCTCCCCCTCCTCCCCCGCCGGCCCCGGACTCGCGTGCTCCAGCCGGTCACCTGGCGGCCGCGGGCGGCGGGCGATGTCCGATAAGCCGGGACGTCCCTGGCCGGGCACAGGCAGGGCATTGTTCGGGCCCGGGCACCCCTCTCCCTGCGACGCCCGCGTGCCTGCTGGGCGGCCGGGCAGCCCGGGCCCGCCTCCCCCCGCGCCTGTCCCCGCGCCGGCCTGGCTGGGAGAGGGGTTCGAGCCCCTCGTTCATTCCGGCTCCGGGTCCCGCTCTGCGTGCGGGTCGGGCTGCCTGGTCTCAGGGCCGGGGCTCTGGCTGGGACGGAGGGCCGGCTCGCCCTGCACCAGCGGGACCGGGCGCCCCCACGCCCCTCGGCTCTGAGCCCCAGGGGCGCCCCCCCCCCCCGCCGGGGGGCCGCCCTGCCCCCCGCCCCCCCCCCCCCCCCCCGGCCATGGCGGGTGCTGCCTCCACTGGCACACTGCCCCCCACCCTCAGAGCCCCGCGGGGCCTACACCCGTCCTGCACCCCACGGTCGCCACCCCACAGTCTCCCGGGCAGTGACTGTCCGTCCGTCCGTCCGTCCGTCCTTGGGGCACCCCGGTTCCTGCTCCTCGCTGTCCGGCTGAAGGCGTGTCCCCCCGGGCGGCGGTCAGGTCCCACCACTGCGGCCGGGCAGCCCTCCCTCCTAGTTCATGGCTGGTGGGCGCTGGGGGCTGGGGAGGGGCATGTGCCTGTGGGGGAGGGGTGTCCATGGGGGAGGGGTGCCCATGGGGGAGGGGTGTCCATGGGGAGGGGTGTCTTCGGGAAGAGAGGTGCCTGTGGGGGAGGGGTGTCCGTGGGGGAGTGTGTCCATGGGGGAGGGGTGTCCGTGGGGGGGGGGGTGCCGGGGGGGGGGGGGGGGGGGGGGGGGGGGGGGGGCCCCAGGGGCCCCCCCGGGCTCCCCGGTCCCCCCCCCCCCCCGCAGCTTCCTCATCGTGCTGGTCTGCCTCATCTTCAGCGTGCTGTCCACCATCGAGCAGTACGCCGCCCTGGCCACCGGGACCCTCTTCTGGATGGTACGTACGTGGCGCGGCCCTCGGCCCCCGCCGCCCGCAGCCCCTGGACGGCCCCTCCGCTGGCCCGGCCTCGAGGTCGGGGGGATGGAGGAGGGGGGACCCCGTCCCGTCCGGCACGAGCAGGCGGGCAGCAGGGAGGCGGCAGGCCGGGGGGGTGTCTGGGAGGGCTTCCTGGAGGAGGCGTCCTCGGAGCTGGGCCGGGAGGGGGACGGAAGGACGAGCCGTGGGCAGTGGGGGGTGGTCAGCGGGACCCCCAGCCGGCACCCGGGCCCGGGGTCTGGGCTGGGACTGGGACACTCAGCCCCTCCCCTCCCTGCCCTCCCCCTCCCCCCCTGGGACATCGCCTTCCCCCCTGAGCGGCGAGGCCCTCACCCTCAGCCCAGGTCCCGGCCCCGGAGGCCGCACCGGCCCGGCCTGTGCCTACACCTCGGGGGCCTCTCCCCACCAGCTCGGACCCCAGGGAGGAGTATCCGAGGGGACCCTCTGTGAGGCGGGCGCCCAGGATGGGGGGACGCCGGCGGCCAGGTCTGGGGCGGCTACCAGACCCTCTGACCCCGGGCGGGTGCCACGGCCGGAATCAAACCTGCGACCTCCCGGTGCCCCGGCCAGGGCGCAGGGGGTATTTTCTGTGACCCGGGTCCCGGGCCAGCGCCCCCGGCTGTGAGGACACGGGGGAGGGGCGCCCGTGGGGGGAGGGGCGCCCTCGCCACCTGGTTCTTTTCTTTCTTTCTTTCTTTTAAAATATTTTTTATTGACTTTTTACAGAGAGGAAGGGAGAGGGAGAGAGAGCTAGAAACATCGATGAGAGAGAGACATCGATCAGCCGCCTCCTGCACGCCCCCCACTGGGGATGTGCCCGCCACCAGGGTACGTGCCCTTGACCAGAATCGAACCCGGGACCTTTCAGTCCGCAGGCCGATGATGCTCTATCCACTGAGCCACACCGGTCTCGGCTCTTTATTTTTTTAATATTTCCTCATGGATGTCAGAGAGGAAAGGAGGAGAGAGAGAGAGAGAGAAACATCTGTGATGAGAGAGAGAATCACGGACCGGCCGCCTCCTGCACGCCCCCACCCCCACTGGGGATGGAGCCCCCAGCCCGGGCCTGTGTCCTGACCGGGAATTGAACCCGGGACCCTCCAGTCCGCAGGCCGACGCGCCATCCGCTGAGCCACACCGGCCAGGGCACCGCCGGCTTCTTTTCCTGGCTTGTTCCCTCCCCGGCTCTCCAGGGGCCGCCCCCCAGGGCCCCCCAACTTGGCTCAAACACCTGTCCTGACCCCAAAACCCCAATGCCTCTCTGCTCGTGAGCGTGGGGGCCTGAGTGTCTGGGGTGGGGGTGCCCATCCGTGAGTGTAGGGACTCCCCGTCTGTGAGTGTGGGGACTCCCCGTCTGTGAGTGTGGGGGTGCCCGTCTGTGAGTGTGG
>JAAGEH010000490.1:470224-507179 GCA_011751065.1 Lasiurus cinereus
CGTGACCGTGTGGGCGTCCCTCCCCGGAGGCTGGAGCTGTTCACGCGGACGGGTCAGTTCTCCTCGGCGCCTTGTTCTCTGGCCCCGCCTGGCCTTTCTGTTACGCACCCCTCTGCCCGGGAGCTGCGTCCTCCCTCAGCTTGGCTCAGCGCGAGCTTGGTTCGCTCGCTGACGTCTTCCTTCCGAAAGGCACCTCGAGGCTCCGGCTTCCCGCTGCTCGGCGCCACGCTCTGCGGCGGCAAACCCGCTCGGCTCCCGGTTCTGGGGGTTTCTCAATGCCTCCTGGCGCCTGCGTCCCTGCGGCACGTCCGTTCGATTCTGGGGGCGGTTTCCCGGATGCACGCGTTTGCTCAGGCCGCCGACGGGATGCTCGCTGGCTGCGTGGCCTAACAGACATGGTGGAGGCTGGGGTCCGAGACCCAGGCCAGCGGCGGCTCCTCCGGAGGCCTCGCCTCCCGTGTCCACGCGGTCCCTCTGTGAGTGTGTGTGTGTGTCCTCTCCTCTGCTGAGGACCCCGGTCACACCGGGCGAGGCCCCTCCCTGGCCCCGTCCCTGGTCTTCTCCCCTCAGCCGTGGGCGGGCCTCTGCCGGCCCCAGCGATGTTCCAGCCACGGGAGCCTTGGCCGAGGGGCTGCCAGTGGGTCGTGGGCTGTTCAGCGGGGTCCCGGCCATACCCCCACTCCCAGGTTATGGCAACTAAACTGCCTCAGGCAGCACTGAGTGTCCCTGGTCCTGTCTGCAGGTGGGGGCCGGGGCCCAGCGAGCATCACTGGGCTAAACGGATTCCCCGGGTTTGGGGGTTTTTAGTGTGTGTTTTTATTGACGTCAGGAAGGGAGAGGGAGAGGGAGAGAGGCACATGGACGGTGAGGGAGCATCGTGGATCGGCTGCCTCTGCTCACCTCCCACTGGGGACGGAGCCTGCCACCTGGGCCTGGCCCTGACCGGGAATGGAACCGTGACTCCCTGGTTCATGGGTGGATGCTCAGCCACGGAGCCACGCCGGCCGGCAGGAGACTTGGGAGGCACGGGTGCGTGGGGATGAAGTTGAACTCGGAGAAGAATGAGACCAAATGTGCTTCGCCCACCAGGACCCCTGCCCCCTCTGCTTTCCCTCTGACCCCCGTCTGTGCACCCCGGACCCTGGTGTTCGGAGAGGACGTGGCCCGAACCGGCGTGCTGTGTTTGCCGGAAAACGCAGGCGGCGGGGAGTGCTCACCCGGCCCCGGCCCCGGCCCCTCCTGCTCCCTGCCCTTTGGCGTGGCGGCGGCCTCCGGTGCGGATCCAGCCCAGCGCCGGTCCCTTCTACCCCCACGTCCCCTGATCCCCTCTAAGCCAGACTCGGCCGGCTCCGTTGTGGCGGTATTGACATTCCAAAGCCCCCAGACCCCCGTCGGCGGCGGGTCCCTCTGAGGTTTCCCGGCGGCGACACGGAGCCTGAGCGTCGGCCGCCTGACCGGGTGTGCGCTCAGTCACCGCCCGGGCCTGCGATGCCATCGCGCGCCACGGGTGTTTCTCTGACCCCCGCCGCACCCGTCCGGGGTCCCGCCCGCGGGGCCGGCCTGCCGTTGGCCTGGTAACCAGGAAGCGGGCGAGGCGAGGAACTCCGAGGCCGCGCAGATGCCCGCTCCCCCGCACACGGCGCCGGCGAGGCCTGGTGACAGGCTGAGCAGCCCCGGGCCCCGGGCACCACCGGCGGCAGGAGAACCGGCGGGGGAGAGCCTCCGCCCACGGGTCCTCTCGCCGTGCGCCACATGGACACGTCCTCACCCTTGGCCGTCCTTCGTGCCTGCGCCTCGGTGGCCTGGGCGGGGTGGGCGGGGAGCCCCCACCCACTGGCCGGCCTGTGTCCCTGCACAGGCTCACACTCGGTCTTGTTTTAGGATTCCTCTCTGTCCCGGTACCACGGACTCAGGCTCCTGCTACACCCGCTCGGCTCAGCCCTGCAAGCAGGCGGTGCCCGGGGCCCCAGGGCCTTTAAGTGGGGGATGAGCTCGTGGGGAACCTAAGCTGGGGTGCTGGGGCGCTCACGGCTGGCAGGGCTCTGCGCCCCGTGGCCCTCCTCCATGGGACCTGCCTCCCCACTGCAGCCCCAGCGGGCTCTCTTCCTCTTATCCTCCCCCGAGGGTGTGTTCTCTATGGTTTCTAGACAGTGGCAAGGAGGGAGGGAGGGATCAGGAAGAGAGGCACATTGATTGGTTGCTTCCCGCCAGTAACCATGATACGTGCCCTTGACTGGAGATCAGACCTGTGACCCTTTAGCCTGTGGGTCGATGTTCTAACCACTGAGCAAACCAGCCAGGGCTTCGTCCATTTTTAAAAATGAAACTTTGTCTCTCTAGACACTCAACCGGAGGTGGCAATGACAGAGACCCTGCTCCCTTTAATCAGCCCCACCCCCGAGGGAACCGCTGACAGGGCACGGGCACCTCGGCCAGGAGGCGGCACCGAGAGGCCCCCACGCAGACGGTCCCGCCCCCCACGGTCCCTGGTGGGCCCTGCAGAGCCACACCTCTTGCCGCCTCATCCCTGGAAACCACCCGTCTGACCCCCAGTTCCACCAGCTTGTCATTTCCAGAACGTTCTAGGTGTGCACGCCACAGCCCACGCCCTGTAGGGGGAGGGTGGGGGCACTCCGTCCCAGTGGAGGGGGCGGGGGGCAGGAGCTCCGGGCATGTGGCGTGAGTGCGGGGCAGGAGCTGACTCCACAGGGGACGTGCCCGGCAAGGTCCCGGCTGTTTATCTCGCCGGCCGGCAGAGGAAGCAGGCCGAGCCATCAAAGACCTTCCCCGCGTCACGTGCTCGGAAGGGGCACGTTCAGGATCTGCGGGAACGAGATAAGGACCTGGTGTGTGACGCAGGCCGCGGGGAGCCCCAGGGGGTTCAGGCTGGGGAGTGACACCGTCAGAGAAAGCGCGTTTCACTGCAGCCCCCCCGCCCCCCCTGCGGTGCACCGCCCACGTGGCTCCGCTCAGCAAAGGCCGGTGGCCCCTGAGGCCGGGGCGTCTGGGACGGAGCGTGCAGAGGGCTGGCGGGTCCAGCTTCTGTGGCCTCATTCAGCACTGCCTCCTGCCTGTTCCCTCTAAAAAAATATGTCTGATTTACTGACCTCAGAGAGAAGGGAGAGGGAGAGGGAGAGAGAACCATCAAGGAGGAAAACCATGGCTCAGCTGCCTCCTGTCCCCCCCACACGGGGGCTGGAGCCTGCGGCCCAGGCGTGTGCCCTGGCCAGGAACCAAACCCTGACTTGCTGGTTCACAGGTCCACGCTCAAGCCCTGGGCCTCACCGGCCGGGCCTGCTACCCCTCACTCTCCCCCCAAGATGAGCTGGTCAGAGGCGGCCGGTCTGGCTGAGGAAGCCACCGGAGGGGGAGGGAGAGTGACCTGCAGACCAGCAGCGAGAGGACCCGACGCCTGCCTGCCACTGGGCTGTGGGCCGCTGGCCTGCCCCCCAGTCCCTCGGTGTGGCCCGAGGGGATCAGGCCTCATGAGCAGCACCGGTCACCCCAACATGTATATGGGGTGTGTCCCTTTCCGGAAGAGACTGCCCGTCGTCCCTGTGTCTGTTGGGGTCCTCGGCCAGAGAGGCACAGGGTACTGCCACGGAACCAGGTGTCTGTCCCCACGCCTGTCCTGTGTGAACTCTGCCGCTTTACAATCCCGTGGGAAGCCGGGAGCCAGGCCCTGTCCGTGTGTGAAAGGCTGCTGTGTCTACGTGTGTACGGTTTTGTGCCGTCCTCGTCCGGCTTGGGATCGGAGAATTCTATTCATAAGACGCGTTGGGAAGTGGACCCCTCTCCTGTCTCCCGGGGGGTGGGGGTGCCATTATCATTCGTTTTCCCCTAGAGCTTTGGGAGAAACACCAGGTGGGCCTGGGAAATCCTTGGGAATTCTCCCCTCCACTGTCCCCGGCTCCAGAGCGCCCCGTCCCCGTGGCCACTGCCGACGCCGCGGGTAAGACAGCGTCTCCCCTCGGTCCTCCCGCCCTCCTTCCCGCGCCCGACGGCTCCCCCGGCCCCGCGTTCCCTCCTCGGTGGTCGCGAGGTCGCCGTCTTCTCACGGGGCTGGGTCGTGTGAGTCTGTGTGTGGGTCCCCATCTCTGTGGAACCCCAGGAACCACCCCCTCGCCCGCGGCCCGGAATCCAGGCCCGAGGACGCTGTCGGCTGGGACCTGTGCATCTGGCAGTTCCCCCCCAATTTCTGCCCGAGTTCCGGAGCAGGACCGCAGGGAGCATCTGCTTCCGCCGCGGCTGGCCAGGAACTCCCCGCTCCAGATGGTCCCGTGTCGCTCCCGATGGAGGCCGACCTTGTGCAGCCGGGAGGAAAGAGCAGAGCCTTTCAATCACGGCGGCACTTCCTTGCGAGGCCGGGCACACAGCGCCCTGCTTGGTGCTGCCTGCCCGGCGGCCTGTGCTCCCTGAGGCCCGGCCCCGCTCACCACGGCGTCACCGGGACGTGAGGCTGCGGTGCGAAGTGTTCCCTTAGCATTCATGGTCTTCGTCCTCACCTGAGGGCAGACGTCTTTGTTTTAGAGGGGGGTGGGGAGACATCCACGTCAGAGAGACACCAGCCGACAGCCTCCCGTCCACGCCCTCCCGGGGGTCGGACCCACCCCCTGGGCGCGTGCCTGACCGGGAACCGAACCTGCGGCCTTCCGGGGGACAGGCCGTGGCTCACCCCGCGGAGCCCGTGGGCAGGCTCCCTGCGGGTTCTCTCCGTGTTCAGTGCTTTGAGTGACTCTGGTCTTGTGTGGTTTTCCGTGGAGTTGCCCAGCATGACTGCGTGCACCTGGGGTTTGGCATCACCTGCTGGTCTCCGAGTGGAGGGTGTAAACCAGGGTTCCCAGCGTGGGGCGCATACCCTCGGGGGGCCAGGTGACGTTTAAGGGGGACATTTCGAGAAGGAGCTGTTTGCAGTGAGTTTTTGGCATTCCTTCTGGTCCTGGGGCCCCCTGTACAGCATGTGAACACACATGTTGTGACGTTGGTGCATTCCAGGTCTCTCTCCTGTTTTGAAACTGCTGTTTTTTCTATCGCTTCCTGTTATTATTATGTTTTAACCATCTCTTGGTGGTTCTTCCTATCACTTCCTGTTATTTCTATGTTTTAACCATTTCTAAGTGGTTCTTCCTCAGGATTGGCTCTGTCCTGGCGTCCTCTGACTTTCCTCCTTCGTGGACGGACGCCTGTTCTCGGGAGGCGGGTGTGGACCAGGTTCAGGGTCCTCTGGGCTGCCTCCGTGGGAACAGGGGTTCGCTTTTTGAATAGTAAGAATTCTGTGTCTTGGGGGGCATCAGGAAGTTAGAGCCGCTTAGGGGGGCGTGGCCACTAGTTGAAGCCTCCCTGTCGCCGTGGTCCTCTGTCCTCGCCGCTTTCGCGGCGCGGTCCCTTCCACGCCACCCCGCACCCGCTGAGCTCCGGCCGGCGTGAGCCGTCTCCTGCTCGTCTTCAACAGCCGCTGGCCGTGCCCGCCCCGTGCCCCTTCCCCGGGATCCTCTCTCCGCCGGTTCTAGAACTCCCAGCTGGCAGCTCTTTCCTGTAGGGTTTTGGAAAACGTCCTGCCACTTCCGCCCGGCTCCGTGGCTTCTGACGAGACACGCACCGTCATGCAAAGCCGTGTCCCTCTCTGCGCCGGGCGTCACGCAGTTCGCACGTTCCCTGTCTTCCGTCCCCTGACGCCGGCGATGTGTCTGCGCGCAGCTTGCCTCTTGCTCCGTCTGGCCGCAGCGCCTTGCCGCGGGAGCATGGCCTCGGCTCCGGGCGGGCGTCCCTCCGGCTCCTCGCCAATGGTGGTGGTTTTGCGTAGAGTGGCCTCCCGTGGGGAGTGTCCACGACCGCCGTCCGCCTGTTTCCTGTGTTCTGGAGCTCTGCGGTCACTGGTGGCTGTGACGGCAGCCTGGCCAGAGTTTTCCGTCACCGTGGCTTACGTGCCGAGCCCCCAGCCACGACCCCCGCCCCTTGTCGTCGTGGCGACTTCCTTCGCGTGGTGACCTTCCCCCCGGCGTTGGGGGAGGCCCCCCGGCTCTCCGTGCCCAGCGTTGCGTGTCCTCCCTCCCCGCCCCGATTCCTGGAACCCGTGTGTGTCTTTGAGGCCATCACGTGTGCGTGGTGGGGCGTGCGTCTGTGGTTCCTGCCCCAGGCACTCCGGCGGCCTCTTTGCGCCTCCGTGGCGTGTTCAGTTCGCTTACGGTTGGTGCGATTCCGGGTGTGGGCAGGACTTCCGCCTGCCATTTGCCCTCCTGTGTGTGCGCCTCTTTGGCCCCTTTGGAGCCCCTCCCCCCTTCGCTCCTGCCTCCAGAGGGCTGAACAGAGACGCGCCGTGCCCTTCCTCAATCCCGGTTATTGCTTCTTTGCTCAGTTGCTTTCTTCGCAGCGTGATCGGGGATCGCCGTCAGCACCGGCTCCGGGCCACCTCCGAGCTCCCTCAGTGTCCGGGTCCTCTCCCTCCTCTGCCCCGGGGACTCGGCGGGCACATCGCCCCCGCGGACGCCCGCTCACGTGCTCCAGTCCCTCTTCTCTGTGCTGAAGAAGGAGCCACGCTGGCCGCTCCATCGCCCAGGCCTCCCGGCCGCCCCTCCAGGGTCCATCGCAGCGTCTGCATCCCGACGCCGGGACTCTGCGCGGCTTGTTGCGTAACCCGTCTCTCTTGGTTGATGCTCTCTGTCCGTTCTGTGCATTTCGTGCGTCAAACGCTGAGTTCCTCGGTGCACGTTTGCACGGCTCTGAAGTCCTGGCCTCTGAGGCCTCCTGGGGCTGCTCCTCACTCCGCGTGGGAGCTGTGCGCCCGCTGCCTCATGCGTCTCCAAATGTGGGGTGGCCCGGCCGGTGTGGCTCAGTGGTTGCATGTCTGCCGCGATCAGTGGGGGCACAGGCCCGGGGTGCAGGCTCGGTCCCCAGGAGGAGGCCCGCAGGAGCAGCTGCTTTGTGCTCCTCTCTCATCCTGATGCTTCTCTTCCTGTCTCCTGCTTCCTCTCTGAAACCATCGTAAAAGCCTCCACTGAACCCAGCTCCTCTCCCATCACCGGTAGGGGGGGGGCCTCACGTCCTCCCTCCAGGCCGGCGCTGCTGGCGGCTGGTGTGCCTGGGCAGCCCCGCAGGCCCGGCTCTGCAGTCCATCTCCTGCGGCGGGCGGCCGCCGACGTGTCTGCTTCGGGGCTTTGAACCCTGCTGGTGTGTTCAGGCCTGGCTTCCCTGTGTCACCACCAGCCCAGCGGCCCGTGGCTCGTGGTCAGACGGATGGCTCAGAGGTTTTGTTTGACGCTGGGGCCGGGCCCTGACTCCGGACCGCGGGGCTGGGCGCGAGGTCAGAGGTCACGTCCCAGCAGCTCACGGGTCTGTCTGTGTCTGTCCTTCCTGCTACGCAGGGCCTTCCAGTGGCCAGGGAAAGACGGGGCGCAGGGGTCCCCTCTGGCCTCGCCCTGGAGTGTGCAGCCTCCAGGCCTCAGGGACTCCTTGAGGTCCCTCCAGTAGCCGTGACGTGAGCTCCCCGGTCACGGCCGCTGTGATCACTGTTGTGCGTGGGGTTTGCACAGACACCCCCGCCCCACCCCGTCTGTGGGTGCAGGTGCTGAGCTGAGGGTTTGTCCGAGAGGCTGCTGTGCCCAGAGCGAGGGAGGAAGCGGGGAGCGGCCCACGAGACAGCGCCTCGCTGGCTGTTCGTGGCGAGGTGTCCACATAACCACGTTGTTCACTTCATAGCTGCTTTCCAGGGAGTCTGCCCGTCCCCAGCCGCCAGGCCAGAGGTGTGCCCGTCATCCTGCCGACTCAGCACCGGTTCTGTGCCTCCAGAACACGGGCCCACGTCAGTCCGTGCACAGAGAGGGTCAGAGGGCCGTGCCCGAGCAGAGCCCTTCGGCCCGGTCCCCTGCGCCCTCGTGGGTAACCCACTTCCGTGCGTCCTGCTGCTTATCTGTGAGGTTCCGTGCGTCCTGAGCACCCACGTGATTGCTTTCGCCTCGCCCTTCCTCGTTACAACAGACGTCCTGTTGGTTCTAGAAGTGCCCGGCGTACCCCCAGACCACGCAGTGTCCCCCAGATCCACGCAGTGTCCGCTAACGGAGCTCACTCCCTTCGCCCCAGTGGCCGCTCTTCCCTGGGGCTGTGTCTTCCCTGGTGTGAGTGTGTGTGTGGCTGTGTGGGTATGTGTGCATGCACACATGTGCTGGGCTGCCCAGCCCGTGTTCTCTGCGTGTGTGGACACCTTCCCGTGGCCGGTGCCTGGGCCCCCTCTAATAGTTTGTCCTCATGCGTCAGGCTGGGCTGCATAACCTGGAGGACTTCGTGTTTTTTTAACGTTGGGTATTTTTTCATCTCGTTTTTGCACATTTTTGGAGGCAGATCCCTCAGTGAATTCCGAGAGCCAGGCTGCTGGGCTGAAAGACAGACACGCCCTGCGTTCTGTTGAGCCTCGCGCATTCCGCTCTGTGGGGTCGGGGCCGCGCTCCCGGGCGGCGGGACCGCACGCAGGCGCCGCAGGAATGTGAGGAGACCTGGGTTTGGTGGATCTGATAGCGAAAAAATGACATCTGGACTCCGCTCTCGCCAGCACGGACAGTTTCAGAAACTGCAGACTCAGTTGGACGTGGAGGGGCCACGGCTGTGAACCCCCTTCTGAGCGGCTGCTCCATGGGGCCTGCGTCTCCGACACCGCGGCCCCCGCCAGGCGCAGGAGGTGTGCGGAGGTTGCAGCCCAAGCCTGCCGTGGGCGATGCCGCCGTGAAGCTGTCCTCCACACGTCAGCCTCTTCCCGTGTGGGGTGCGTGTGGCGGCTGGCATGTGCTGCGTCGAGGGATGGCTGGCTCCCGGCCTCATGGCTGCAGTCACACGTGGGGGGCCTTCCTCTGGGTGCCACCCACAGGGGCCCTCCGGTCTCCCAACGCCTGTGCCCATCACCCGGCCTGCGCCCGGGGCTGTCGGAGGCCATGGATAAGCTCTTGGGGGTCATCATGTCTCCTTTTTTTTTTTTTACGTTTCATTATCACTTTTTTCTTTTTTTATTGTGTTACATATGTACATATCTCCCCATTGCCCCCCCTCCCTCCCAGGCATATTCCAACCCCCCAGTGTCTTGTGTCCATTGGTTGTGCTTATCTGCATGCATACAAGTCCTTTGGTTGATCTCTTATCTAACCTTCCCGCTGTAGTTTGACAGTCTGTTTGATGCTTCACTGCCTCTGTATCTGTCCTTTTGTTCATCAGTTTATAATGTTCTTTATTACCCACAAGTGAGTGGGGTCACGTGGTGCTTCTGCATTGACTGGCTGATTTCACTTGGCGTAAGGCTCTCAGTTCCATGCAGGTGATGCAAATGGTCGTCATGTCGCTTGTTAAGCCTGTGAGCCGGGGGAGCGGCAGGTGTTGGCGCCCGCGTTCAGAACCAGCGCGGCCTCCTCTCCTCTCCGCGCTCGCCGTCAGGTTGGCGTTTCGGTCCGCACGTGCTCAGAACGGGGCTCGCCGGCTGCTGTGCTCGGTGCTGGGAAGCCACGCCCCGGAGCGCACGTCTGTCTGGCCGCCAAGGCCCGGCCGAACCTCCCGGTGCAGCCCGCCGGCCACCGGGGCGCTGTCTGTGAGGGCGGCTCCGGCCCGCTTTCCCGTTTGTTTTATTTATTGACGTTCTGGGGGGCGAGTGCGTTCAGGCTTCAGTTCCTAGCGAGGTCCGCTAGCCGCGAGGAAGGCCTCCGTTTCGCCGAGCTCCCTCTGCCCCCTGGGGTGCGGCGGGCAGCGCGGGCGTGGCTGGGAAGCTGGCACTTCTTCCATGCCGGCGCTCCCTCCCCGCTCCCGGAAGAGGACGTGGCCTGTTTCCTTTCCCCCGCGACCGGGGTGTTGAGGTTATAAAACGGGTCTTCTGTCCGGTTTCTGCCTCTGTTCTCTCTCTTATGGCCGTCACTCCTCCCTCGTGCCCTCTCCACGCTGTGCCCCTCCGCGCTCCCACGTGGTTGGTCCTCACGTTGGCCCTGGGGCGGGGGCTCCGCGGGCCGCTCGGCCCCGTGCGGCGCAGACCTTCTCAGCAGCAGCTTCAGCTGCCGGGGCTGCCGGGTATCCTCGTCTAGCGTCTGCGTCCTCGTCTAGCGTCTGCGTCCTCGCCCAGTGGCTGCCGTGCTGGTACCCCTTCGTGACGGACCGTGGCTGTTGGCAGTCGTTATTATAAAGTCTCCTCATTCGTCTCGTCCGATGCTTTCGGTGCGAAATTCCTTCCCTGCCGTTGGCACCACAGTCTCTGCGTCCCAGCCACTGCCGCCCTGGCCTGCCGTCCCCATCACCGCTGGGGGGTCTGCTGTGCTGTCCACTGTGTGGAGTTGGCTCTTACTCGCTGCCCCGGTGAATGTATGTGTGTAGGAGGCACGCTTGTACGCCGGTGTGTTGATGAGTGACATTTGGTTTTCGTTCCGTTACATGATCATGCGTGGCAAGCACTGCCCGGAGGATCACACGGCTCCCGTGGCGACAGGCCGGGTGCTGACTCAGCCTCCTCGGCGGTGTTCTTGTGGAAGGATGCTTCCGGACATGTGCCCGTGGTTCCCGTTGGCTTACCAATGGCGTTGTAGTTCATTCATTTTACACACTTAGCGCTGGACGCTGGACGGCCACCTATAACTGTGCATGTTCCCGGGATGTGTTCATCCGCTTCCCCTGTGACATGGAGAACACACGCTTCCTCCCGCCCCTTCCTCCCTCTCCGGTCTCTCTGCTTCCTGCGTTGCCACGGCCTACGCCGTCCAGATGTGATGACTCAGCCACGACTCCATCCGGGGCTCCCTTTGGCTCTGGATGAAAGACGACGACTGTCCCCCATTCTGCCGGAGCTCCCCGTCCTCTGACTTCTGGTAAGTTCTGCAGCAAGGCCCGGTGGGCGCAGCCCTCTGCAGCTCTGTAAGCGGCCGCCCGCCCCTCCTCGCCGAATGGCGGTCAGCTTGACTGGCACACCCAGCGGCTTCTACGTCCTGGAGGCTCTGAACGCTCCATACCCGTCCCCTGCCAGCCGTCGGTGCCCAGCCCGGGGCCGGGATGAAGCTCGCGCTTCGCCGGTTCCTCCCGCTTCCCCCGGAGGCCCGGTTTTTCCAGGGGACAGTCTAATGCCGTGACCACCGAGTGCCGAGCTGGCGTTCCAGACGTGTGTCCGCGTGCCGCGGGGCTTCTGCATGCGAGTGAGCCTTTGCCGTGTTTGCCGCGTGCATCTCTCTCGGCGGTCTGACGGGATTCCTGACCTTTTTCTGTCCTCCACGGCCTCAGGGCACACCACGGCCATCTCCCACCTCCGCCGCGGCCACGAGAACTCGTGACCTCCGTCTCGCGCGTCTCCGTGATCTCGGCTGTTCTTGGACTTTCCGTCTGTTCCCGTCGCCTGCTGCCATCCCCCTCCTTATGTCCTGGCCGTTTCTGGTTCAGGGTCCTCACCGCTGATTCGAGGTGTTTCCACACTCCCCGGCGGAGGGCATTTCGCCCTCTGAACATCGTCTACGGCGCCAGGGGTGCTGCTTGGGGGACTCTGATTAGCAGGAGGGGGTGCCCTCCCTCTCCGATGCCCCCACAGCGGTGAGCGTGTGTGCGTCCTGCTCGCCGGGGCTCCGATGTGGGCGCTCCTCCTCCGTCAGGTCCTCCCTCGGTCCCGTTCCGGCGGTTCCTCTCCTCGGTGGCCTGGGGTGGGTGGGGAGGGCGTGGCACGTCCTACTGGTCTTGAGGTCCCACCAGCTCCTCACTTCCCGCTCTTTCCTCCTCGCCTTTCCCGCGGCCCTCTCTCTCCACGCCTGCGCCAGAGTGGCCCTGGGGGCGGCCCTCCGGCCCCTGACTTCACCCTTCCCCGTCACGGTGCTGGGAACTGCCTTGGCTGATGGGGGTTCTGACACCTGCTGCTGGGCCTTGTTCTGTGCCCCTTTGAGGGCCTCTGTGCCCCATTTTTTAAGTGAACTCGGCGTAACAAGACTAATGGCTTCCAACCACAATACAGCGGTGTTGGGTGCAGCCATGGTGCTCCCGTTTCCCACGACGTATCGTGGCTGTGATGTCAGCAAGAGCGAGCCGGCTTTCCTCCACGGAACGGGTGGTGCGGGCTCTGATGTCTGGGCCACGGGTTGCTTCGAGGTCACTTTTCTCTGCGGTGTGAGCGTGTGCCCGCCTCCCTTCGTCTGCCTGGACGGCCAGTTGTCCCGGCACCGCTGGTGGGAAAGGCTGTGCCTTCCCCTGTGCATGGGTGCCCTGGCTGGAGACACACCGACGGGGCGAGGGCTGGTCTCGGTTCTTGACTCGGTCCCATTGGTCTCCGACAGGGCGTCTGTCCTGGTGCCAGGGCCGCGTGAGTCAGAGGCTCAGCTCCGTGCAAGTTCCAGAGCGGGCGTGTGAGTTCCCACGGGATGCTCTCCAATCATTCCGGCGATTCGGAGCCCCTTCACCCCGCCTCCTCCCCCGGCAAATATGTAGGCATCTGAGGGTCCCTGCTTCCACGTCTGCAGACACGGCCCTGGGAGCTCCGGGCACCTGGGCCTCCTCCCCGGCCCGGCGCGGATGGCGGCTTCGTCTGCCGTGGTCTTAGCTCCCGTGGGCCGTGTGCAGCAGAGGGGCCTCCCCCTCCGCGGCGAGCTGCTTCCCAGGCCCTGCCTCCTTCCTGTGATTGTGCGCGGCGTCCATTGTTCCCGTCCCGGTGGCTGGCTGGTCAGAGAAACACCAACGTTGTTTGTGCGTCACCGTGTGCCCTGCGGACCTCGGTCATTAGCTCGGGGTCCCTGGGCGGCGTCTCTGGGCCTCTCTGTGTCCAGGAGCGCCTCAGCTGCGCCTAGAGGGCTTCTCCTTCTTGGCGGGCAGCGCTCCGGCTCCTTTGCCCAATGGCCCCAGCAGAAGCTCCCGGGGCGGCGGAGAGGCCGCCGTGCCAGTGGGTGTCCTCGTCTGGTTCCGCTCGGGGAGTGGCTGTGTGCTCCCACCGGTAAGGACGAGGGGAGCCCCCATCTTTCCCTCATTGTGCGCTTTTCTGCTTAAAGTGGCCAGATGCTTTCTCTGTGTCCTTCGAGAAGGCTCTGCCACGTCCGAGATAAACCCCACTCGCTCCCAGCGCCGGGGCCGTGGACGACACCCGGAGAGCGGGCACGCCGGCATGTTCTGAGGGTGGTGGCATCTGCAGGGGCTGCCGGGGTCCGGCTGCCTTCCGGTGGTGGGCTCGCCGATTCCCAGCCTCATTCCGCTCCGCTCAGTAACGGCGACTTCATGGACATTTGCAAAACGCCACCCCTGCTCTGTCTTCCCCGGACTCGGCCTAACTCTTCCTGCAGGGGTGCAATTCACCAGACACGGGAAGGTCGGTTTGCTCAGACCTTCTTGAAGACTGATTGGCAAACTTCTTACTGGCTATTGGTGCAGAATCTGTTTCTGAAGTCAGTGTTTGTAGTTCACGGGTCACCAAGGATGGGTCTGCTTCACCCAGGTTGGGTGACGTATTGCAGTACAGCTGTTGACAGCGTTCTTTCAGGGCATCCCTTTATTCCCATGAGCCCATTGTGGTGTCCCCACTGTAACCTGCCATCTTCCTGACTTGCACCTTCTCTCGTTTTCACTTTGGGTTCAGTTGACTCCGTTCTATTCTATTCCTCTCTCCCTGCATCTGGGTATGTGGTTTCCATTTTTCTTTATTCCAAATCCCTTTTAATTTCTGTGATTTCTTCTCTGACCCACTCGTTTTTAAAGAGTGAGTTTTTTCATTCCCACATATTTGTAACCCTCGTTTTCCTTCTCTTATTGATTCCCAGCCTCATTCCATTCCGGTTGGAGAAGATGCTCTGTATGATTTTAGTTTCTAAAAATGCACTGCTTTCTGGCCGAATGTGAGCTGTCCTGGAAAATATTCCACACGCACCCGAGAAGGGCGTGTGTCTGCTGCCGCTGGGTGGAGGGTCCACAGGCCTTTGTTCGTTCTGCTTGGTGTACAGCTGTCCCGTCTTGTGCTTCCTCGTTGGTCTTGTCTGGCTGTTCCGTCCGCCATTGAGTGGGGTGCTGACCGGTCCAGCTGTTGGAATTGTTTCTCCCTCCACTTGTCAGTACTTGCCTCGTGTTTTCTTTTGTGTGTTTTTTTTTGGGGGGGACTCTGTTATGTGTAAACTTGCACGAATGAATGGGTCCTGTTCTCAGTTGCCCTCTCTCTCCGGTTACCATTTTTCACGTAATCCAGTTTCTCCTGATACTGGTGTAGCTTCCCGGCGCCCTGGAGGACTGTCTGCATAGTGACCGCTCCCTGTCCGTCACACCACGGCTGTGTCCCTGGATCCGAAATGGGCAGGCTATCGACGGAGAGGGTCTGATACATCTGAATCCTCGCAGCCAAGTTCTGGGTTTTCCATGGGAGAATTTAACCCATTTACATGTAAAGGGACGATCTGTCAGGACTTTGCACAGGTTGCCCTGTTTCTGTGTGTCTTGTGCTTTTCTGTGGGTGCTGTTCCTCATTTCTCCCTTTGCTGCCTTCTCTCACGTGGGACTTTTTGACTAGTGCACAACAGTGGTTCTCTTCTCAACTGTGTGTGTGTGTGTGTGTTCCAGGTGATTGCTAGGACTGCATTGGACATCCTGAGTTTATTTGAAACCTCGTGTTAGCTCTTACCTGCTTAGTTTCAGTGGCATACTGGCTCCTATGGGCCCCACCCCCTCCTGTGAGGACCCACATTGCATTTTCATGCACGGGGCTGCCAGCAGCACGGATAGGTAAGGACGGTTTCAAGCATCTGTCTCCCGAGTCGCACAGGGAACCAAGAAGGTGACAGACTGACGCTGCGGCCATGCTGGCTTCACGTGTAGCTGGAACTCTGTGTGTGTGCTGTTGAGTGACTTTCTGCCGACCTCTCCCTCCGCCTGAAGGACTTCCCTGTGTGCGAGGTCGGCCACTGGTCAGGCTCCCCCGGCGATTGTCACCTGGGGATGTCGTAATCTCCCCTTCCTTCTTGGAAGATAGCCTGGCGAGACATGGGATCCTTTCGTTTCTCCCCTTAGCACTTCCCGGTTCGGTCACACGCTTTTCGGCCTACGTGCCTCCCGACACGCAACCCGGAGCGCCCCGTGCGCCATGAGTCACTCGCTGCTGCCTCACTGGTTCTGTCTGTCAGGACGATAGCGATCTGTCTCCTGGAGGTCACGGCGCGGCCTCCCGTCCAGCCTGGGGGGTTGTCAGCAGTTGCTCCCTCACATGTTCTCTCCCCCCCCCTCGCCTTGCCTTCCGGGGCTCCCACCGTGGATCTGTCGGTTTATCTGAGGGGGTGCCGTGGGAGGGGTGTTCCTTTTTCCTTCTTTTCCTTTTCTCCCTGCCCCTCGGGCTGGACCGTGTGCACTGACATAGCTTCAGGCCCAGCCGTCTCCCCGTTCACATGAGCTGACGAAGCCCAGGGAGCTCTCCACACCCACAGCTCTACTTCTCGTCCCAAATCTTCCCTCTGGTCGCTTCCACCTCTCGGCTGACCGTCTCCATTTGTCCTCCTGGTTTCCTTCAGTTCTGTTTTCCTTGACCACATTTTTAAATGCCCGTTTAAAGTCTTTGTCCAGTAAGTTCCATGCCCGTACTTCCTGTGGGACTTTCTGTCCATTTCTTCTGTGAATGGGTCAGACGTTCTTAATTTTTTTATTGAAACGACGAAACGTAACATTAAATGTAATAACTCTAGACATCAGATTCTCTCCTGCTCCCAGTAGGTTGTTCTCGCTGTGAGCTGCAGCTGTTTAGTAACTTCTAACTTTTGTGAAATGTGCATTCTCTGCCACGTGTGGCCCTGTAGTCAGTTTCTCCGGGTTGAATTCAACTGGTCCTCTGACGGTATTTCCTGGGCACCAGGAAGGGAGAGGGTGGAGAGGGAGAGCTGCCCATCCTGGCAGATTAGCCTGAGCTGGGGCAACCCCTTCAGCTCTGGCTAGTCCGTGTGCCAGTCTGTCTCAGCCTTCGCTTCCTATTGGAGGTGGGCGTGGAGGTCGGCCAGAGGTGACACCTGACACGTTCTCAGCACGTTTCTGAGCTCTCGCCCTGCCCTGCCCCTCCGTTCTTCAGAACACAGGTGTCTTTGGACTCCCCATTCTCCAAGGAAACGCTCTCCCCATGTTCCCTCCCGCCCATGCAGTGCCGGGGCCTCTGCTGCCGGGCCCCCGGTGGCTGGGACCTGCCTCCCTGGTGTTTCTCAGGGATGCTTTCCGCCCTGGGTGAGTCCCTGTTAGAGGAAACCATGGCAACCACCTGGCGTCAGACCACTAAGCTGCCCCCCAGACAATCCAGGACACACACCACTGACACGGCTCTGCTGGCTCCCGAGCCCGGGGTCAGGGCCCCGCCCGGGGCTGCGCCGAGCCTCGGCAGGGAGTGTCGGAGGCTGGCAGCAAGGCCACGGGCTCCCCGGCTGTGTGGCCGCCTCCTGGCCCGGCGCTGCCCGGTGGCTGCAGCACCTCTGGCCGCCTGCTGGTGCGGCCGGCGGTCCGGCTCTGCCTGGCTTCACCTTTCCTGCAGGGACGCCTCCGAGGCACGCGCTCACTCTCCTCGCGTGGTCAGACTTAGCGCCGGGGCCTCCCCTCCCGGCGCTGCGGGCAGAGGCTGGCACGGGAGGGTGGCCCGGCACTAGCCCCTGGCGCGCCCCCTCCCAGCCAGGGCAGGCCCGGCGTGTCTGTGCTTGGGGAGGTGTGTGTGCGGCAACTCTGTTTGCCCTCGGGCTGGTGTCACGCTTTGAGGGGGTAGGCAGGGCGGCTGAAACTTGGGGACGGGGACGGGCCCGTGTGACCCGCCCGTGGGCCTCCTCCGCTTCCTGGACCTGCTCCTCCTGCCTTCCCTCCAGCCGCTCCCGGCCACCTGCACCGCCACGCGCTGCCGCCGCCGCTTCCCGCGGCCCGGCCTCCTCCCCTCCCGCTCCCCCACCCGCAGCTCCGGAGGCAGCCCGGCTTCCTCTGCGCCTCAGGCCAGGTCTCCGGTGCAGCGCCGGCACCGGGCCGTGGGCAGGCCGTCCGCTGGCTGAGGGAGAGCCGGGCGGCTGCTGGGAAGGCTCAGGGCCCGGCACTCTGTCTGTCCCCACAGGCGCGGTGCCTGGGGCCTTGCTGTGTCCCCGGGGCCAGAGGCGGCGTGCCGGGCATCTGGCAGGTCTGCGGCCGGCACCCTCAGCACAGAGCCAGTGAGCGCCCAGGTCGGAGGGTGGGGCCGCCGGTGGCCTGCGCCCTGGAGAACAGGGACAGCCTGTTCTTCGCCTGCGTCCCCGAGCCCGTCCTGCCGCGCCTCGGGGGTCTGGCTGCCACGTCCCCGAGCCCGTCCTGCTGGGCCTCGAGGGTCTGGCTGCCACGTCCCCACAGCCAGAGACTGCACCCCGAGGCCCTCGGTGCTGTGGAGTGACCCGCTCCTGCGCCCGCACCGCCCTCACTCCCGATGGCGGGACCCCGGGCCCAGGAAGGGCCAGCTGTCTGGGGACAGGCTCGCCGGCCAGACGCCACGGTGTCTCCGCACGACGTGGCGCTCGGGCAGGAGGCGGGGGTCAGAGCCTCCGAGCTGCGCTCCCCGCGGAGCCCCTGGCCTCTCCCCCTCACAGGACCAAGGCCAGGGGAGCGGGCTGAGCTGACCGCTCCTGACGTGGGCTGTGAATGTGACTTTGACACTCGGCCTCCCCCGCTCGTGGGCGGCTCTGCCTGCGTCCAGGCCCGGGCCCAGGGGTCTCGGTGGGCCTCGGGGCCGGATCTGGCCGGGCTGGGAGGCGGCCTGGGAAGGGCCCGGTGTTTCTCAAGCCCGCGCCCTCGGGGCCGGGAGGGGGGCCGAGCAGATGTCTGGATCTGGTAGCCAGGCCTGGAGCCGGATGCTGGGAACCGGGCCTGCAGCTCATTTCCCCACGAAACACTCTGAGAACATCTGCACCGTCTCCAGGGCTTCTCGCACACTAATTGCCCTGATTGCAGCGCAGCGGCCTGGCAGGCTCCCCGGCTGGGACGAAGGTGAAGAGATGGCTCCTAATTAGATTGAAGACGCTTCCTCCTCCCTGCCATTCCGCCCGGAAAACCAGGGCCGCCCCTTTGTTCCCGCGCCCGAGCCCAGCAGCGCCCTCCCACCCCTCCGGGGGCTTCTTGGGAATGTCCTGTGAGCTCAGCCCTTGGAGGGGCCGCTCAGCCCAGATTCCATTGTGTGTGAGCGCTTCCTGGGGCCGCGCGGCAAGGGGCAGCCAGGCCAGTTGGGGGGCCCGGGCGCTGACTTCCTGGCGCGGACCCCTGGGTCGCCGCCGCCGCCGGGCATGGAGGCTGCGTGGCTCCTTCCCTGCTTCCTCCCGGGGCCCACAGACCCACCCCCCCTTCCCCCCTCGTGTGTGTGCGTGAGCGTGTGTGCCCCGTGGTGAGGGCAGGGCGGGGCCGGGGCCCTCAGGGCCGGCCGTGGTGTGGCGGCCCCGGCACCATCCGCGGGCCCGGCCCGGACGCCCCAGGTGGCCGGTGGCCGGTGGCCTTTGCTCGTGGTGAGCGTGCTCTCTGCTCGGCTGCACGGGACGTGACACGCAGCGTGTCCCACAGCTTGTTCCAAGCATCACCTCACAGGGTGGGAGAGGGCCCCTCGGAGGAGGGGGAGAGAGGGAGGGAAGGGCCATCCGCCAGCAGCTCCGGGGGCCTCGCTCCCCAGCTCCTCGCGCGCCAGCTCCCCTCCCCGCGCCCCTCCGAGCCCGCCAGGAAATGGACGGGTTCAGCTGTGAGCAACCCCGACCCCAGCCCGGCCTGGACTCGGGCCTCGCCCGTGTGTCACACATTCCTGAGGCCTCTCTGGGCAACACGACGGAGCCCGCGCAGCGAGCCAAGCACAAAGGGACGCTTCTTGGCTCGCACATCTGGACCCAGCTGTTCCCGGCGCAGCTGGACCCCGGGCTGGGGCGCTCTTGTTTGCTTGCGCTCCTCCTCCTGTGCTCCCCCCACACTGCCTTGTTCCCTCTCCTTCCCCCCGCCCCCTCTCCTGTCCCCCATGTGCCTTCTCCTGTCCCCCGTGCTCCCTCTTCTGCCCCCCCCCGCCACGTTCCCTCTCCTGTCCCCCTCCACCTCCCTCTCCCTGTTGCCCTGGGGCTGTCCCCAGGCAGCCACTTTCCAATGGGGTGGGAGGCCACCAGCTCAACTGACCCCCAGAAAGAGGCCACCTTTCTCCCCAACATTCCTGCTGGGGTCGGGGGCTGGTCCCAGCCCTGCCCCTATGCCTGGAAGGCTGGGCCAGGCCCAGGCGCCGGTGGGGACAGCATGGGCGCCGGGCAGGCGAGAGCAGGGAGGGCACAGCCCCTCGGGGAGGGCGCCGTTCCCACAGCGGGCCTGGCGGCGGGACAGGCACTCAGAGCAGGTGTCCACCGGGCAAGGTATCTGCGAGGGCACCGCGTGCCAGCTGTGGGTTCGCTTTCACTCCCGCGCCCACTCCTGGCAGCTGGCGTGGGAATGGCTTTCGGTTCTCTGCCCGTGCCCCTTCCTTCCCGCCTGAGCGGAGGCACAGGTGGTGCGGCCCGCTGGCTCGGGGCTAGCTGAGCCTGGGCAGCTGGCAGGGGCCTGGGGCTCAGCGATGTCACGCAGGCCGGCTGCAGCTGTCCGGATGCCCCGGGAGGGGCTCGTCCCCGGGCAGGATCTGTGGGCTTTGGGGGGTCCGCCGGGAGGGGGGGTCAAGGGCGCAAGGGAAGGGGCTTCACTCGGAAGGACGGGCAGCTTCTGCCGTTCCCCTGGGCGCAGGGGGCGCCCGTGCCGGCCGCAGGGGCGGGGGCGGGGGAGGCCGAGGGGGTGGCCGCAGACCTGGAGGCCCGGCACACCTAAGCCCGTGTCTGGAGCGGGGGCTGCTGGGAGCCTGGGAAGCCGGGCGAGGACTTGGGTTACACAGGGAGCTTAGGCAGGTCTTAGTCGTCACCAGGGAGAGCAGGGGGGCCGGGGAAGGTTCCAGAAAACTCCCGAGAACCCAGGGCGGCAGGGAGGGGCTGGGGGCCGCCTCCACACCCAGCCTCTCCGAGAAGTGGCCTCCGGGGATGTCACCTTGATGGCGGGGGAAGGGAAGGATCAGCCAGAGGCCTTGTGTGCATCTATGCATGCGTCACCCTTGGACACAGACGGGCGGGCGGGGCGGGCGAGGGGTCACCTGGGGAACGAAAGGACTTGTGTGGTGCTTTCGACAACGAAGCTTTTGATGAATAAACATGAAATCAGGAGCCCAAGCTGCCAGCCCCGGGCGCTGGTGACAGTGCATCTGGTTGACAAGGGAAGCAGAGGGGGATGGGGATCCCTGCCTGCATGTCCAGGGTCCAGGGGCGTCCTGGTGGTGGGACAGCGCGGCCTTTCTGTCATGGAGGGCCACAGGGACAGGGGCCGGGGCCGGGGCCGGGGCCGGGGGCTGGGGCTGGGGCTGGGGCTGGGGCTGTGCGGGCTATTGGAGGAAGTGGAGCCACATGTGGCAGTCAGGCCTCGGTGCAGCCAGAGGACAGGGTGTGCAGGCCAGCGGGAGCTGGGTGAGCAGCAGGGAGACCGCCTGCCCAGTGCTTTCTGGCTGGGGAAGGATCAGGCTCCCCAGCCTGTGTGGCTCAGTGGATAGAGTGTTGACCTGTGGACAGAAGGGTCCTGGGTTCAATTCTGTCCCGGGCACCTACCTCTGTTGAGGTTCCCTGGCCCTCATGGTGGGGTGAGGGGGCGTGTAGGAGGCAACCGATCGATGTGTCTCTCTCACATCAATGTTTCTCTCCATCCCTTCCTCTCCCTTCCACTCTCTCCGACCATCAATGGAAAAATGCCCTCCCATGAGGATTGCTTAAAAAAAAAAATGGCAGGCTCAGATTGGGCAAGAGGGAGTGTGGGCGCGCTCGGAGGGAAAGAGGCCCACACACCGGGACACCGAACCGTTTCCTTCCGGTCTCTTCCCGGTGCCCGCCCTTAAAAACCCAAACTTGGTGGACGGCCGAGCAGGGCCCTGCTCTCCGGAGAGCGGGTGCGACTTGGCAGCCAGGTCGCCAGCTGTGACCGTCGCCACGCCAGAGGCTGCGCTCGCCGTCCTGGCCTCCCCTTTTCCTAGAAAACAGAACTGTTTTGTTCTGCCCTGAGCACCGAGGCCCCGATTCCGGCCTCGGCGAGGCCTCGGCAGCCAGGAAGTGAGCGCGTCCGACACGGCCGTCTTGGGAAGGTGACCTCAGGCGCCAGGATGCAGGCTCGCCTCTGCAGAGACCCCTGCGGCCGGGGTGTCGGCAGGAGCAGCCCTGAAACCAACCCCCTCGCCGCCCCCCGTTCCTCTCCCCTAGCCAGCTCAGCGGGCCTGCAGCCTCCAGGCAGGGCTATCCCCAAACCTCAGGAGGCCCGTCACCGAGCTGAGCTCCCTGCGGAGGGGAGTCCTGGGCCTGTGGGACTCCACCTTCCCCTTGCCCTCCTGGCCCCTTTCTGAGGGTCCCAGCCAGGCTGTCACCAGCGGCCGGACGCGGGGCAGAAGCCCTGGGGACTGCCCGCCAGGGGCGGTGGAGGCTGCAGACCCTGGACTCGGACTCAGGAGCCGCTCAGAGCAGCGCCCCGCCTGTTGGTGGGGAGCCGCCCACTGCACCCCTCGGCCCCTCTCCCGGGGCCCCGCGTGTCGTTCCCAGGATTAAACCGCACGGCACACATTCCTCTGTGGCAGGTGCAGCCGCGCCCGGGTGCCCGGCTGACATGTGCCAGGTGGGGCTGGCGGGGTCAGGGGCTCGCCCTGCCCGCCGGCGTGGGGATGGCACTCGTCATCGGGGCCTCGAGAGCAGCCCGCGGTCCAGCCTCCCTCACGTCCCTCCCGCACGGTGATGCAGCCTTGAAACTATGTGCTTGTTCTGTCCCTCTTCTTCGTCTTTTTTTTTTTTTTAAGAACATTCGAATCCTGGGGCGCGTTTGAGCTCCGTCGCTTGACAGCCGTGACACAGCCCAGGGCACTTGGATCGCCGCCGAGCCTGCACACCGGGCGGGGGTGCTCGCAGGTCCCAGGCTCCTCCCTGCAGAGCGCGGGGTGACTCAGCCGTGTCTGTGCGGCTTCCTGCTGGGAGGCCACTCGCCCCATGGCAGCCCCAGGTGTCTTTGCACCCCTGATGGCTGGTCAGGGGCACCCCCATCCGCAGGCTCCCGGGGAGGTCTGCCCATCCACCCACTTCTCTGAGGAGACCCCGCTGCTCTCACTGTGGGACGAGGCCCGGGACAATGGCCGTCAGGAGCCGCCGTCCTCTCGAGGGGTCCTTGATGCCGCTCTTCATCTGCCCCCAAACGGGCCAGCCTTCCCGGCAGCTCCTCCTCCGTGCGCTCAGACCCTTCTCCGGTCACGGGCGCTGCTGCCTCCGCCCTGTCCCCGGCTCAGACTGTGCGTGTGCTCGGTGTGCAGGGGCCATGCTCACGTGTCCCCGGGAGAGCCGCTGTCCCTGAGCATGGGGCCCCTTTCCGCCCCGGCCCCGCGACCTGTCTGCCTCTCAGGTCCGGGTGGACGGACTTCCTGTCCTCTTGCCCTGCCAGGTCAGGGTCCAAGCCGGCCGCCCCGGCCCACCATGCACCTGGGAGCCTCAGGGACATGTGGAGAGCCTTCTCATGGTGGAGTCCTGGTGCTGGAACCAAGCAGGCTTCTCGGCGTGTCTGCCTAGAGCGCCACTGAGCGAGGCCTGACCGCCTCCCCTTCGCCCTTGCAGCTCCTCATCGGCACTCAGGGCCTCGTCGGTCTTTCTGCCGAAGGAGGCAGACATCGCCCCGAGTCCTGTCGCCGCCGCTCCCGTGCTCCCCGCCGCGAGCGTCTCTGTGGCCGGTGGGGACGGGGACGGGAACTCCCCGCGCAGCAGCACCAGCCGCCTGTCCGGACACCCCGTGAACCTGGTCCCCACTCTGTCCCGGGACCCCAGGTTCCGTTCCCGGCCTTCGTGTGCCCGTGCGGCCTGCTTTTCTGAGACTTTGGGGCCTGCTCTTGTGACCTTAGCCCCGGGAGGCACACGCCTTGGGTGTCCGACAGCTGGGGGGGCCGCACTCCCGGGGGCTCAGGCTGGTGACAGGGCGTGGAGAACAGGCACAGACGGGAGGCGCTCGTCATCCCTGTCTGCCGTCACGGTCTGTGGCCTCAACACGCCGGACCCGGGCGTGAGCCTCGACTCAGCTGGGCGAGGGGGCCCGGCCAGGCTCCCTCCCACCCTGCACCCCTCCTCCCGGCGCAGGCCCGAGGCTCCCCTCGCACAGGGCACTCGCGAGAAGCCAGCCGGTGCCGCCCCCCGTTGGGGAGCAGGGGGCATCGGCCCTGCTTCCCCCGGAGGGTGGGTCAAAGAATCGGGGATGTGTATTCCCGGGGCCACGCCGGGGAACACGTATTTGAGGGGAGATGCTTTGAGGCCGCGCCTCCAAGTCGCACCTGCCGACTTCCGCGTCCATAGCGGCCTGCGGCAGGTCCCGCCACATTCTCGCGCTGGCCCGGCTGTCTTCCTCGCTCCCGCCCCGTCCCTCGGGACCCTGGGAGGGAGGCACGTCCCCCTCCTGCTGGGCCCTCTCCGCCACACCTGGCCGTTGGCCCCGGAAGTGTGCTTGGAGCTAAAAGCCCGATGTTCTTTGTCCCCTCGTGCTCAGATTAGGTCACTCTAACGGGCACAGGACTGCAAGCTCTTTGGGGTTCCAGGGTCTCCGTGGCGTCCCACGCCCTCCTCGTCCAGTGCTGAGCGTCTCCCCCACTCAGACCCAACCCTGGCCCCTATCGTGTCAGCGAGGGGTCAGACACCAGCCCCTGGGCTCAGGGTGGGGCGCGCTGCCCCGGGCGCCGCTGTTTCCAGAACTCAGCGGATGGGCCGGGAGGCCCGTGTCCGCACGTAGCCTGCCGTGTCCGCACGTAGCCTGCCGTGTCCACGTCAGCTAAGTAGGTGCCCAGCTGGTGCTTCTGAGCGGAGGGCTCGCCCCCCCGCACCCCGCCCGCTGATTTACTCCTTCCTCTGACCGTGGGAAGCCTGGCCACCGTGACCTGTCACTCATTTACGTGCCTGCTGGTCCGTGTGAACGGCAGCACCCTTGGAGAAGCACATTTCGCAAGCCCATCCTGTGTTTACGAGCTGCTTTTCCTCGTCCTTCGCCGTGGCGTGTCCGGTCCCGGGCCGCTTCCCGAGGCCCGGCCGGCCGGCGTGCCTTCAGCCCTCCCCTTCCGATCACTTCGCTGGGGTTGCAGATAGCGCACGGGCGTGGGAACGCACAGGCGGGGGCAGGGGGCTTGGCCAGATCATGGACCCTCCACCGCAGTGGCGCCCAGGAGGCCGCTGGGCTGAAGACTTCCTGCGTGTGGCCCTTCAGGAGTGAGCACTCCCCGGCCCCACACACACAGGCGGACGGTGGGCCGCTCCACGGCCCTGCCGTTCCGAAGGTCATCCACATTGAAAAGACAGCACGCAGCTTGTTGTCTGGCCTCGTCCGCTGCTCTGAACACACGTGCGGTTCTCCCGTTGCCGGGGGGCCACGAGCTGTCTTCCTCCGATGGCCGAGTGGTCTTCTCATGCACGGCTCCCCATTCGCCCCCAGGGGGTGGCTCAGACGGTCCCGGGTTTGGCCGACCGTGCACCGAGTGGCTGCACAGGCTCACGGACAGGCTCTGGGGCACCGGGCTAGTGTCGGGAGGGACTGCTGGTCCCCCGGCGAGTGACAGTCTGACTGTCAGGAGCTGCCCTGTCCTGTCCCACCGAGGCCGCCGTCCCCCACCCGTCCGCCAGCGCCACGCAAGCTCCTCGCCACTCCACACCCTCGGCACGCGGCTCCATTCTTCCTCCTTGCTAGGCCAAGTCAGAGGCGGGCTCTGTCTTCTCCCCAAACACCCAACACCATGGGGAGACGTGGGCCCCTCCACTGGGGCGTGGTGGGCGGGCTGGCTCATGGGGGACTTGATTGGCTCTTTCCTCGGAACGGCAGAGGCTGGCTGGGCGGAGCACTCGCCTGCCAGCTCACCTGCAGCCCTACTGTCAGCGGGGCTGTCTGCTTCTACGCGGCAAACTGCGCCCGCTCCTCCGGTCCCGAGACCAGCCGTTGGCCGGGCGGGGGCATCCAGGTTTCCCCGTCCACGGCCGGACTGCTTCCCCGGACGGCGTCTTCCTTGGGGCAAAGGCTGTTCGTTTTGATCAAGTCCAGCTCTTCCGTTTCCCCCGCACAGATGGAGCTTCTGGTGTCAGAGTTCAACGTTCAGGGCCAAGTCCGAGGCCCAGAGGGTTCCTGTTTCCTTGGGAAAACGTCCCGCTTCACTTCAGGGCTCCAGGAAGGGGTCAACACCAGCTCCCACACTCCCACTGTCTGATTGCTGACCTGCCACAAGGTTAGGCGTGAAACACACACACACACACACACACACACACACAGCTCCCTACACTCCCATTGTCTGATTGCTGACCTGCCAGAATGTTAGGTGTGAAATTCACACACACACACAGACCCCCCCACACAGTCCCACACTCCCATTGTCTGATTGCTGACCTGCCACAATGTTAGGTGTGAAGTTTACACACACACACACACACACACACACTGAAATCACAAGTAGATTCAGGGGACAGCTGCATTACTTTGGGTGGGGAAAACCTTTTTCAAAAAGAGCAAAAGAGGGGGCACACTGTTTTAAAAACAAAAGCCGTGCCCTGGCCGGGGGCTCAGTGAGTTGGAGCGTCTTCCGGCATGCCAGAGGGCTGCAGGCCCAGTTCCCCGTCAGGCCCACGCCCGGGTTGAGGGTTCAGGTAGGCGCTTCTGACCCGGAGGGGGTGTACGGGAGGTGACCGATCAGTGTCCCTCTCTCATCCACGTGTCCCTCTCCCTGACTCTGAGACATCAGCGATGAGAGATAATCAGGTCACGGGTGCAGAGCCGGCCTGCAGCCTCAGCCAGCAGAGGAGGAAGAGGTGGGAGGCTGGACACGGATGGCCTTGGGGCGGGGAGGGCCTGTGAATCTTTACCTTTTACAAGGAGCAATTAACTCTTTTACAGGGAAAACGTTAAGTAAACTTAGCGCCCGGCCGGCACAGCTCAGAGGTTGTGAGCATTGACCTATGAACCAGGAGGTCAAAGTTGGATTCCCGGTCAGGGCCCATGCCCAGGTTGCGTGCTTGATCCCCAGTAGGAGGCGTGCAGGAGGCAGCTGATCCAAGATTCTCACTATTGATGTTTCTTTCTCTCTCTCTCTCCCTCTCCCCCAGACCCCCAGCCCCGTTTCCCTTCCTCTCTGAAGTCAATAAAACATGTTTTTAAAAAACTCATTTGAAACATTCAGTCCAGATTGAAACTCAGGGAACATGGTGGTTCTCCGTGGGGCCGGAGCCCTGTCAGCCTGTGCAGGGCAGGCTGGGCGCCCAGCCCGCATGTGCGGCCCCTCCCGGGAGGGAGAGGAGGCCCTGCACCTCGGGGCGCAGGTGGTGACGGGGGGCTCTCACCCCCATCCCGGCTGTTCAGCGGTGTCAGAGGCCTGCCACCTGCATGGTGCTGGCCGGACTCATCACCCTGAGTATCAGGGGCGGGGCTGGGGGAGTTCAGGGCCCCTGCTGCTCCGGAGCCACTGGAGCCCAGGCCCGCGGGGCACCTCAGCACCGCGGGGCTCGGTGCCGGGCTTCCGGCGGGGTCTCCGCCCGCCCCAGGGACATCTGGTCCGTCCGTGGGGAGGCCCAGGGTCAAGGGGCGGGCATGCCAGCCGGGCTCCAGTCTGGAGGGCCCCGGCCCCGGGCCCCGAGCCTCCCTGGCGCCTGACCGGCCGCTCTGCCCGCAGCGAAGAAGAGCCCCACGCTGCTGGAGGTGAGCGTGCCCCACTTCAGCCGGACCAACAGCTTCGCCGAGGACCTAGACCTGGAAGGGGAGACGCTGCTGGTGCCCATCACCCACGTGTCGCAGTGAGTGCCCGGTCGGCGGGGGCGGGCCAGGCGGGAGGAGCGCGGGCACTTGCCGCCTCGGCGGAGGCCGGCCCCGGTCTGATGTGGAAACCCGCCGGTCACTTTCCACTGGTGCTCGTGCTGGGACGTCTGAGATGGCTGTTCCCCCGCCCCGCGTCCCCCCCCCCCAGCTCTGTGTCTGAGCCGCTCCCCGTGGAACCCTGGCCAGCGCCCCGGGCAGGTCGGGGGGTGACTGCCAGTGTGGCCACCGCCGTCCGCAGGGGCTCCCTCCCCAGGCCTGCCCCGAGGTGCGGCGTGGCTCAGCGCCCTCCATCAGGGCGCTGGCGGGGATGGCCTGCGGCAGGGTCCGTGGGACCGCGAGGCCCGTGCTGGCCACCACCCACCAGGGATTCCTGAGAGAGGTCTCAGGTCAGGGATGTGAGCTGCTCCCTGGCCCTCCTGCCTCTGGGACCGTCCCCACTGGTCCTGAGCTGTGGGCGCCGCTGTAAAGTGAGGCTGAGCCGGCTGCCAGGCTACTGGCCGGGCACAGCCCTTGCCAGGCAGGCGCTGCAGGACGTGGGGACCATGACCCCAGGGCCTCTGGGTGCGCGGTGACGGGCACTGGCAGGGTGGGGTGGCAGCGGCGGCGTGCGGCTGTCTCGGTGTGCGGCTGTGATCAGGTGGACCCGCCGGCCACCCCTGGAGGCCCCTGTGTGATGGGGGCAGGGGTTACAGGGGGAGCTGACAGGAGACCCTGAATTTGCCTGCTGGATGGGGAGCCGGTCACTGGGAAACAGCCACTTCTCCATGTGCCCCTGCGGCTGTGGGCCTGGGAGGGGGCTCCGCGCCTCCTGGAGCCCACCTGCCAGTGGGCCTGGTAACTGGGTGGGAGCTGAGGTGTGGGCGGCAGCTGAGCCAGCCTGGCAGGGCAGGTCGGTGCCCAAGGGCAGAGCCCTCGCTTTACCCTGGCTCAGGCCTGCGAGTGGGGCACTAGAGCCCAAAGCACAGCACCATGGCCTGCCCGCTCGGTAGAGGGGCAACGCCACCACGACCTGCGTGCTCGGGGTGGGGGTGGGGGGCGGGGCAGGGGAGGACCACAGCCTGTGTGCTCAGTGTCGGGGGGGTCTGTCCAGCGCCGGCTGGGCCTTAGCAGGCAGGACCCCGTCCTCACCCTGTGCCTGGGAAGCTTTGGGCCGCACAGACCTGCTCAGAAGCAGAGGCTGGAGCAACCCCGGGGCGTGGGGCTCGGGCGTGGGGAGCGGGGACCACGGTCTCTGTGCAGGGCCACCGCCGGCACTGTGGTCTGCTCAAGGCTGCGATGGGAGGGGCTGGCGTGCATTGCAGGCGGGGGGAACCTCTGCCCTGGGGCCATGGGCCTGGCAGACACCCACCCCCAAGGCTACAGGCGGGGTGGGCAGCGTGTTTACTGGGCCTGCCACCACCTTGGGCAGGGAGGGGAGCCGGGCACAGCCTCCCTGAGGGAACCGCCCCAGCTCCTGGGGACAGCCGCACCCCCGGGGAGAGCCACATGCCGCGTGTGAGAGACGGGGATGCACACAGGGTCTCACAGGGGCCGAGCGGGCGGGAGGGGCTGGAGGAGCAGACCCATCTCCCCAGCGTTCTCTGATGTTCCTTGCATTGCACGCTGGGCCCGCTCCAGGATCCAAATTAAAAGCATAAAGAAAGACACGTTTTGTTTCCATCTCCAGCGCTCCCCGCCCAAGGGCCCCAGGGAGGTGAGGTCACCGCAGCCTCGATGACGGAAGGTCCCAGAGCTGGGAGAAGTGAGGGGCGGGGGCCCGGAGGTCACTGACAGCCTGCAGCAAACTGGGGAGCAGAGCTGGGGCCCGGTGGACCAAGGAGACGGGGGTTAGCCACCCTGGCGCTGTGCAGCCCGTACCCCCTTCCCGCGGTCTCCCAGGTCCCCCGGGGCCAGAGGGAGCGGCTGGCTGCCCGTGCCCATGCCCGCACCCGCACCCACTCCCAGCCTGGCTGAGGGGCTGCCAGGGGCAAGTCTGAGGTAGAGGCGGGGCATGTCAGGCACAGTGTGGGGATGGGGCCGCTCCTCCCCACTCCGCAGGAGGGGAGCCCTGCACCCCAGCAAGAGCCAGGGAGGCTCCTGGGGCTTCTGCCCACCCAGGGCACGGGCACAGCAATGGAGGAGGGGCCCCGGGCCCTGGTGTCCATACCCAGCTGGCCTGGCCCTGGGCCTGGCACCGCTCGCCCTCAGCAGAGGCCCAGGAGCCGGGCGGCAGCATGCCCTTCCACATGAGGACCTCGGTCCAGCCCAGAGCTGTCAGCACGGGGCCGGGGACCCTTTGGGGGTGTTTCCCTGTCCAACGCTTGGCTTCTGGGGAGCAGGGCATGTGTGGCTCCTCAGCCTCTGCCTCCCCAGCACCATTAAAGTCCCAGGCCGGGGCAGCTCCAAGCTCCCCTGAGAGCAGACAGCCCCCGCCTGGAACCCACGCCAGCCCCACCCATGGCCCGGGGCTCCCACCGCAGAGGGTGCCAGAGCCAGGCTGTCACGAGCACAGAGACCTGTGGCTCCCGAAGGGTCCCCTCAGAGGGGCTCGCTCATGTTTGCTGCACCCCCCAGCCTGCCCGGCAGGGCGGCGTGCCTGGCGGGGCCTGGGCATCTCGGCCCACAGGTGACCGTGCCCCCGGCCGGCCGGTGAGCTGTGGCTGCGGGCCTCCCGCGCCATGACAGCCCGTAGATCCTTGAGCAAAACCAGCCTCGTGTGTGTTAATTAGAATTTCCATGTCTTCAACTTTCTCCCGGACCCTGCAGAATCTCACGCCAGACGTTCCAGTTTCTGCTTTCCAGCGAGGCCGCTGCGGCCTGGCTTTCGTCCACATCACTGCTAATGTCTCCTGAATTCTGCATCTGTCAGCGAGGCCGGGGCCAGCCCGGCCGTGCCTGCTGGAAACGGGGCAAATGTCACAGGCTCGGCCGCGCTGGCTCCGTGGGGCCCGGGCAGCTCGGTGGGACCCCTTCGCTGACTGGGTCCCACGCCCACCGGCCCCGGCGGCACAGGCAGCACCCCTCTGCCGGCTCCTTGCTCTGCTCCCTGCCCCGCAGCCCTGGCTGGGGAGGGGGAGTGGGAGACGGCTGTGGCCAGCTCTGCCTGGGCCCTGCCGCACCCGACCCGGTCCCACGGGTCAGACCCGAGAGCCCTTTGCTCGTGGCTCCTTGTCACTGTGGTTTGAAGGGACGGAGCTGGGCGCTGGGTGGCCCCCAGGCCTGCCTGCTCTCCTGCCTCTCGATGGGCCCTCCATCCCCGCGGGGCGGAGCGTGTGGAACTGCAGCTCCACGCCCCCCACTCTCTGCCATCGCTTCCCTTGAGTCTGCAGTGGTCAGTGGGTGCTGCGTGCACCCCTCTGAGGGCTACTCCCTGTCGCCTGCCGGGGGCACGGGGAGCTGCATCCTGCCTGACACACGTTGGGGAGGTTCAGGTTTCTGGTGCCGGTTCTGGGCCCAGAGATGGGTCAGTTGTTGGCGTGGACCTGCTTCACAAAATGCCTGAGAGACGTCCCCCGATTAAATAAGGGGGCTGGGCCAGGTGCCATTGGGGCACCCGGTCCCCCTGAACCCCTGAAATTCACCCATGCTCCTGGGCATCACAGTCCTCACTGCCGTGTGACCTGCAGGGGCCGACTCTCCGCTGGCTGCTCCCTGGCCAGGAGGCGCAGGCGCAGGGGCCGGAGGGCTGAGGGTGACCAGCCTGTCCACCGAGTGGCTGCACGTGGGCTGTGTCTCCCTGGCCGGTCGGCGTCGGTGCCGGCCTCGGCCTGTGAGTGTTTTACTCGTGAGGAGGCGGGATCTCCCGCTATGCAGGCCCAGGCTGGACGGGGCGAGGGTGGGGAGGCCTTCTTGCTGGTATGTGGGGTCCTCGAGTGGGGAGGCCAACGTGGGGGACAGAGCAAGGAGGCTCCCCGCGGGAGGGAGCCGGCTGCCGAGGGGGAGCGAGCCCTGTGCTCCTCGGCGAGGCAGCCACGGGAGGGGGGGCCCTGAGGTTTCCGGGGGCTGTGGGCCTGGGCGCGGCCCCTCGCTCCGCTGGCTGGCAGCCTCCGCGGGGCCTGGCCCGGGTCTCCGGCCGCGGGGAGGGCGGCGTGGAGCTGGCTGCTGGGCCACCCAGTGCGGGCGCAGGAAGGGAAGGAATGTGGCTGGGCGGGTGTGGCTGAGCAGGGCCCAGGGAGCTGTGGGTTTTTCTTGGGGCCGGAGAGCCCCGAGCAGAGATGGAGGCCCCTCTCCCTCCGCCGGCACACACTGGGACCTTTCTTCGCCGGCGGCTGCGGAGCGGGGGGCCAAGGACACCTTCTGGAACCGAATTCCAGGCGCTCTTGGCAGCGGGCGGCTTCCTGCCGGGGAAGGTGCGCGGTGTGCGCACGTGTGCCCGCGCGGGGCCGGGGCGGGCGTGCAAGGAGGCAGGGAAGGCGACGCGGGGTTTCCCGACACCGGGTGGCACGCGGGGAGCCCATCTGTCCGTCTGTCCAAGGAGCCCAGACAAATGCCCGGAGGGGCCTTGCAGCCAGTGAGCCGGCTCGGCTGAGCAGTCCCGGCAGGCACGCCTCTGCGTCTGAGAGCCAGGCTCTGCAGAAAGCTCAGGAAGCGTGCTGAGCCTTAAACCTTCCCGGGATCCTTCCTTCCGAAGTCAACTCGCGCAGGCCGCCCCGTCACCGGTGCAGACCCGCTGCCTGGGAACCCTCGCCCCGGCCGGCCGGGAGAGGCCGTCACCCTAACGGCTGTGAAAAGAGAGCGCGCTGGGCACCGGGGCCGCGCTCTGAAGGGCCCTTTGTGTCCGCTCCAGCTGCAGACCTTTCCAGCCTCGCTCACCGGCTGCTCGCCGGCGGTGCTCAGCCCTCTTCCCACCAGCTTCTCTGCCGGCGGCACAGCCAGGCCGCCCTGCACCGGGACGGGGCCGCGGTGCCCAGGCAGACCCCCAGAGCGGCCAGTATGGGCCTGTCCCACGCGGGTCCCCGGACCCTCTCCCCTCCGCCTCCTCCATTCCCCTCGGCGGTGCTCCCCTCGCCCCGGCAGAGACTGGCCCTCCTCGGTCCACGCAGTGTCCCTGCCCGACACCCAGGGCCAGGCGGCTGCGGGCAGCCCGGGTTCGCACGGGGAGACGGGGCCGGTCGTCCCCAGAGCAGAGTTTGACCGCAGACAGCACAGAGGCCATGGGGGCCCGAGGCACAGAGGGAACCGTGCGCGCCAGGACATGCTTGTGTTAATGCGGGCGCCGGCGGGCCGCGCCCATCAGGAGGAGCGCCCCCTGTGGATGGGGCGCGGCGTGAATACTGAGACGCAGCAGCAGGCGTGCTGCCCACGTTGGTTCGCGCCCTGAAAACCGCTCCTCTCCCGGCTCCGTGACGGACACGTGTCAGCCTCCCCCTGGGAGAACCGTGGAGCTGCAGCGGGTGGAGGGCACCCTTCCCCCCAGGAGGGGGCGCCTGGGAGCCTGCCGGGCGGCTGGCCTCTGGCCTGGCCTCTCCCCGTCAAAAAGCCCTTTGTGCGCAGCCCTGCTCCCGGAACCCTCGCTCCGGCACACGCAGCCGAGGCGCCCACAGCCGCCCGGCACATCGTACGGAGATAACGGCCCAGCGGGCGTGGCCGGTGACCAGTCAGGCGGGTCCAGGGCGCCGAGGGGACACGGGGGGCCAGACTGCCCCACCCCGAACCCTAACCCTCTGTTTCCTTCCCTGACGGTCACCTCTGAATAGCGTCCCAGTAGGCTTTGCAGCTCTTTGCGCGGACACGTCTGTCTGCGTGCATAAGGTGGCTGCCCTGTGCCCCGTGGGGACTCAGATGCTCATAGCTTTGCCCCTCCCTGTGGACGGGCAGACGGGGGTACGCGCCTCTGGCCCTCCTGTGCCCCGTGAGTGGCCGCGGGTGAAGTCAGCCCCTCCAGCCGCCCTGCCGGGCGCCTGCACCGCCCGCCCTACCGCCCGCTCAGCCTGCCCCGTCCCGGCAGACGGACGGAGGCTCTCTCTGGGCCCTCCCTTATCAAACAAGCACCATTTAAAGTAAATAACGGAGAGAAAAGGGTCGTAAATCTCATGGGGATGTGAGTTTCGAGAAGCGGAGTGCGGCTGAAGGGCTCTCGGCAGAGATTAGGAGCTTAGGCCGAGCTAAGCCCGCCGTCAGCGCGAGAGGCAGCCGGCCGATAAGCGCCCGGGAGCCGAGCAGACGAAAGGGTGAGCGATGAGGGGCGGCCCGGCCTGGCCCCCCGGCCCCGCTGCCCGCTCCTCGCCGCCACGTCCTCGCCAGGCCCAGGCCCGCTGTGCCACCGCAGCCCCCGCACCACCACTCGGCCCCCTCTCCTCCCACGGGCTGGCCGTCCGGGGGTCCCAGCTCCAACCGCGGCTGCTCAGGGTGACTCCCCAAACATCTCTTTGGCGTAATATGTGGGGGTCGCCATGGTACCAGGCTCCCTTCCAGGGGTTCATCCCGTCCCCACCCCCCACCTTTCCCGCAGATTTCGGTCGGCGCTGCCAAGTGAAGGCCGCAGGCCACACCCGCACACCCACCTCCTGAGAACGGCATACCGCGCCCTCCCCCCCTGGGAGTGGGGACCGCAGCGAGCCGGGAGCGAGGCGCCGGGCCTGTAACGGCACCTTGTCGTACCAGAGAGGCTTTTATCTGCCCAAATAACCCGATGCGCCCGTTTCTCCTTTTGAGGACCAGCTCTCTGTGCCCCCTCTTACTGACTGGGAGGAGCTGGTGTATGTGGGAAATGCCTTATCCCCGCTTTTCTTTGCTTTTTAGCTGCTTCTAGGGTGTTTTTTGCTGGCAGGGTGTTTGTCTTTAATTTTTTAAAACTGCTCCCCTGGCTGTGACTGACAGGAGGTCCATTCGTAATTAACGCACATGCGTGATGAGCGTGGCGGTGTGTGGCACGTCACGCCCACCCTACATGCACACCCGAGCTAAGAGGGCCGCTCCGGTCTGCAATGCCCATGCGCTCCCTGGGCTGATGGGGGGCGGGTCCGGGCTGCCGTAGCTAAAGAGACCTAGAAAGTTCCATGAGCGCCGTGAAGGCAGGATAACCCGTGTGGGCCCGGGGCAGGCAGGGGAGCGGGGCCCAGTCCCTGCTCAGAGCTCCAGCGGGCGGTCACTGGCTCCACGGCTGCCACCTGGAGCTCTGGGCTGGAGGGTAACCTTGGACCGGGACAGTCTCGGTTCCACTGGGCTCTGGGTGCGCGCTCTGTACACACACACACATGCGTGTCCGCCGCGGCAGGTCCCTGGTTCCTGTCTTAGACCCCACCCGTCTGCAGTCTGAAAGGCTGGGACCAGGGCCAGGGCTACAGAGGTGGTGTGACCCTGAGCAGCAGAGGGTGGGGTCCCTGCTCCTCCCAGGTCCTTGTAGCACCGCCTTGCCTCGGCCCTGAGCCTGGGCCCCCGGTTCAAGCCCCCGAGCCCACAGGGGCGCTGAGGGAGAGGCCAAGGAGGTCTGCGCACGGGTGCCCGTGGGGGCTCGGGGATGCCGACACGCCACAGGGACGTCACCGCCACCTGCGCCAGGACAGGGCCGGGGGACCCTGTGCTGCCAAGGCCATGTGATGTCCATCCCATCACTCCAGCCACAGGACAGGCCCGGCGACACCACGTCCCCTCCCGAATCCTCCTGTGCCCGGACGAGTCTCCCCACCGGGCAGGCTCAGAGACACCCGACGCCCGAGTCGTGGCTCCACGGAGGAGGTGAGGGAGGGCCCGGCCCGGCCCGCGCCTGTAGAGCCGGGGCTGGGCGTGCAGGGGTTCCATCAAAGACGGTTTCCTCTCAGACCCGGCCCTTGAAAGCACGGGCTTAGCGCAGAGTCAACACCCAGCTGCTGAGGGGAAGCAGCGACGGCGGCCGGCGAGCGGGCCGGGGAGGCCGGTCCCCGACACAGAGCAGCTCCCTTCCCACACCGTCCGCGCCTGGGCCCAGGGACCTCGCTGCGGGCCCCCCACCTCGGCCCCCACTCACGGCGGCCCGGGCCCCTCCCCGAATCACACACACAGGCGTGTCCCTCGCGGGGAGCCTGACGGGCCTTTGTCCTTCCCCTTCAGCGCGTCCCGGGACCCGCCGCCCCTGAGTCAGCAGGGCCTCCCTTATCGCCCTTGTTCAGAGCGGCCGCTCATTAACGGGCAGCACCCTGGGAACCTTGCTCTCGGGCTCTCAAGAGGCGCTCTCCCTCAGGCCGGCCCCTCCGATTGGACCGCGGACCTCGCCAAACAGGAGTGAAGTGGCTGAAGTGGCTGCCCGTTGCTACCCCCCCGCCCCCGGCCTCCCTGGAGGCCACCCCAGTAGGGGCCCCAGGGCCCGGCCGGCTGCTGGCACCGGGCAAGCCACAGGCCGCCGTGGGATCCCCAGGGACCCTCTGCTCCCCACAGCACCCTTCCACGTGGAAGGGTGGCCTGGGGGACACTCTGTTCCAGAACCTTCTACCTGACCTCCCCCTCTTCCTCCTTGCCGTTAGGGCTCGAATCCACACGCTTCCTCCATGTCCTGGAGGCGACTTTCGGCCGAAAAGAGTGGCCCTTGCCCAGGCGCCAGGGCCAAGCTTTCCCGGTGAGGAGCCCCGGGCCAGAGCTGGGCGGGTATGGGTGAGGGAACCTGCCCCCCCCCCGCCCCCTGCCAGCTGCCCCGGCACAGGCAGGTTTGGGGGGCCTCTATAGGCCAGCCTGTAACCAGCCCCCTCCCGGGAGCCTGGGTCGCAGCTTCTGTGCCGCAGAGAGCCGTCAGGCGGGTGGTTCCGTGCTCCCTCCACACAGCGCGTTCCCCTGCACCGGCGGCTGAGCGAGGGGCGAGGTGGCGCCGAGGTGGCCTCGCGCGCGCGCGCCGGCTCCGGCCCCCACGGTTCCTGGGTCTGAAACCCGGGCCTCTTGGGACGACAGTGAGGAGACAACGGGCCGGGGTGGACGCAGACCAGCCGGTGGCGTGCCTGGGCGGAGGGCGCTCACAGAGGCCAGGCCTGGGTCGCCCGTGGGGGCGGGGATGAGCCGCATGGGCACTCATGCTACCGACCTCCTGGGCCTCTCCCTCGGCACCCACGGGGCATGGGGCTCGAACCTGGAGTCTGGGGTCTGGGGCTCAGGCAGCGCCTGGCCTTTGCCGGGGGGAGGCCCTGGGCTGTGGAGCATCTGCCCAGCCCTGGCCTGTCTCCTCCCAGCTGCTGGGGACACTGGGCCCCTCTGGTTCCCACCCACCTGGGCGATGGGGGAGCAGAGAAGGGTGCTGAGCCAGCCCCCAGCAAGTCTGAAGTGCTGACCAAACATGGGTGCTCACCCCACCTCGCCGACCCTGCCGGGCGCCTCCCTGAGGACACAGCTGTGCCTGCCTGTCTGCCCCCCGCCGCCCCGCCTGGCAGGGACCTCGGGCCCTTCGGTGCTGGGCATAAAGCCCCCGCCCCACAAAATCCTGGCCTGGGTGGGCCAGGTCACCCCCCGAGCCTGGTGCCTGGCCGGGGAGGACCCCGCTCCCGCTGCTCCGTGCAGCCCAGGCGCCTCACTCAGCCCGGAGGCCGGGACCCCGAGCCCGCGCCCTGGGCCAAGTTTCCATGGCTGTGCGGAACAATCCCCCCGAGACACCCCCTGGCCCCCGGCAGCCTCGCTCGGGCCCGAACAACAGGCCGGTGTCCGGGAGGACAGCTGCGGAAACCGGATCCCGGGCCGGCCTGCCAGCACTTTCCACATGAGTGCGCCTGCTGGGGTCACGTTCTGGGCCCACAGAGCATGGCCGCTGGACAGACCCGGACTCACTCGAGGCTGGGGTGTCCTGCCAGCCCTCTCCGGCCTGGCCCTGCGCTCCCACCATGGAACTGCCCCCACCCCCGGACAAGCACCCTCCCCCAACCCCAGCCAGAGAGCCTCAAAGGGATCGGGCGCAGCTCCCTCCAGCAGAGGGCCTGGGGTGCCAGCAACTTGGTCTGGGAGGGCTTTGTAGGCCAGGGTGCCAGTGCATGGTCCTGGGGAAGTGGGGACCGGCCAGGCCTGTGTGTGCGGGGACAGGAGGTGAGGGAGGCCTGGCGGCCTCAGCTCTAGAAGAGCAGGACCCCAGAATGAACAGCCCCAAGTGAGGCAGGTCCTGGAGGTGGGAGCCCGCTCTGCATAGGAGATGGGAGCCTGGCCTCTGAGTGCCCAGCTCTCAGGCTGGTGGCCTAGGCTGAGGCTAGGGCCTGGGCTGAGGCCTGGGGCTGAGGCTGGGGCTGAGGCTGAGGCTGAGGCT
>JAAGEH010000490.1:507189-517859 GCA_011751065.1 Lasiurus cinereus
GGCTGAGGCCTGGGGCTGAGGCTGGGGCTGAGGCTGAGGCTGAGGCTAGGGCCTGGGCTGAGGCCTGGGGCTGGGGCTGGGGCTGGGGCTGGGGCCGGGGCCAGGGCTGGGGCCGGGGATAGGGCCTTGGCTGAGGCCTGGGCTGAGGGCAGGGGCCTGGGGCAGGCCCTGCAGGGGAGGTCTTTTGGTGGATCCCCTGGGCCTGGCCGGCCAGGGAGCAAGCCTGCCTGCCTGGGCACCAGGGACTCTAGACTGTTCTCTGTAGGGTCCGCTTCCCAACAGGCCCAACAGCCTTCTGGGGGCCTGGCCTCCACCCCTGTTGAGGGGTGTGGCTGTGGGGCAGCCACCTTCTCTGCCTCTGCAAACTCTGTGGCCCTTCCTCCCGGCAGGTCCCAGTCCCGGGGCGCAGTGTCTGATGCACCCGGGCCAACAGGCAGCACGTGGGGGGGACCAGGACCAGACTTCCTGCTGCTCTGGGCCCCGCTAGGGAGCCCCTCCCACCTCTGCCGGGCCCCACGAGCCCCTGAGGAGCCTCACAGACGGAGTAGGGGTGTCCTGTGGAAAGCCCAGTGGGATGGAAAAACCCCAGGCCTGGGCCCCAAGCTGCGCGGACCTGCCCTCCCCGCCTGCTGGGGGTCAGCGGGCCCACTGCTTCCTGCTTCCCTTTGAAGTCTCCGTGCGCGGGAGGGGTCGCACCCCCGGTCCCGGCACACGCTTGCTCACACACTCGCTCCGCTGCGCTTGGCTGTGCTTCTGGGGCCTGGGTATGCCGGGGTCAGGCAGGGGCCCGCGGGCGGGGTGGGGAAGGAGGCGGTGGAAAAATCCCAGCCGGCGAGGGGAGGGACGAGGGAGGGTCTACCCGAAGCCCCCCCCCTTCCCCAAGGCGCCTCCACTTTTGCAGGGCCCTCCTGCCCGATAGTCTGCTTTGGGGGAGGCACGAGGCCAGCCCGTGGAGGGGACACCAGGCCTCCTGACCGGCTGAGGGTCACTAACACGGCCTCCTGGGGGGCAGCTTCCTCTGCATCTGGGGGCCAGCTCTGTCTATGGTGCCTTCCGGCTGCGGCCCTGCTCTCTCATGGTACCATGGCAGGCAGCTCGACTGAACGGGGCGAGCTGGCCCTGACTACCCGATGGCCCCGAGGACCTGCTGGCCGTGGTGCCAGTTCACGGGGTCTCGGTCCGGTGAGGACAACGGGCCAGAGACCGGGCGGCTGCCCGGTGACACACGCCTCGCCTGCTGGAGCTGTGGGCCACCCCTCACCTCGCACCCCACCGAGCCCCACGTGTCTGGCCCTGAGGGCACAGAGCGTGCCGCGGGGGGGGGGGGGGGGGGGGAGCAGGTCCCCTGTCTCTGGATGAGCCTTAAAGAAACGGCGGGAGACGGGAAGCCTGGCCCAGCACGGGGACCCTTAGGCTGGCGTGGCTGCGGCGCCTTCTGCGGGCCTTCGAGGGGCTGAGATGCCTCCCCGTGGTGCTCACCTGCCCGGGGGGAGGGTCTGGCAGGAGAGCGGGCCCTGAGGGGGAGGGGGAGGGCAGGTGACGGGGAGGCGCCCTCCCCTTCCCATGTTCAAACAGCTCCGCCCGACTTTGATGCTGAGTTAGCAGGGCGGCTTTGAAGTCGGCCCTTGGGGGACGTCCTATCAGCCCCAAGCAGATAATCTCCCCCTCCCCCTGCCCGCCCATGCCTCTTGAGGCGACCCCACAGCTTGAGGCCTTTTTGGTGGCCTTGGGAAGAGGAGGTGGGAGAAGCCCCCCTCGGGAAAGGGACAGGGGGAGGGGCTGGGCCGAGCACACAGGCCCCCAGGGACCGGCTTCCACTCTGCCTCCCCCGGCCCTGCTTCCCCTTGAGACCTGGGCTAGCTGGTGTTTGAGAGCGGCCGCCCTGCTTGGCCCCTACCCGTCCACTCACAGCCCCACCTCCCCTCCCTTCCCTTCCCTGCCAGCCCGGGCTCACGGGGCCCGCTTGGACGCCCAGAGTCCAGCACTGGGCCACACGGGAGGGACCGGACAGTTGAGGAGCCAGAAACCGGCCTGTGGCCCTGGCAGCTGAGGAAGGGGCCGTGGGGCAAGTGGCCTGTAGGGGCGCCGGCCAGGGGAGTGAGTGGCTGCAGGGGGCAGCTGACCTTTGCACCCACGGGGTTCAGTCCCAGGGCTGGCAGGAAGCCAGGGGCAGCACTGGCTCCGGAGTGGCCCGTGCAGGAGGGGTGAGGCCTCAGGCCTGTGGGCTGGGCAGGGGCGAGCCTCGGCGGGCAGCCGGCCTCTCCTCCCTCCAGGCTGCGGCACCCAGAACGGACAGGCCTCCTCCCAAGTCAGGACAGGCCCAACGGGGCCGCAGCCTTCCGGCAAAGGGCCACTGTGTCAGGGCGCGGTGGCCTGGCGGCTCCCACGTGGCCCCTGAGCCTCCGGGGCTGGTACTGGGCCGGTCTGCCCGGTGAGGAAGGAAGAGGCCAGGCCGTGAAGGCGGGAGTGATGGTGTGAGAGCGGAGGCCTGGCGTGGGGCTTGGGCACAGCCACAGGCCCAGGAGGGACTCAGCGTCCACCTCAGCGAAGGTGGACCGGGGCTGAGGGTTGGACAAGACGTGGCGTGGACGGGGGCGGACCCGGGCCTCATCGGGAGCGGGTGCGGCACTGGACACGCCTGTCAGTGAGCGCGTCGGGGCCGGGTCAGGGTGTGGGGGGCAGGGGCCGGCTGCTGGGGCTGGAGGGGCTCTCAGCCCGGGCTGTGGCGAAGGATGGGGTCGTGTGCCAGGGGGCCTCTGGGGGGAGCGCCCAGCAGGGGCTCAGGAGATGTGGGGTGCGGCCGTGGGACCCCTGTGCCCCGCTGCGGAAGCTGGGCTTGGGGAGAGGGGCTGGAGCCCCCGTGCCCAGCGTCTCCCTGGCTGGCGGGGGCGGCCTCGATGCCTCATCTGGGAGCCATGCTTGTGTGAGCCCAGCAGGCGAGGCTGGGGGGCAGGCTGGGGGGAGCCGGGCTAAGGCATCGGGACGGGCTGAGCGAGGGCGGGGAGGGGGAGTCTTTGTTCTAGACGCACGTGGATTCCTGGCGGTGGGGGTGGGGGCTGCGCGGAGGCCCTCTCGGGGCCGCGGGGAGGGGCGCCCGCCTGCTCGGAGCTCAGCTGCGTTTAAAAATTAGCGAGCGGAGGAGTGGGAGGCTGTGCAGTTAACCCCTTGGAGCCTCTGGAGCCTGCTGGAGCGAGTCACGGGGCCGAGCCCGGGGCTGCTGCGCCCCCACGCCTGGCTGCCCCCCTCCTGGGCTCCGGGTCTGGGGCTCGGACCCTGGACCGGCCAGCGCTGCTGCCTGCGTGGGGCTGCGCCCGCCCCCTCCGTGTCCGGTGGGCGCCTTTGTTTCTCATCAGCTCCTCAAGGCCGTTCTGGCGGCTGGCTCCTCGCTAGCACGGGGGGATTTTCCACCCTCCACCCTCCACCCCCACCCCCACCCCCACCCGAGGTTATGAAATAGCTCGGCAAGGACGAGGCCGCCCCTCCCCCGCCCGCTTCCTCCCGCACGTGCTGAGGGAGAGGCCCTGTGCGATCCAGGGGCGCAGGGAGGGGAAGCAGGACGGCAGGGGAGGCAGGCGGCAGGGCGGGCCCTCTCTGTCCTGGGAAGGTGCTTGGCAGGGCCACCCCCGGGGCCACGGTGGGCTGGGGGCCGCCACCCGGGGTCCTCTGCGGGCTGTGCCCGAGGCGGGCGACCGTCCCTCCGGCGGCCTCCAGCTCTGTCCTCAGGCCAGGCTACTGACCCCGTGCCCCCGAGCCGGGCCCCTGGGACCTGCCCTGTCTGTGTGTCTTTGGCTCCCCGCGGGAGTCACCCTCCAGACCCACCCTCCGCCCCTGCCCCGCAGCCCCGCCACGGCCTCCGGCACTTCCCAGTCCACGCCACCAAGTGTCCCTGCCACGCCTCAGGCGACAGAGAACCGCCTCCCCTCGCCCACTCGCGTGCCTGCGCTCCCCGCGCCCTGCCGGCCACCGCCGCTGGGCCTGAGGTGGTTGGTCCTTTCCAGCCATTGTCTGCTCAGAGGGAGGGGCAGCCCTTCAGAATGCAGATCCCACTGCGTCATCCCCCGCAGGAGACCTGGGCCCTCCGACGAGGCCAAAGTCCCAGGACCCGGCCGTCCCTCCTCGTCTTATCTCGGCTCAGAGGCCTGGCTTCCCTCAGCCCCTCGGCCGGCTCCTCCCAGCCCTGAGCCTGCACCTTGTTCTGCCCCCACCCCCTCCCCCAGGGGGCCTCTAGGACCCCAGACGAAGGCCTGGCAGCGCCTTGCCCAGGGCCCTCGTCTCCCCTGCGGAGCACGCCCCTGGGGTGCAGCCACACTCGCACTGGCATCTCTCCCCTCTGGACCCGCTCCGTCCTGGCTCCGATCAACCCCTCCGCCGAGCCGCCACTGCCTGGTGAGCTCGCCACGGACGGACGGACCGAGCTCTAGGGGCCAGTGCCAGCCTCTCGGCCACTCGGGGACATGGCTCCCCACCCTGCCCACAGGACCTCTGCTGTGCCACGGGCTGCTCTCCTGCCCGCCCGCCCGGCCTCGGTTCCACCTGTCCCTCTGTCAGGAGGGTCACTGTCACAGCCCGGGCTCTGCCACCAGGCTGACGGGGACAAGCACACACTTGCCACAGCCCCTGGGGGCAGCCCTCTCCCACCCCCACCTCCAGCTGAAGCCCAGCGAGGCCGATGAGATGAGGGAGCAGGCGGGTCTGTGGGCCCAGAGGCCGGAGCTGGGGACAGGCTTGTGTGCCAGGCCCGGCCCCCCAGGGAGCCCTCATTCTGTGACACTAATCGCTACAATTAGCAGGAGAAAGGCCCATTAGATCAGTTTCTCCCAGGCTGAGGCCTGCTGGGGAGGGTGAGCTGAGCAGGCGTTCGGAGGAGCAGGGATTCTTCCGTGAAGGAGGCGGCATTTACATTGCAAACAAGGGCCGGGCCAGCCCGGGGGAGGCTGGGAGATGCTGGGGGAGTGGGCCGGTGCTGGGGGACGGGGTGTGTGCTGGGGGGGGTGTGCACGCTAGGGGACTGGGTGTGTGTGCTGGGGGCGGGGCGCGCTCGGAGGGAGGACTTGATTGGAACCTTGGGTTACCAGGCTCCCAGCAGGGAACCAGCCCTGGGGGGCAAAGGCCGAAAGGGGCCCTGGGGGGAAGGACAGGGTAAGAGGCTACTCCCTCCTGCCCACGTGGCCAGCGCGGTGGGCCCAGGATTTCTCCTCCTCCTCCAGCGGATGCCGAGGATCTTCTGGGTCCCCCAGGCACTCGCTCCTCAGTCTGCCCTGGGGTGGGGGGAGAGAGGGCGAGGACTTCTAATTCAACAAGTTACAGGGGCCATGCCAGAAGCAGCTTAAGGACTTGAAGCCCTCGACGGGGGCCCAGGAGCCATGGGACTTGGGCCCTCGCCATCCTGAGATGGCTGCTGGGCTGGCCGTGCGTGGGAAAGGGTGCTCCAGGGCCCGGCCTGGGCAGCGTCTCTCTCCTGGAGAGGCGAGGCCCTGAGTTCTGAGTTGTGCTGGGGTGCAGGCCAGGGCTGGCTTCACTTAAAGGGTCAATACTCGACCATCCCTGTCCCTGGAGCTGGTTGTCAGGCAGTGTCCTGACCAGGGTCCCCTGGGGGACAGACACATGGCACCGTCTGGGGACATTTTCGTCATCACCATGTGGGGGAGCTGCAGGCGACTGTGGGGAGAGGCTGCTCGATCTCTTACAGGCTAAGGGCAGGCCTCACCCAAGGACCAGCCAGCCGTGCGGCCTGGGGGCCAGGTCCTCACCCTGCTCTCCCTGTGACCGCGCTCAGAAAGTGGACACACTTTCGGGCCGGGCCTCTTCCTTGGATCAGCAAATCAATAAAGCCGGTCACCAGAAAGGCGTGGCGCACCCGCGGGCAGGCGCCGTGCAGGACAGACAATCTCATGGGCCTCCCTTCTGGCCGGGAGACAGCGGGCACCAGGGACATAGGTGCCTGGGGACCAGAACATTCTACGGTGTAGCCTGTGCTCTGAGGGGCCTGCACATGGCACCGGCCTAGCGAGTGACCGCAGGGGCCCACTGGGTGGCAGGTCAGGGGAGGTCTCCCTGACCAAGGGTCTTGGGGCAGGGAGACCTGAAGGACATGAAGGGACTGTCACTGGACCGTCATGGGGAGGGGCAGCCGGGCAGAAGGCGGGCGTGACGGGTGCTGGGCGAGGGAGGAGGACAGAGGGCAGGGCCAGGCTTGTGAAAGATGGAATGAGTTTTATTTCTTCGAAAGAGAGGCCGCTAGAGGGTGCCTGTCAGGGAGGGGTGCATCCTTCCCTCCTTCCCTCTGGGCCTCCCCAGAGCAGGACGGGGGCGGCCGCAGCCCAAGTTCCTGGGTCCCCAGGAGGGTCCCTGGCAGGCGTCGCTCTGCCCCTTCCCCCCTTTACCATCCCACCCGGTTCTCCCTCGTGCATCCCTCCCGCTCCATCCCTGCACCCCGGCTCGGCTCCATCCCCTTCGGCCGGGCGGCCTGTCATTCCCATCTCACCCAGGCCCCCGGCCCGCCCGGCCCGGGGCGAGCGGGGAGCGCCGTGTTTGCACACGTCTCCATCTTGCGACGAGCATGCACAGCCCGTCCCCACTCCTAACCACAGCGCCCGCTCCAGCGCCCGCCCCCACCCGCCGCCCGGCGCACACAGCCCCTCGTTGTTCTGGGGAGAGGCTCGGGCTGTTTACCCAGGAGGGAAGCTGCTGGGCTGCAGGCATTAAAGATTTTGTTTGAGGAAGAAGTGCTGGCCGGCACTCCCGACCGGCTGCCCGGCTGCGCTCCCACCTGCAGCACACAGGGCGCTTGTTCCTGCGCGGCTGCCAGCGCTTGGCAGGCCGGCCCTTCTCGTGCTTTTCAGAGGAAGAGCGTCGCTTCCCTCGGCCCTTCGCTGGTTACTGATGAGCCTGAGAGTTTTTTCGGGGCCGCTGTTAACCCTGAGGACGGCCAGTTCCTGTCCTTGGGGCCTCTGGTCTCTTTGACCTCTCACGGAGGGGTGGGGCTTGCTGGTTTAGTCCAGCGATTGCCCCTTATCCACGCTAGTCGCTTCAAGTGTCTTTTTTTTTTTAAATCAAGTTATCTTTTAATTTGCCATCTGCCATCTGGGCACAGCAACACGCGTGAGGGCGATAAGGCAAGCGTGTCCTTGTGGGTTAGGAAAACGGGTCTGACCCCCGTCGTGCTGGGTTTATTTCACGGGACGACTCAAAGTGGTGTGCCTGTTCGAGTCCGTCCGTTTCAGCCTGAAGCCAGGCTTCCTGGTTCCACCCTGGGCCGGGAAATCATCCCCCAGAATTTTCTCCCCCCAATACAAACACACCAGCCCCTTCGGGGCCCGAAACCTCGGTGCGTTTGGAGTCTGCTTTCCCTCTGCACGCAGGGGGGGGGATGTTTATAGTTCTCCCTGCGGGGCTAACTCGCCCAGGGTGATCTCCGCAGTCCCCAGGGGCGCGGGGCCACCTTTCTCTCCGGCCGCTCCCCCACCCGGGCCGCCTGCCTCGGAGGGCGCTCCTGGCCGCGTGCGGGCCCCGCCTCCCCCGTTCCTGAGGCTTGGCGTGGGCCCCACGCTCTGCCGGGACAAGGCGCTCTCTGTTCTCCTCGCTCCCGCTTGCTCCCCGTGCTCTCACGTCCATTTCAGAATATGTTTGTCAAGTTCCTCAAAAGCTCCACCTGGAGGGGGGGGGGGGGGGCGGTGCGGGGAGCCCGCCGGTGTGGGGGAGCCCGGCATCGTTCTCATGCGGGGCTGAGAGGAGACTCTCCCCGCACCAAAACCTCCCCTCGGTGTGTTTCCACAGAACTTTACACTCCCCCCCCCCAAACGTCTGCTTTGTTCCTGCCCGGACCCGGCGTGGCGGGCGCGGCCCCGATCTCGGCCTGCACTTCACTCTGCGGGTCCCTCTGCTCGCAGGCGGAAATGCTTGGGGTGGGGGAGGCCTAGCAGGCCCCCGAGTAACACTTCCTCCTTCAAGGAGCCGCCACAGGGCCGAACCCCTGCGGCTGCATGGGGCTTGAAGCCCCTTGGCCTGGGGTAGAAATGATGGGGCGTTCCCCTTAAAGCTGCAGAAGCCACCAACATCAGCGAGGGTTTACCCAACACTGACCTTCTGGCCCCAAAACACCGGCAAAGCCTCTTGTCCATTCTAAAATCTTAACTTTTTTTCGTGTAGCTCATCGGTTTTCAAAGTGGGGCCCCTGGGAACCCCCGAGGCCCTTCCACGCAAGGCCAGACCCCTTTCCTAACCGCACCCAGGCACGGCCTGCCTTTCCTGCCTTCAGCGCTTCCCAAGGACAGCGCGACCCCTGGGCTCTGTGCTTGTGCCGTCTGTCCATTTCCCCGCAGTCACAGTGTCTTGGATACAGCCCCAGAGGCTCTGTGGGGACCCCAATCCTGGTTAAGGGGCAGAGTCCTGAGACCCCGAGGCCTCAGAGCTCTGGTGCAGGCCAGCAACCTCGTGCTGGGCTGTTCTCTCTCTCTCTCTCTCTGGCCCTCTCCGGCCACCCAAGCCCGCTCCTGCTCTTAAAGGAACAGATACACTTGGGGTTTCTTGATGAAGTTCGCTAAGACAGGAAAGCTGTGGTCTGTAGCGTGATGGGGTTAGGGAAGTGCCCGTGGAGTTCTGGCTGGCTCCGGAGCCTCCCCTCCACCCCAACCACACAGACGCCTCAAACTTTATCATGTAATTTTTCCGCCTCTAGGAGCGAGGCGCTGGTCCCCCGCTCCCCCTAAGGCGGCCAATTGCACGGGTCGAGTTTCTAATGTTGGATCATCTTTGCATTCCTGGGAGCAATCCCACCCATCGCAGCAGCTCTGTGTAATGCGCCGGGGGCGGGCGGGCTGGCGGGAGCTGGGCCTGGCCTCAGGCACCATGTGCACGAGGCGGACATGGCCGCCCACCTCCTTCCCGCGCCTCTCGGGCCGGACCGGACCGGACAGGCCGCGCTGTGCTCTGTAACGACCCTCCAGCGGGGCGAACGCCCGCAGCCGCCCTTCTCTCGGCGTGTTTGGGGACATTAAACACCCCCTTTCCGGCAACCCAGTCCTGAGACTCCCTCCCATTGAGTGTGGGAACAGGTGCAGGGATGGATCACTTGAGACAGCGTAGCAATCCGGTTAATCCGCCGCCTGTTCTCCCTCCCCGGCCTCAGCGCGGCCCCAGCGGGTGCGGGGTGCAGCCGAGAACAACCCCCCGCCCCGCCGCCCGTCCCTCCTGGGAGCTCGGTGCCGCCAGGGCAGGGACTGGCGAGCGCACCCCCAATTGGACATTCGTTATCAGCAGCCTCCGCCTCCCCTGCCCCCCAGGAGAGGGCAGGCCGGCCGCGTGGGTCCGCTCTCCCCGCCAGGCCAGCCCGGGGGAGGCCTCCCCCATATCTCGCAGAGAAGGCGGGGAGACCGGCCATCCGCTCCCCACCGGCCCGGCCGCGGAGCCAGGGTCCCCAACTCCCCCGAGCTCGTCGCCCGCTGGATCCCCCACCGGCGCCGCCGGGAATCGGGGTTCCACGTGTCGGCCGCCGGGTCAGGTCTCCCCCCCCCCATTCGGCTCCCAACTCGGGCCTCGGGGTGCGGGGCGACCTCCGGGCCCGGGTCCCCGCGTGGACCCCAGGCGCCCACTCCGAGGCGCGGCTCGCAGCCCCCGACCCAGAAGCACGAGCTCCCGAAGCCGAACCCGATCGCGGGCTCGGATCCCCGCTCAGAGCATCGAGGCGGCTCCGCTGCGCAACGTCCGCCCGGGCTCGGACCCTGCGCCGCCCAGGCCGCCCTCCCCGGGCTCGGACCCCGACCCCGCCCAGACCGCCCTCCCCTGGCGCCGACCCCGCCCCCGCCCAGACCGCCCTCCCCTGGCGCCGACCCCCGACCCCGGCTCGGACCCTGCGCGCCGCCCAGACCGCCCTCCCCTGGCGCCGACCCCCGGTCCCGGGCTCAGATCCCGGGCTCGGACCTCCCCTGTGGGGCTCGGATCCCTGCGCGCCGCCCAGACCGCGATCCCGGATCCCCGACCCAGAGGCACGGACCCCCGGACGCCGAGCCACAATCCCGGGCTCGGACCCTGGGCTCGGACCTCCGACTCGGGGCTCGGATCCCTGCGCGCCGCCCAGACCGCCACCTCCTGGCGCCGAACCCCGGTCCTGGGCTCAGATCCCGGGCTCGGACCTCCCCCGTGGGGCTCGGACCTCCGACTCGGGGCTCGGAGCGCCGCGGGCCGCCCAGACCGCGATCCTCCCGGCGACCCTCGGACCCCCGACCCAGAAGCAGACGCCCAGCGCCGAGCCCCGGCCCCGGGCTCGGAACCCCGCGTGGGGCTCGGATCGCGGCGCCGACCCAGAGGCACCGACTCCCCGGACCCCGAACCCCGGCCCCGGGCTCGGACCCCTGCGCGCCGCCCAGACCGCGATCCTCCCGGCGACCCTCGATCCCCGGCCCAGAAGCAGCCTCCCGGTGCCAAACCCCGGTCCCGGGCTCAGAACCCCGCGCGCCGGACCGGACCGCGATCCCGGATCCCCGACCCAGAAGCACGACCCCCCCCCCGAAGCCACACCCCGATCCCGCGCTCGGATCCCGGGCTCGGACCTCCGACTCGGGGCTCGGATCCCCGACCCAACAGCACGAAGCGGACTCACGCCGCACCCGACCCCAGGCCCCACCCCAACCCCAACCCGGAGCCGGCGGGACCCACAACCCCAACCCGGAGCC
>JAAGEH010000490.1:519066-534239 GCA_011751065.1 Lasiurus cinereus
TCATCCACCCACCCACCCATGCATCCATCCACCCATCCACCTACCCACTCGTTCATCCATTTGTCTTCAAACAGGAGGAAGAAGGAGGTTGGAGCTAGCCACGCAGCTGGCGGTCCCGCACCCAGAGCTTTGCCTCCACTACAGGTCTACAAAGAGCCCGGACTCCCTCTGAGGAGAACTGAGTGGCTTTTCCTCTGGGGCCCAGCCTGGAGGAGGGGGGGTACTTTCTGGCCTTCAGAAACGATGCCCGGGTGGGTGGTCTCCTCATTCCCTGCTGAGCCCACAGGAAGGCCAGATACAAGCCTGGGTGGGGGTCCTTGGCTCAGAGGGTCAGTTCCACCCTGGCCACCTTGGGGGGGAGGTGGTTCTGGGCACCTGCCTGCCCCAGAAGCAGGGTGAGACCAGCACCGTCACATGTGGCTCCGTGCTCTGAGGGACCCCAGCTTTGGGTGTGATGCTCTGCTGTCACCGTCTTGAACAATTTTAGCTTTGATCTTGCGTTTCGAATGTGACCTCTGAGAGGATAGTGGCGTGTGCCCACCGCCTCCCTGCCTCCTCCGGACAGATGCTCAGCTGTCCACCCTCCTCCCGCCCAGCCCCTCTTCTCCCCATGCCCAAGGCCGCCAGGCCGAGGATGGCAGGAGGTTGGAGTCCTGGCCCACGCTCTGCCATGCGGGACCCCTACCTGCCAGGGGGCGGTGACGCAGCCAGCCTCGAGGGGCTGGGAGACAAGGATGAGAGGGACCACCTAGGGAAGCAGTGGGGGGCGGGGGGCTCAGGTGAGGGCGGCCGCAGGCGCTGCCTGGCCCTTGCTGCTGTGAGAAGAGGAATTCCACCGATCGCTGCCTACCCACGTGGTGCTGGACTCGCCCAGCGAATGCCCGCCCAGGACCCTTCCATGGATCCCCACGGGCATGGCTGCCTCTACTCCCTGGAGACGCTGCGGGGGTGAGAGGGGCTCAGAGCCATTTCGCAGATTTCACCCGACAGAAACCCCCGCCGTCGACGTGGGGCTTACAGTCCGGCGGGAAGGACAGGAGGCCCTGGGGGCTCGGTCAGCGGCCTCATTTGCAGGCACTGATGGACCCCCTGTCCTTGCTCACGGACTCTAGCTTTTCCCAACCTTGGCAAGTTTCGACTTTCCTTTTTTCCCTTTTTGCTTCTTTTTTATACATACATATTCTTATTGATCTCAGAGAGGAAGGAAGAAGATAGAACATCCATGATGAGAAAGAATCACGGATCGGCTGCCTCCTGCACGCCCCACACTGGGGAGCCAGCCCGCACCCTGGGCCTGGGCCCTGTCTGGAAATCAAACCGTGACCTCCTGGTTCCTAGGTCAGCGCTCCACCCCTGAGCCACGCCGGCAGGGCGAGGATTTTCTTTACTCCAAGGAGGTGGAAGGTCTGGTGAAACACCACGCAAAGCAGCTCCCTCCCAGGGAGACCGCCCTCCGAGTACAGGGACAGGGTGTCGGTGGGCTTGGGAGAACGGGTCTCCACGTGGTGGAAAGCGGTGGATTTGATCTGACACGTCACACAAGTGGGGCTCTCCCTGGGGGCCTGGATCGGGCACGCCTCCCCCGTGGCTGGTTCCTTTCTCGGGTGTTCGCATGCCATGGTGCTTGCTCTGTCCCCCCCTGTAACCTCAGACCTGTGGACCCGGACACTCAGGGTGAACCCCAAGGCCCTGGACCTCGGGGTACCCGAGGGGCCATCCCGGAGGTGGGGGGGGTGGCAGAGGAGCCTGCCACTGTCCACTCGGCCACGGTTGCCAGGAAGGGTGGCTTGGAGTCCTCAGCCCTCACTCCCTCAGCCCCGCCCCGCACACAGGGCGCTGTCAATCACACAGTGCCGACGGCCAGCCCCGCACACCTGTTGTGGGCCCCCCGCCCTCACCCCCCTCTAGTCCTTTGGGGGAGACAGAGGGGAAAACAGCCCGAGACTAAGAGGGGTTTTGTTGTCTCGTTGGGAGACAAGAGACATGTGGGAATTGGCTGGGGAATCGTGTGAGGCCGGCGGGCTCCAGGCCAGCGGGGCCCGCTGGGGGCTGCCCGGCCTGCGGGGAGGGGAGCCTGGAGCTGGCCTGGGCACACTGGCAGGACTTGGGGGGAGCGGGGGAGACGGGCGTAGCAGCTCCTCTGAGGCCGCCCGGGCTCTCTGGTCCTCAGAGCCCCGCGGAGCGCCTGGCCTGTCACCTGGGTGCAGGGCTGCGGGGCGCACGCGGGCGGAGGCTGGCACCTGGGGCCGCCCCCAGCTCCCCGGGCGACACGGACGCCTGGTTTGTCTCATCGGTGCGTCTGTACGTGGCGGCCTGACCCGGCGCTCCGCACGCTCCCCCTCCCCCAGCACTGGTGCTCGGGTTCAAAAGGCTCCCTCGCGGGCCCGGGCCCGGGCCCAGCGCACGCACGCACACACGCACACACAGCTGAAGAGAATTAGGCTCAAAACGTCCACTCGGCGTTTCTCTCCACTCCGAGGTATTCGGAGTGGGGGTGGGGGATTAGAGGAGGAAGTGGCTGAGCTAATTCCCTGCCTTCGCCAGCACAGAAGTGCAGATGGGCCCAGGGCCCCCGGGCCTGGGGGGAGGCGCAGCCCTCTTCCCTCCCTCCCTCCCTCCCTGCAGGCCTGGGGGGAGGGGGAGCCCCTCACTTAGCGAGCGAGGAGACGTGGCAGGCCCTGGCCCGGCTTCTCTGGGCCGCAGTTCATCCCCCACCGCTCCCCACCCCGAGCCGAGGGTGGGACCGGCTCCAGGCTCAGCCAGGTTCCCAGAACACGCTTCCCCCAGGCGCAGAGGCCAGGCCACGTGGCTGCCCCAGCCCGCTCGCTCCCCGGGAAGGGCCGGAGCCCGCACTGCGCTCCGAGGTGGACGGAGCGTGGGGGGCACTGGGGGCCCGGACACCCCTGCACCGTGGCCGAGAAGCCGGTTCTGGGGCTCAGCCAGGCTGCTCCCCCTCCCCCGTGCCCCGGCTCCAGCAGCCCCTCCTCAGCCCCCCGGCCCCTCGCACAGCTCTTGGCGCAGGCACACGCACACGCACACCATGCAGCTGTCCTGGGCGAGGTCTTGGTGACCCCGTGACCCTCCGTCCTGCAGCTTCTCCACGGACCCTGCTTCCCATGTTCTCATTCTGGAACCTTCCTCCTCCTGGGCCTCTGGGCCTCCTGCACCTGCACGTTACCTAGGCCGCCCCTCCACCTCCCCACCCCGACGGCTCTGCCCGGCCAAGACTCGCTCCTTTCCTTCTCTGCACGTGGCCCTCTGCCCTCCGATCCTCCCTGCGCTCCCAGGGGCCCCCACGCGCCCCCCACATCCCCCCCGCCCCGAGCTCAGACCTCCAAATCTCCCTGCCCGCTGCTTCCTCTGCAGAGCTCAGTCCCCTTCCCCCCTGAGGAGGGCAGGCTCCCTGGCACGTGGGCCTTCCACGCTGCGGGGTGGGGGGTGCCGGTGGGGGGTGTCTCGGGAGGTTTGGGGGACCAGCGCTCCCCCTGGAAGGACCCCTCTGGCTGCAGAAGGAAGGAGAGCTAGAGAGCTAGAGGCGCGGGGGAAGGCAAGGGGTCCAGGAGGGGCGGCGCTCCTCGGGAGGCGGCCTGGGCAGGGCCAGGAGGGGCTTCAGGGAGCCCCTAGGATGGGTCAAGGGTCAGGTGGGGAGTCAGGTGGGCACAGGGTCGGCCGCCACCCTCCCGCTGTGTGGCCCCGTCCGCCTCTCGGCTGCCCAGGGCTGGGGCGGGCACACGGCTCAGGGCGCCCAAGTGTAACGCGTGGGTCCTGAGCCTCCGCATGGCCTTGGCCCCGAGAGCCTCCTCGGGACGGGGATGGGGCGCCGCTCAGCTCCGCACGGGCGGGCCCGGGACCCATGGGGAGGTCTCCGAGCACAGGGTCCTTGGGCCGAAAAGACGGGCGGAGCAGACAGCGTCTGCGTGGGGAGCAGGCAGCAGAGTGCAGTGAGGCCTCTGCCCGCCTGCGCCCCCCCCCCCCCCCCGCGCTGGCTCCGGCCTCCTGGTCAGAGCTGACCGGCACAGCCCGACGGACGCGGCCGATTGACTTCCGAGACGGATCCTCCCGGCAGCACAGCCTCTTGCTCGCTCCCTGCCTCCTGCCTCCCGGCTCCAGAGGACTCGGCCGCCATGTTGTGAGGGCACTCGAGCAACCCCGGGCCAGGAAGCCTCAGCCCGCCGCCACCTGCCGAGCCGCCTTGGAAGCGGAGCCTCTGGCCCCCGATCCATCCCTGGTCCCCCCCCCGCAGAGCCCCTGAGCCCCGGCTCCGGCCCTCGGAAGCCTGAGATGGTGAAGGCCGTGCGTTAACCGGCCCGCGGTGGGGCCGCTGGCGTGACAGCCCCGCGCCGGGTGCAGCAGGCGGGCGTCCGGGCCCGCACAGCCTCCGCTCTCCGCGTGTGCGTCCGTCCGGTCCTCCAGACCAAGGCTCTTCCCTGACACCGCGCCCCCCCCCCGTTCTCCACCCCGGGCAGGGCCCTCTCCCAGAGGTGACAGGGTCCCCTCCGCAGGGGCCCTGGGTGCCAGGAGCTGTGGGTTCGAGCCAGAGCCAGGGTGGCTGTCGGACCAGTGCTGTGGTGCGGAGAGGCCGACCCCGAAGCTGCACAGCGCTGCGTTGGCGGCGGACGCTCCCCGAGGGCACCCCGCCGGTCCTGGGGGCCACGGGGTGCCGAGGGCCGTGGCCTCCCCCGCCTGTGAGCAGGCCCTCACCGGGCAGCCTCCAGGGACCTGGGCACAGGGGCCCCGCCGGCTATCCCCGGCCCCTCCCGGAGGACCAGACCCGAGGCAGGTGGGGCCCGTGGGGCCGTGGGTCTCTCCTCTCCTGCTCACCTAGTTTGGGGGCTGGCGGTTGAACCCCCGTACTTGCTGACTTCCTGTCCTCCTGATGGTGTTTGTGGGACGGGGCCCTAGCGAGGCCTCGGCTGGCGGACTGTCCCGGATGTTTTCTGTGCCCGCAGCATGGAGGGGCCCTCTTGTTGGTGAGCCACTGTGAAGGGGAGCAGACGAGTTGGGGTGCCAGTGGCAAAGCCCCCTGCCGTTTCCTGGCGGGATTCTTTCTGCCCTTGAGCACCCCCAAACGACAGGGGCGTCCTCAGAGCCCGGAGCCCACCCATGCCAGCCCCTCACTGGCAGTCCTGTGCTCTGGGCCCTGGGAGAAGGCCCTCGGAGCAGCCGGAGGGGGAGGACGGGGAGGGCGCCCCACGCAGGGAGGCTGGGTCCCTCGCAGCTCCCCACGGTCGCCGCGTCACCCTCAGCTCCAAGGGCTGTAGGACAGGAACTCACTGAACCCTTTCCCCGCCGCCGGGGAGATGGGGAAACCGAGGCACCGCCAGGTCACGTGCTTTGCAGGTACCACAGGCGGCAGGTCCTCCCGCTCTGCCCGGGCCCGGGGACCACGTGTGGGTGGGCGTCCGTGGCGGGCTCGGCGCTTACCAGCAGGAGCAGGGCAGCCTGTGCCCACTGTCCTGGGCAGAGCCCTGTCCTCCTGGTGTGGACGCCCAGCGGGGGCCGTGGGGCCGAGCCCCGTGGGCCACTCCCTGCCCGCTCTCTCCCTCCTGCGCCCCACGTGGGCGGGCGGGGGGCTGGAGTCGGGAGGCGGCACCCCGGGGTCAGGGCAGAGGCCTCTGGGTGAGCAGGGGGGGCACGCTCTGGGCTCCACCTCTCTCTAAAGGGGGGGTCAGCGGTTCACACAGCCACCTGGAGGCAGGGTTCCCTGCACCCCATCTCTCCCCAGCCCCACGGCGGCTGAGACCTTTCTCTGGACACTTGGAGGGCAGCAGACTTTTGACAGGGGACACGCAGGCCGGGGGCGGGGGACACGCAGGCCGGGGCAGGGGCGGATCCCGCCGGCGAGCAGCGAGCCCCCGTCACCTTTCCCCGCTCGCTCCCTCGCTCCCTCGCTCTCTCGCTCCCTCGCTCCCTCGGAGAGCAATCTCTCCCTGGAAGCCTTTCTGGAAAATCTGAATCTTGTGAGCCATCAGCTGTTTATAATCAGAGAAGCATATGTTTAAAAAGGGCCGAGGGGCCTCATAAACTGCGTGTGCAAATTACCTTCGGGCCGCCCGCCCCCCGCCCGCTGCCATCGCCGGCGAGGGGCTGCGCGGCGCGGAATTAGCTGTAACCCGTGTGGCATGGGGTCTGTTTAGCTTTAGTCACGTCAGCTTGGCCCTGGAGCGTGGGAGCCTCCATCTCGGCGGCGGCTGCCAGGCTGCCCGCCCCCACCGGCTGCACACGGCTCGCTCCCGGCCGCTCCCTGAGAAAGATCCAACCTGGGCCCCGCCGAGCAAGCAGCACGTGGACCGCGCTTGGCCGCAGGGCGGCGGGGGCTCCGGGCCCCGCTTCCAGGGACGGCCCGGAGCCGGCGGTGGGGGTGGGTGGGGGCGCTCTCGGCCGGCGCTGGGCCCGCGGGTGTTGCTGTGTGTTTCTGGGTTCTGCGTTTTGAGCTGGGAGCAGCTTGATGCCCGCGCCCCTCACGGCCCGTGCGGCTCCTTCCTGGTTTCCCATCACAGAGCCCTGCGGCCGCCCCCCTCTCGGGCTCCAGGACGTTTCCTAGCTCCCTCCCCCCGAAAGAAACCCTCCATCGATAGCCGTCACCCCCTCCCTCTCTGTCTCCCCCCCAGACACCCCAATCTCCTCCGGTCCCCATGGGCTTGCCGGCTCTGGACATTTCCCACACATGCACCCACACGGCACGTGTCCCTGGTAACGGGCTTCTTTCTCGGAGCGTGTTTTCACGGTGCGTCCATGCTTAGCGTGTGGCAGGGAGCCCGTCATGGCTGTGAACACGCAGTGCCCCACTGTACGCCCAGACCCCTTTTATTCACCTGCGCCCCGCCCCCCAGCATGGGCTGTTCCCCGTCTCAGCTGGGAGGAAGGAGGCTGCCGTGAGCCTTGGGGCACAGGGTGTGTGCATGCGTGTTTTATGGGCGCGACGTGCACGTGTCTCGGGGATTCACGGGGAGTGGAACTGCCTCCCCTCGGGGTAGGGCTGGGCTCACGCGGTCAGACAGCCGCGCCGTCTCCCGTCCCCCGGCCGCGGGCGAGGCTTCGCTCCCCCATGTCTGTCCCCATGTCTGTCCTCCCCAGGGCACCCCACCTCGGGGCCCGCAGTGCCGTGCGTGGCTTGGAGGTGCGTTTCCCTGGTGGCCGGCAGGGGCCCACGCGTGTGTCTTCTGGGAGGCGACGGCTTTGCCTGCTGAGGACTGGGCGCCCTGTCGTCCTGGGAGAGCGCGTTACAGAGTCTGGACACCAGCCCCGGCCAGCCGTCCCCTCGTCTCGCGGGCTGTCTCTCCCCGTCCTGCCCCGTGTCCTCGGACGCACAGACATGCTAACTGCGGTGAGGCCGGCCTGGCTGCGCTGTCCCCGCGCGTGTCCACGTGTGTGCACAAAGCGGCCGCGTGCAAACCCGAGGCCGCGGCGTGTCCCCCCACCCCCACCACCACCCCCGTCTCCTCCCAAGAGCTCGCTCGCGTTCGCGCCCCCTCGGCTTCCGATGCAGCGGCCGTGTCTGTGCTCAGGGTGGGGCAGGAGCCTCCCCTTCTCTGGCGCGGAGACGCCGCACTGTCCGCCCTGCGGGTGGAAACGACGATTCTTCCCCGTGAGTGGCCTTGGCACCGCGTCCAAACCAACTGACCATCAGCGCGGCTTCCTCCCGGACCCGCTCTGCCCGCCCGCCCGCCCGCCGGTCGGCGTGCCTGCTGGTGCGGCCTCCGCTGCCTTCACCAACGCGGCCTGTGTGTGAGGCCTGCGCCGTGTCCTTCCCTTCAAGGTCGTCTGGCTGTCCTGGGTCCTTGCGTTTCCCTCTGCATTTGGGGGTCGGCTTGTCGGCTGGGCTGGGGGGTGCTGAGATCCTGAGCGGGGCCCACGGGAGCGGTGGGCCAGCCTGGGCCCCGGGCGCCTCCCGCTGTGTCTGTGGGCCCAGGACCCCGCGCCAGCTTCCCGCCCCGGCAAAGAGCCTTTCACGCCCTCTCAAGCACCGCCGGGCGTCCTCAGGGTGAAAGCTCTCCCTCGTCCTGGGGACCCATAGCCATCCGTTCCCACCGCTGGCCCCACCTGGCCTCTGGGCACAGGCCCTCTCCCCCTCCTCCCCGCCGCCCCGTCGAGGCATCCTGAGCGGAGCGGGAGCTCTGGAGCCTCCATTCCGGTTGGGATGGGCACACAGTGTCAGGGGCCACGGTGGGAGCCGCCCCCTGAGCGAGCACCCCCGCCTCGGCTCTCCCATCCTCCCGCAGCCTGGAAGCCGGCACAGCCTGGCTCCGCACCTTCCCGCGCTGACCGTCCTGCGGCGCCTGGCACGGGCGCCTGTGTCTCCCGCGGGGCTGGGGCGGAGGTGAAGGGGGGCCGGGGACCTCCCCCTTGCCTCCCTGCGAGGCTGTGGTCAGAGCCCCTGGAAGGTGAAGGGCGCGGGGGTGGGGAGCACAGGCCCACCTGGCAGGCCACCCTCCCTGCAGGGCGCCCGGGAGGCGTGGGCCGCGGGCGGTGATGTGATGCTCAGCCCGTGGCAAAGGGTCCCGTGTTGGGAGTGTTCTGTTGGGGGCGGTCAGGAGCCCGTGACATGGGACCCTGGAGAGTGGGGGGGAGGCCTGCCCAGCAGCCTCTGCGTGGGGCCACGCCCCCGGCTCCCACGCACCCCTCCAGCGCCTCCGGGAGCGGCGGGCCCGTTTTTGCCTTGTTTGGCGTCTGGGCGCTTGCCCGGTGCCCGCCATCTTTCCGCCGCGGCCTCCTCATCGGGCGCAGACAGCCGTCCGCTCCCGGGGTCCCGCTCGGACACAGCCATTCCACCCAGCACCCCACGTGTTACGTTCCCAGCTTGGTGCTCCTCAGAGTCAGTAGGGGCAGACCTGCAGCCCCCTCCGCCCTGAGAGAGGAGGGAGCCAACGCAGGGAGAGGCCGGGAGGAACCGGTCCCCCTGGCGGCCGTGTGCTCGCCCCTTCGCCCGCGTCCCCGCTGCGGAGCCGGTGTCCGGAGCCGGCCCGGCCCGCGGCCATGTGTCTCCACATGCTTCCTATGGACAGACACCCCCTCGGCCGGCACGGGCGCCGCTGACACAGCACGCCCCTCGCCTTTGTTCTCCAGCCCCGCTCCGGCCCCCTCCTCAGGGTGCCCCGAGGCTGTTGTCCATCCTGGGGGTGGGGGGTGCCCAGCGGCCTCTGCACAGAGGACAGCGCCGGGGCCGGAGCGTTCCCGCCACTGGGACCTGCTGGCCGAGGAGGCCGCGCCCGTCTGCCCGGGGCCGGGCTCCCTCCCCCACGCAGGCGCCCCCACAGCCCGAGCACGAGGTCCTCACCCCCCACCCGGCCCTGGGTCCCAGCTTCTTCTGGCAGCTCCTCACGGGCCGAGGGCGGCTTGGTGGGTGGAACCAGGAGGCAGGCCCCCCCCGCCCCCTACTGTGGCCCTGAGCAGCCGGTGTGGCTGAGGCAGAGCAGGTCCGTGGCCGCGACAGTGACGCTGAGTGACACTGGGCAGGCGCTGACAGCCGCCCGCCGGGCCGGCATCACCCTCCCCGGGCTCTGCGACGGGCGCACGGCACCAGTCCCGCTCTCCGACCTCTCCCGGGGACCCTGCTCTCTGGGGAGCGCGAGGGGGCCCGGCCGGAAGGCCTGCCCCAGGGCGGGGGAGGGGAAGATTGGTCACCCAGGTCCTTTGGTGGCCACGGTGGGGGAGCACAGCCCGGACCCTCTTGCAGCCTCCCCGGTCTCGGCAGGCAGGGGACCGAGAGGAGGGGTGAGGCAGGAGTGCCCGGGCCCAGGCCTTGGGAAGGCAGAGTGGCCAGGGCCTCTGAGGGGCAGTGCAGGGTGGGATGGGGCTCGCAGGCTGAGAAAGCCCACGCCCAGGCCGCCTGCTCCGCCTCAGCCTCCCGCCCAGGAGGCCGGCGGCAGGGAGCTGCCCTCTGCCTGGGGGACACGTTTTGGACTTGACGCTCTGAGGTGAAACAGGGCTTCCCGGCCCAGTTGGCGTGGCTCAGTGGTTGAGTGCCGACCTATGAACCAGGAGGTCACAGTTCAATTCCCGGTCAGCGCACAAGCCCGGGTGGTGGGCTCGATCCCCAGTGTGGGGCGTGCAGGAGGCAGCCGACCTGTGACACTCTCTCCTCACTGATGCACCTATCTCTCTGCCTCTTCTTTCCCCTCTGACATCAATAAAAATATATTTTAAACACACACATGCACACACAGGCACGGCTTCCCAGACAACCCCAGGAGTTAATCCCCTCTCATAAAAGCCTATTTCTGAGGGTTTCAGCCACCCGGCCACACACGGCCTTTGACCTCTGTGGCCCCGATGTGACGGGCATGCTCTGTTCCACCCCCGGAGGTCAGATCCCTTCCTCTCCCGCCTCATTGGTGTTGGTTGCTGGGCTCACACTACGTGCCGCACCTGTCTCACTTCACTTGGTCACGTTTGGGGGGTCATCAAGGACCCCGAGGTCCAGGACCCCCAGCCCAGCCTCGGACGTGCCGAGGCTCACCTGCGGCCCCCCTGGGGGGCTCCGGGGGCCGGGGCTGGGAGGCCAGCTGGCCGCGCGCAGGGGAGGCCGCCGGGGGCCACGCCCGCGATGGCTATCTAGGAATGGCTGGGCGTCCCTCCTCCGTCAGCGCCTCCCGGGGCCTGCCGAGCGGCGTCAGTGCAAACAGGCCTGGCTCTGCGGGCCCTGGTGAATTTCCACTCCTGCCTCCAGAGCCTCTTATCTCCAGGGCTCCCCGAGGCGGCCAGGCCCCCGCCGGCCCCAGACGCAGGCTCCCTCCCACTCAGCCAGGGGGCTGCACAGGCCGAGGCGGGGGGCTCCCGGGGGTGGGACTGGTGCCCCACAGGGACAGGCAGGGCCCGGTGTCTGTGCCCCCAGCACCGTTCCTCTGTCCACACTCCCGGGGTTCGGGGTTCGGGGCGCTGGAGCCAGAGGCACTGAGCACGGAGCACCGTACCGAGGGCGCCCGGCCTCGACCCGCAGGCACGAGGAGCTCAGGCCTCAGCGAGGGCGGGGTTCCGGGAGCTGGCGGTCAACTGCGGGACTTCCCTCCAGACCTGGGGTCAGGGTCCTCCGAGCAGCAAACAGCCCGCTGGGTGGGTGCCCTCTGGTCTGCGTGTCGGAGCCAGGCCAGTGGGGTTCTGCTTGGAAACCCCGTCTCAGGCCACAGCAGCCGCAGCCCTGGCGGGTGAGGGCCCCGGAGGAAGCGAGGGGAGGGTGGCTCCCACCTGCGCGTGGAAACCCTCGCACCCGGGCATCACGACACAGCTCCTTCTTAAACATTTACTTGTATTGATGTTGGAGAAAAAGGGAGAGGAGGGAGAGCGAGAGGAAGCATCCATGAGGAGGGAGAACCACGGATGGGCGGCCTCCTGCACACCTCCCCCTCCCCCGGAGATCCAGCCCCCAGCCCGGGCCTGTGCCCCGACTGGAAACAGAACTGTGACCTCCCGGGTCCTCGGCTGATGCTCAGCCCCTGAGCCCGGCCGGGGGGCCCTGCTTTTGGGCCCTGTCCGAGCTCGGGCGGCCTGCGAGGCCTGGCCCTGACCGGGCTGGTCTTTGTTCTTCCCGGACCCGCCGCTCACGGTGCAGGGTCCCGCCCGCTCCCACCCTCTCGACCCCCACCCCACTCGGCGGGGTTCCCAGCCTGTTGGTTCGTGTTCCTGAGGGTCACCTGGGGGGCACGGGGCCCTCCCTGCGGGGCCCGGGGGAGCCGAAATGAGATTCATGGGGACAGCGTTCCCAGCACGTAGCGAGCGCACTGCGTCCAGGGCTCCCTGGTGAGGGCCGGCCGACCCCGGGCCTTCCGCGCCCTGCGGGGCTGCAGGCTCCAGCACCTGGGCCCCAGTTAATCATCAGCCAGGACCGGCGGGACGGGGCACCGAAACCAGCGGCCGGGGTCCAGGGGGAGGGGACGGGCCCCTGGGCGGCGCCCCTGCTCCTTCTCACCCTCAGCAGGGCCTCCAGGGTCCCCACTCTGCGTGGCGGGGGCTGTCCCCGCAAGCATCCCTGGTGCCCAGGCCAGGGTGGGGCCTGCACCACCGGCCAGGCTGCCACGGGGGAGGGCAGCCGGGAGGCCCAGCAGGAATGTTGAGGGCCCGCACCCAGGGCTCCAGAAAGCAGGGCCCTCGACAAGAGAGCTCCTGCAGAGAGCTGGGCTTGGACGTCGGAGGAGGAGGCCGGGCGCTCCCTCCTCCCGCTCGCTGCCCTTTCCCTCCCCCCCCCAGCCTCCCGGCCCCAGCAGGCCCCAGCAGGCCCCCGGCTGGAGGAGGCGCGGGGGAGGGGAGCGCCAGGAAGTGGCAGCCCCTGCCCGGCCCCTCCCCCACTCAGGAAAGTCGCAGTTGCTGGCTCCTCACTTTGTTCTAAACACAGGCTCTCAGACCGGCCGGGCCTCGGGGGCGGGGAGGTCCCTCAGGAAGGCTCGGAGCGGAGAGACAGGAAAGCTGTGCTGAGGGAGCCGGAGTGAGACCCAGGCCTGGGGGCCTCCTGGGGACCCGCCCGCACCCCCGGCCCCAAGACCCCGGGGGTGGGCATCGCCCGGCAGTCCTTCTGAGTCGGGGCGCCTCTGGGGTCCGAGGCTGCGGGGCGCGTCCAGGTGTGGACAGGGTGTGGCCTCCGCCCCCCAGCAGCTCCTGGCCGAGGAGCCTACATTCTCAAGGTGACCTCCAGGTTGCCGGGCTACAGGCGCCTGACTCAGACCTGAGACCGCCCCCGCCCTCAGGGCAGCGCTCTGAACACAGCCCTGCCTCTCCCTCCCGCCCCCTGCCCTCTCTCTCTCTCTCACACACACACACACACACACACACACACACACACACCCTCCCGAGCCCCTGCCGGAGCCCACAGGCACCCCAGCACCCCTGCCCAGCCTGGACCCCGCCGCCCGGCTGAGGCCCCCTGTCCATTGTCCTCACTCACAGAGACCTCCTTCCCTTCACACTCCCCTTTGGGGACACAGCTCCCGGGACCCCTGTGAGCAGCAGGACGGAGGGCAGGGAACGGTCACCTGGGGAGCCAGGCCAGCCAAAGCCACAACTCCCCTGTCCCCCCTGCACCCCCACACCCGGCTCGCACACAGGCATGGCCATCACGGGCGTGTGGGCAGCCAGCGCGTGTGCATCTGTCGCAGGATGGGCAGTGCCTGAAGGCCGCGCCCGCTTGCTGTCTGGCCTGGTGCTGCGCCAGCCCCCGCCCCGTGTGGGGTCAACTGCCCCGTCCCCCGATCCGGAGTGCCTGCTGATGCACGGGGCCTGGCGGCCTCCGAGGCCAAAGCCCCTCGAGCTGTGTGACCCGAGTCTCCCTGTCCCTCCATCCGTCCCTTTGTCCGTCTGGATGGGGCGGTGAGCAGGCCTGAGCCTCCCAGTTGTGGCTGTGGCTGTGGGTGGGATTCACCCCTTTAGCCATCGCAAGAGGTTACCTTGGCTCAGGCCCGGAGCTCGGAGAACAAAGACCAAAGCAAGTCGGGACCCCCGCCCCGCCCCTGAAAATGCCCCTGCTTTACCCGCACCCTCGCCCACGAGGCCCTGGCGCCTGAGGCCGCGGGAACCCCCACAAGCAGGAACAGCCCTCGGGCCCAAGGCGGCGTGCCTGTCCCAGCCCGTGAGGCAGCTTCCCGTCCCCCCGCCTTCAGACCGGGTCTCCCACATCCCGTGCCAGGGGCACCAGGCCTGACCCCGGGCACACGCCTCAGACGTGGAGCCAGCACCTGCTGGGCTGCCCCGAGGGCTCCTGGGGGTCCCCAAAGACGCTCCCCAGGAAGCCTCCACAGGGGTCGAGAGATGAAGGTCAAAGGCTCAGGCCAGACACGTGTCCGGGCTGCCTGAATACGCGTCTCCTCCTCTTTGGGAAGTGCTCCTAGGGAAGGCACGTGGGCACACGCAGGCACACCCGCCTGCCGAAGCCGCCCTCCAGGACCGCGGGGGCGGCCTCCTCGGCTGCGGGGGCCGCTGAGGGCCGAGAGCCCCCGGCCGGGAAGAGCCTCCCCAAGCAGAGGCAGCACGGGTGCTCCCCGGGAGTGGGCAGCCCGCCCAGTGCTCAGCCCCTGCCTGCCGGCGCTCCTGCAGGGGCCGGCGTCCTCCCCTCGGCCTGGAAAAGGGCGCCCGGGCCGTCCTTAGGGTCCCTCCTGCCGCCGGAGGGCCTGCCGGGGGCGCTGGGGGCACTGGGGCCTCGTGCTCGGTTCTCCTCCTTGAAGGGGCGAGGCTGGGAGTGGGAGCCTGGCACGGGCCCCAAGGCCGTTGGGCTCAGCGGAGGGAGACAGAGTGGCTCGGTGGGTCCCGGCCCCGCCCGCTGCAGCCGGAGCCGCAGGGGGTCCGGACACCTGCCAAGGCCGGGCCGGTGCCAGAGCCATAGTGGCCTTTGTCTCCCGGACCGGAGAGGCGGAGGGGCCGGGCCGGGCTGCAGGTGATTCTCCCTGCACGTCAGTCAGGGCACAGGCGGCGGCAGGGACCCACTCCTGGGGGACCTCGGGCAGCACAAAGCACGCAGCCCGTCCCCGGGAATTTCCCGTGTCGGCCGGGCAGGGGCGGAGGGGAGGATGGGGGGCGAGTTAAAGGGCAGCACTTGGGGGTTGAAGGCTCCCCGCTGGGGCTGCGCACGGGGGTCCCGGCCCTCGCAGCCTCGGTGCGCCGCCACTAACGAGCCGCTCGGCCGGGCGCCTGCCGAGGGCCTCCCGGAGCCGCCTCTCGCCCGCCGCCAGGGCGTGCCCGCGCTTCCTGTCCGCGGTGCGGGCGGGATCAGCAGGCTGCGCGGAGAAATATTTCTAGGGATTTGCATTCCGGTGGTCAAGAGTCTTTTCCCGGCTTTTCCCCCAAGTGCAGCGGGAATGGGGGGCGGGCAGACAGGGGAAGGGAGGTGCCCGGCGAGGCGGCCCGGGCGGTGGGGGGCGGCCAGGAGGGCTCCCGTCCTGTCTCCAGGCACCTCGGTGAGGTCCCTTCCAGGCCCCAGACAGTCCCTCCCTCTCAAACCTTGTCCTCTCTGTCGCGTGGACCATGATAATACCCTTCTCGCTAAGTGTAGGGAATGCAGGGGCGTAAGGGAGGCCAAAAGGCACTCTTTACAGGCCTGGCACATCTGGAGGCCCCGCCGAGACAGTCCCAGGCCTGGTCCCGGCCCCACTTCTGTCCCTGGGATGACAGGGGTCCCTGGAGGCAGCGTCATCGAGGAACACTGGGGAGGCTCAGCCACAACCTGTGGGCTAGAGGCTCAGACACAATGTATC
>JAAGEH010000490.1:534249-546955 GCA_011751065.1 Lasiurus cinereus
AATGTATCAGCTAGCTCCTCTGCCAAACAAAGCATCCCTGAAAGTAGCAACTCAAAGAGCAACCGTTTCTTATTGCTCGCAGCTCGGTGGGCCCTAAATCCTCGGAGCGACAGCCATCCTCCCTCATGGCCTGGGACTTGGCAGGGACGGCAGCCAGAGTCCCCTGGGCACAGCGGGTGCGTGGAGAGGGCTGGAGCCAGGAGGACGAGGGGCGGGAGGAAGCCAGGACGCCCTGCAGGTGGCATCCACAGAGACCCCACCCACCGTGGCACCCCCATACAGTCCCTGCTGGAGAAGGGCAGCAGGAGCTGGGACACCCCAGCCCCGTGCTCTGCCCTCTGCCCATGTCCGCCCCCCCCTTCTCATCACCTCCCCGCCCCGGGAGGCAGTGCTGTGGTTCCCCTGAGCGGGACTGCCCACCGGAGCCAGGACTCAGAAGCGGGCAGAGGTCGCCGAGACAGGCCCGGGTCTCTGGGATACGGCCTCGGCCTCGCCCCCCCGCCCCACACCAGCACCGCGGCCTCCAAGGAGCCGCTGAGGCCCAGCCTCCGTGCCCTCCACTGGGACGTGGGCGACACAGTGGTTCTCGCAGGGGGCAGGCAGCTGGCCCAGTTGCTGGCCCGGGTCTGGGTGCTCAGAACCAGACGGTCCCTCAGAACCATCACCCGGGACTGGGCATCATCAGAGCTCGTGGCTCATTTACCAGCAGCCAGTGGGCCAGCAGCTCACGTGTGATTTGCTAAAAACGGGCGGACGGACGTGTGGGCGTCTCACACCAGGGCGAGCGGGCCTGTGGCTGCTGGGCCAGGGCTGGGGAGGGATGTGGGGGACGCAGTGTGGTGGGCGGGTACAAGTATGTGGCCATGGAGACGGGTGCGGTGAGCAAAGTTCACTTATGGCGACCCTGTGGCCGGAGTCTGAGAAGCTGGGGGTCAGGGTCCCTCTCCAAGGTGGGGGTGCAGCGGCAGGGAGAAGGGGGGCATTTTGCAAGTGACCCCGGCTATGTCGCCATTTCACGGTCTGGGAGCGGGGAGTAGCCACTCAGCCCCCTCTTGCCTCAAGAACGGCTTTTCGTGGAAACCCCTGCGTCTGTCTGTCTGGGGGTCCCGTCTTCTCTGCGAGGCGCTGAAGCAGGGGCCCCCTGCTGAAAAGGGTCCCAAGTTGAAGGGCTGGCTTCCAGCCCCCAAACCAGCTTCCCGGACACAGCTGCCCCGGTCCTGGACCCTCAGGCTCCGGACCCGAGACCGAGCCCTCAGTTCCAGCCCGGGGCCCGCGGAAGGTGGGAGCCCGCGCTGGCTGCTGCCGGGGCGCACAGGTCCCTGCTCCGTGCGTCCTCCTGCCCGAGCTCCCTGCGGCCTGCAGGTCGAGGAGCGGGGGAGCCCCCCTCCCACCCCCACCCCCCTCCCCGCCTCTCAGATTCTGCTGAGCTGCCTGAAACCCTAACCCTCGGGCGTCCCCACTCGTGCGATAAGCCCTCGCCAAGAAAAACAGCAGGAGAGACCCCTGATTTCTTCACGAATTCCAGAGCGCTTGGTTCACCGGGCGGGGCCAGCGGGCTGTGCGTGCAGAGTGGGTGCGGGGCCGGGCGGCTGTGGGGGCCGCAGAGGAGGCCCACCTGCCCCCCCCAGAGTGCTCCCAGCTGCCCAGCCGCGGCCGCAGGGAGGGGAGGGGAGGGGAGGCCGGCCGGGCTCAGGCACCACGGCTCGAGTGCGTGGCTGGTTCGGGTGGGAGTGCGCGTGGAGGCCTGTCCACCAGGCTCCTGACCCGGGAACTCAGGGTTCCCCGATGGATTTGGGGGAGCCACCGTCTCCCAGATCAGGGGCCGGGGGGTATGGAAGCAGGAGGGCCCCGCCCCCCCCCCCCCCCCCCGGGAGCGAGGCTGGCCTCTGCAGCCAGAAACGGAGGCAGAGGAGTCACCGCTCCGCATGGGTCTCAGCACCCCCCCACCCGGCCCCCCCACCCGGCCCCCTGACAGTGTGGCCGGGAGCCCGAGGGGCCCTGGGCAGCAGGTGGTGACGAGCAGTGGACGGAGGCCGGAGCGATGGGCGAGGCCGCTCCCGGCGGGAGGAGCATGATGGATGTTTCTCCCCAAATCACGTCCTCCTGAGGCCCCCCCCCACTGGGCTGGCTTCTGTGAGCACCTGCCTGCCTGCCCACCCCACTCCCAGGGGCCGGGGTGCCACCCAGATGCCTCCCCACAGCACCCCGCTCACCCCCGTGCCCCCTCAGGAGGCCTGTGGGGCCTTGCTCTGGCCCTGACCCCAGGTGGGCGGTGGGGGCCCTGGTGTGGGTGCAGCGGGCAGGGGCAGCTGGGGCACGGGGTGGGGGCTCAGGCCCTGCAGGACCTTGAAGCAGGTCTGCGGCCACGCTGTGCCTGCCCTCGGCGCCTGTCTTTCAAAGTGTGTTTCACTGACGTCGGCGAGGGAGGGAGGTGGGGGAGAACCACCATGAGGAGAGACTCCTCCATCGGCTGCCCTGCACGCCCCACACTGGGGTGGAGCCCCCCACCTGGGCCTGGGTGGGCCCTGGACTGGGAATCGAACCGGGACCTCCTGTTCCGAGGTGGACGCTCGGCCCGGGGCCCACGCCGGGCCTGTTTGTTTCACCTTCTGAGGGCAGGCGCGCTGGCACAGGCCGGCCCGGACGGGCCCAGGCGCAGTGTGGGGCACACACACTGGGCCCGCGTCCCTCCCAGGACACAGGGGCGGGGCCATGCGGGCCCTCTGCCCCAGGTTCGCTCCTCACCTGTAGGGGCCGGCAGAACCAGGAGCTGAATGGGGACCAGGCCCCCGGGGCCTTACCCCCATGGGGGAGGGGGAGGGACCACCGGGCCTGTGAGGGTCGTGTCCCCTCAGAGGGCCCACAGGACACGGAGGAGGAAGGGGGGAGCAGCCCGCTTTTCAGAGAGCAGCAGGGACTCGGGGGGGGGGGTGGTCACGGGCCGGAGGAGACCCGGCCGGGCAGACGGCGGGAGGCGTGTGGGCTGGGAGCGCAGGGCGCTGCGAAGGGCGGGCACACGGGCGGCGCCTTTCCTCAGTAGAAGCCACGGGATCCCGGGACCCTGCCCTCCACTCTGACCCCTCGCTAACGGCGGAGGGCCCCAACCTCCAGCCTCCACCCGGCCGGTCGGCGCGGCTCCGTGGCTGAGCGTCGACCTATGAACCAGGAGGCCATGGCTCGATTCCTGGTCAGGACATAGGCCCGGGACGCGGGCTAGATCCCCAGTGAGGGGCGTGCAGGGGGCAGCCGGTCCATGACTCTCTCTCATCGTGGATGTTTCTCTCTCTCCCTCTCCCTGCCTCTCTGACATCAGTAAAAACTTGTATTTTTTAAATAAAAATAAATAAGTAAACACACCTCTAGCCCAGCCCCCAGCTCCTGTGGCCAGTGCCTGCTCCCCTCTACCTCCCTGCCCTCCCACACCCCTCTCCCTGCAGGGCATCGCTGCCCCTCAGCCTCTGAAGGGCCTTCCCGCCCCGAGGCCCCCTGCATGCACCCTTCCGTGCCCCCCACAAGCCGGCCTCCCTTCCCTGCCCCTCCCCACCCCCGGGCTTTGAGCAGATTGGGGTTCCCCCGCTCCCTGCACCCTACGTCCCCCAGGGCATGTCGTCTCGCCCAGACAGGGGGCCCTGGCCCCGGGTCCAGGCCGCTTCCGGCAGAGACGCTCAGACCGCTCTCGGGCGACCTCGGCGGGACCCGGGAGGGCAGGGGCCAGCCAGGCAGAGCCACCGGGGCCGCCCAGAGGCTGGCGCAGGGGAGGCGGCCATCTGGTCCCTGCGGCTCGGGGGGTGAGGGGCGCCCAGGAGGGCCCTCCCAGGCAGGTGGCAGGCCCTTGGCAGCCCCTCGCCCCTCGGCGCCTCCCAGACCCTCGCCACCCGAGGGCTGGCCCTGTGGACGCTGTTGACCCGCTAGAAACCTAATCTATTATTACACAGAAACCTCTGTGAAGTCAGGGGCTTGAACTCCCCAGAAGTGTTTGCCTGATTGGGGGCCGATAGCGGGTGATTAATGCCGGCGATAAGGTGTTGATTGGCTTCTGGGAGCCGCGGCGGACACAGGGGCCGTTGTGTGCGCCGGGCTGGCCACTGCGCGGGCCAGACAATAGCCCATTTGTCCACCGCCCTCCTGCCGCCGCCCACCCCGGACAGGCCGCAGGGTGCAGGCCGGGAACCCCGCGCCCGTCCCGGGGAGAAGGCCCAGGGCGAGCACCGTCCCGGCCTGGAGCCGGCGGCCGAGCGGGGCTGGGTCTGCCCCCTGCTCTGCACCCTCTGGCCCAGCGCCCCCCGAGAGCCACCCTGCAGGTGACCCCGCCCCCCGCAACGGTCACCCTGCAGAAGGCCTGGCAAGCTGCATGCGGGTGAAATCCGGTCGAACAGAGAGGCCCTTAAAGAGCGCCGTGGGTCCTTCGCCACCCAGCAGCGCCTGCGGGGAGGGGGTGGGGCACGGGGGGCGCGGCCGTGTGATTGCGCCCAAAGTCCACACAGAACCGTTACGCAGCCGATACCGCTCAATGCCTGGGGACGGGCGTCCACGCAGAGGGGCCTAGCGTTGGCACCGAGAGGAGCCGCATCCCGGGGCACAGGGAGGCCACTGGCGCCCGGCGCCGGCCCCGGCTGGTCCTGTGCGGACAGGCGCCAGGAGGCCCGCGGCGGCGGGGCCGCAAGCCTGCCCTGAGTGGGGTCCGGGGGTGTCTCCAGGAGAGGGGGTTCCGCCCAGCTGGGCCGGGAGGCTCGGGCGGGACCCTGAGTTCAGGAGGAAGCTGGCCGTCGGTCAGGTGGCCTGCACCCCAGCCCCGAGGGTACCGGTCCCCGCGGCTGCAGAGCGGAGGCTGGACGGCGGAGGGGCCAGGGCTGACCTAGGAGACCCCCGGGGGATCCTCCCTCGGCCCATCTCTCCTGCCCCCCTCTTTCCCTTCTCAGGGGCACAGAGTGAGCAGGGGGTTCTGGGAGGGGAGCCAGGGCAGATGGGACCGGGAGGCCCAGGACGAGGACTTGGTATCCGGCGTGTGCGGCCGGCTACCGCCTGCGCTGTCCCAGGGGAGCAGCCGGGGCCAGGGCTGGGCAGAGAGGGCCGGGCCGGATGGACGGATGGACGGTGGGGCTGCTTCAGGCCCAGCTGGGGGGCTGTGGCGGGAACTGGCCTGGGCTCGGCCGCCACAGGGACAGGTCAGGCCTCGGGGCCCCGGGCGCTCAGCTCACTCACAGAGCACGGGGGGCCTTGAGGTCGACCACGAAACCAGACCCCGAAGGCCATGGAGGCTGGCGGGGAGGGGAGAGGCCGACGGGGGTCCCCACCGCCGGTTAGACCTCCGCTCCATGCACAGCCCAGCCTGCAGGTTGCGGGGGGAACTCCCCAACACTTTCCAAAATAAGTTTTTATTGATTCCAGAGAGGAAGGGAGAGGGAGAGAGAGAGAAACATCCACGAGGAGAGAGAATCATCCATCGGCTGCCTCCTGCACGCCCCACACTGGGGATCGAGCCCGCAACCCCAGCCTGTGCCCCGACCTGGAATGGGACCGTGCCCTCCTGGTTCAGAGGTAGATGCTCCACCCCGGAGCCACGCCGCCGGGCGGGACTCCCAGCTTGAGGCGGCACCACACGTGGCCGGGTTGTCTCCGAGAACACAGCCCCGAAGGGCCTCATCCCGGGGTCGGCATGCGGGGCCCCTCGGGAATGCGGGCCTGGTGGTCCGCACATTCCAGCCGTGTGTCAGCGGGAGAGCCCGAACAAGGATGCCAGGCGCAGGCCTCCCACCACCCCCCCGCCCACCTCCGCACCCACCGGGGGTGCGCTCTCAGCGGGGCCCCTCCCCCCTCCCCCTGTCCCTGCCTCGGCCCCAGGCAGGACCCCTGGTTCCTCGTCAGTGACCCGTCGCACAACACAGCCTGCGGGGGCCCGGTGAGGCTGGCTTCCCAGAGACCGTGGTCCTGGGTCGATGCCCGTGCCGCCCGCCCGCCCGCCCTCCCGCCGCCGAGGAGCCAGCCGGGAGGAGAAGGCAGGGCACACGGCTGCGGGCACACACGACATGTTTATTGTGGTCGCCGCCGACGCCCGCTCTCCAGAGGCTCCCTGGCCCCGTCCCTTCGGAAGCCGCCGGGAGCTCCCCGCCCCCGTCCGCCCGGCCCTGGTCTCCCGGTGGAGCAACCTCGGAGAGGAAGTCGCTCAGCCAAAGCGGGTCAGCGGGTCAGCGGGTCACGGTGGCAGCCTCTTGCGACGTCACCGCCAGGACAGCCGTCCGCCGACCTTCGGGAGGTCAGCCGGCCCCTTCCTGCAGGCGGCCCTGCCCCGCCGCCCCGGTGGCCCCGGCGGGCAGGCGGGCGGGCGGGAGGCCTCAGGGTGGCAGGCCCAGGCCCGGCGCCCACCTCGGGGCTGGGCGATGGCACCAACGGGGGCCCGGCTGGGGCTGGCGGGGCAGCACTCTGAGGCCCAGGCCGGGGCCCGCGGAAGGGGGACCAGGCTCCGTCCCAGCCCTCGGCCTTGGGGTCTGGGGTCCCCAGGGGGGCGGCCTCCCCGTGCCCGTTCCCTGTGCCGGCTGCGGGGAGCGCGTTTGTGGCCGAGAGGGAGCAGCCGGGCCCAGCCTAGCTCCCCAGTGCTGGGTTGGAGTGCAGGCTTGATCTGGCTTCTCGGGGGTGGCTGGCCGGCCTGCCCACTCCTGGGTCTCTTGGCCACCCTCCCCCTGGCACCCCAGGATTCATGCCGCTTGACTGGACCGGAAGCCCCCGCCCCCCCCTGGGGAGCCCCTCGTGCTGGAGGCACCAGCCGGCCCGGCCCCAGCTTCGCCTCCTGGGCCCTGGGGGCCTCGGGCGAGGCAGGCCGACCGGCCTCCTCCTCTGCCCGCCTCTGCCGGCTGCCTGGCACCCTCCTGCCCGTGCCAGGCCCAGGGCGATGCGGGCGGACCCGTCCAGCTGGGAGAGCACAGGGGCCCAAGGCTCCGGGTGCTTCCGACGGGGCCGAGGGGCGTCTGACCTTCCCGGCCGCGGGGCCGCAGTTGCGTGAGCAGGAACAATCGGCCCAGTGTGCAGGCACAAGCGGCCTTCTCTTCCCGGCGGCCGGGGCGCACGGCTCCCAGCCTGGCTTCCCTTGAACAAACATATTTATTGTGGCCACCACCGAGGGCCTCGCCTGGCCGCGGGGCCGGGGGCCCCGTCCCACCCGCCCCGGCCCCCGTGGTCCCCCTGCCAGGCCCCACGCCTGCAGGCCCGGCCCGTCAGGCCGGGGTGGAGGGGCTGCGTCTCCTCTCAGAGTGGCTCCCACGGGAGCCTGTGACCACCCACAGGCCGCTGGCCAGCGGCCGAGCTCGGCCCGTGGGGGGCAGGGCCCTGGACCGCCCCCGGCCCCCCTCCCGGACTCAGTTTCCGCCGCAGGACGCTGCACCCTCTCCCCCGTCTCTCCGCCCAAACTCTCCAGGGCCGCCCGGCGGCAGGAGGGAGACCCCTGGCCCCTCACCAGGGACTCGGAATGGGGGACTGGCCTTTTCGGGGCTCTCAGCTGTAGTCAGCACAGGGGTCCCCAGAAGTGCCATCCTGTCTCCCAAGGTCTCTCCTGAGGTGGCCAGTGGCAGGTGTGAGCCGTGGCTCCATGAGCGAGGGGACGGGGCTGGGGGTTCAGCTCGAGCTGCCTGGACCTGCCACGCCACCAGGAACCACAGACCCTGCCTGTCCTAGAGGCTGGGGTCCCAGACCCAGTGTCCCAGGGCCGGCTCCCCCAGGCCTCTCCTGGGCGTGTGGACGCCACCCTCAGTCCCCGCCACCCCCTGGGCCCCAGGTGGTCTCGGGGTGAGTCTGGGGCCCGGCCCCTGGTCCTGTGAGGCCCCGTCTCGGGCCAGGCCTCCTAAAGGCCCCCTCCAAACACAGCCAGGCGCCAGGGCAGGAGGGGGCGGAGGGGCCATTCCTTGGGGTCAGGAGGAGGGTCAGCGGCAGGGAGGGCGCCTCCCCCGCCCCCCGGGATGAGCCGGAGCCAGGAAGGGCTGCAGCTGCCGGGGAGGCGGCCGGCAGGCCCAGCCCCCACCTGCCCCGGAGGGCCCTTCCTGGGCCACATCCGCGGTGCTGGGCCTGCCGGAGCCCGTCCCTGCTCGGGGCCCCGGGCCGAGGGGACGGCGGCTCCCGGGGCCCGAGGGAGCGCCTGCGTCATGGGGAAACCGCACCGGCGGGCCCTGGCGTTTCCAAACCCGGAGCCGCCGCGGGGTCTGCGGGCCGGGCCTGTCAGGGCCCCGCCGCTCCCAGCTGCCAGGCCCCTCGGCCCTGCCTGCGAGGACCCGCGGGTCAGAGGGCACCTTCCCTGGCTGGGCTCACGGGTGGGGGGCGGCACCCGCTGCTGGGAGGAAGCCCGGCTCGGACCCTCGAGGGGTGGGCACCGTGAGGGTCCCTCATGGCCGCTGGCTCCGGCTGCCCCCAGCCCCCCACACGGCCTGGGAGCCCCCGGCCCTCCACGCTCCCCCAGGGCAGACCCGGGGCACGGCTGCCCACGGACACGGCGTGGCCTGGAGCCCACGGCCGAGCCCGGACGTGTGTGTCCGCTGCCTGCAGGCCCGCCCTGGTGGCCCAGAGGCCGCTCCGGGGGCTGAGCCTCCCCGGTGGAGGATGGGGGTCCGAGGGAGCTCCGCCGACAGGGGATGCCTAAGGCTGGGGGGCCCCCAGGGCAGGTGGGGAGCCGGGCGGAGCCCAGGTTAGCCTCAGCTCCTGGAGGCACGGGCTGACTGGAGAGGAGCTCAGAGCTGCCTGGCCTTCTGGGGGTCCTGAGTGTCCCTGGCCTCAGTGTCCACTCCCTGGGACCCCCACCCGCCCTGGAGCAGCAGCTGGGGTTCCACATCCTATTCGTGGGGTCCAGCGTGACATGGGCGGCTCTGGGGGTGATGTGGGCCCTGGGCACCGGCAGGCAGGGCCCCTCCTCCAGCCCGAGGACACGCCGATGGCAGGGCCCCGAGCCCAGCCGGTCGGCCCAGCCCTCTGCGGGGACAGGGGCTCCAGCGTGGGGCAGGCCAGAGCCGTGCCCACCCCGGGGTCCCCGGGCGCTGGGAGGTGGAGGGCTGGGCCTCCGCGGTGGGAGGGTGTCTGATTCCCCGGGGATCCCTGCCGGGCCCGCCGTCCTCCCGGCAGACGCCATGCGTGCAGACACGGGGGGAGGTCCTCCCTGGCCCGGCCTCGGCGTCCACAGACATCCAGGGCCGGGAGGTGGAGGGAGACCCGCGGCAGGAGCGGAGACCGAGACGTCCCTGTGGTCTCGGTCTCCCCAGGAGCGGGGAGAGGGATGACGCTGGCCGGCTCCAGGGTAGAGGGACAGGCTAGGGTGCAGAGGGCCCTCCCTGGCCGGCCGGTTGGCCATGGGTGCAGTGCTGTGTGCCCATCCCACTGATGCCGCAGCCGAGAATCCGAAGGCCAGTCACCCCAGGTCACACGGCAACACAAGGACTTCAACCCAGGAGTCCCCCGGCGCCCCCTCTGCAGTGCTCGGTGACGAGGGGTCTCCAGGGAGGTCCCCCAGAAACGCCCGCTGTCCTGAGGCTCTGCGGCTGAGCGTCAGCCTCTGAACCGGAAAGTCACGGTTCAATTCCCCGTCAGGACACAGGCCCGGGTTGCAGGCTCGATCCCCATGTGGGGGGTGCAGGAGGCGGCCGATCCCTGCCTCGCTCTCCTCGTTGGTATTTCTCTCTCTCTCCCTCTCCTTCCCCTCTCTGAGGTCAATAAAGACATGGACACAGTTTAGCAGCCCCTTGGCCAGCCCCGCTCTGGAGAAACAAAGGGGTGGGACCTTGTAACGGCACCAAGGACCTGGGAGAAGACAGCGCTCCCTGGCCAGCCCTGCATTCCTCTGAGGACCTGGTCTCGGGCTGAGGACAGGGTTCCCTAGGCCCCTGGCAGCCTCAGGCCCCGGCAGCCCCCCTCGCCCCCCAGCAGCCCCGCCACCTGCAGCCCCAGGCCCCCCGCAGCCTCCGGCCCCCGCGGGCGGGGGGTCCTCTCCATCTGTTTGGACAACGCCGTCTATTTGGAGCCCTTCATTCCGCTCTCAACCCTCCGATAAGAGGCATCGCTGGAGGAAATCGTTAGGTAAACAGCGTGCAGGTGTTCAAAGCCGAGGCCCAAGTGGCAGATGCCGGGGCAGCGGGGCGGCCGCCCCCCACCCCCAGCACCGCCCGCCCGCCCCGGGGCCTGCGCCCACCGGCTTTGAAGTCCTCCTGGACCTGGTGGACGACGTGGTGCGGGGGTGCCTTGTGATTACACTGGGCCCCACTCAGACTGTCTCCATCCCATCTGCACCCTGAGTGCCCCGTCTCCGCCTGGGTGCCCCGTCTTCCCCTAGAGACTCCATCCTCCCCTGAGCCCCCCATCTTTCCCTTGGGTATGTGGCCAAATACATTCCTGGCTTCTAGGGGTCAGAGCATGGACATTTGGGGGCCACTGTTCTGCTCGAAATGGTGCCGGGTGGGTAGGGTCCCGTGTGCATCCCTGCACCCCATCCAGCCACTTCTGTGCTGCCTCAGATGAGAACCACAGGGACCTGGGAGGGGTCCCTGTGAGCTGGGGGACCCTGGCCCCAACCGCCATCTGGATCTGTGTCCTCCCCCCTTTTACCCCTCTGTAACTGGTAGAACATTCCAGAACTTTCTGCTACCACTGGCCTGTGAGGACCCACCACAGACTAGCTTCCTCCCAGGGACGGCTGGGGCTGGGTCCTCTTCCAGGGACCTCGGGCCTTCTCAGAGGGCCGGCCCCTGGCCCCCTGAGCCCCTCTCTCCCTCTGCAGGGGGGTCTGCCCGCTGTGACCCCGAGAGGGGGTGGAGGGGGGCGCAGGGGTGCTGGCCCGGCCCGGCCGCGCCCTCCCTCGGGCGGTTGGCCCTGAGCCCATCGCAGGAGAAGGGCGGGGTGTTTACTGACTCGGTCCTGGGCTGAGGGTGCGAGTGTGCAGCTCAGCCTGCTCCTCTGGAGCTTTGCAAACACGAGGAGGAGGCCTGGCTCTTCGTCCCCTCCCCCCGCCGGGCTCCGCGCGGCCGGGCCTGGCCGCCTCCTGCACAGGCGGCGAGGAGCTGGAGCCTCAGCCAAGGAAAGCAGCCGGGCCTGGGGCCGGGGCGCGGCGGGGAGCCGAGCGCCGAGGCCTCTGGGCCGGGGGAGGGGGGCCTGCGGGCGAGACTGGACAGAGGCCATGAGGAGGCCCAGGTCGCAGGGCGCCAGCAGGAATCCGGGCTGGGTGGGTCCGCGCTCGGGCCCGGGGGCCGCTCTCCCCTCCAGCCCCGCGGTGGAATTCCCGAGCTTTCAGCAAATTCTTTGTGCGGCCCTCGGCGCTCAGCCCGATAAGCATCGCAGCCGAGCAGGTCACTGGGAGGTGAGCCCGCGCCCGGAGACCGTCACGTCCTCCACCGGGGACCGGGGACCCTCTTCCCGGTCCCTCGGGGACGACGGCGTGGCCTCCCCTCCCACCGCAGCCGTGCCCGGCCACGCCACGCCACGCCACGCCGCGCGGGACTGGGTTTGTCCCCGGGCGCCGAGGGGCAGCCTGCACCCCGCCTTCAGGAGCGGGAATCAAGCCCCTGCCGGCCGGCGCCTGCCCGCTGCCCCTTCCCCCCGAACCGGGCAGTGGTCACCCTGAGCGTGCCCAGCCCTCGCCCACGTGGCCCAGTGGGGTTTGCTGTCATTGTGCCCTGACCTCCCCATGACGGACGAGAGCCGGGCAGAGAGGGGCCCCCAGGGTCTGCCCAGGCTGCGTCCCCTGGGGAGGGAAGCCCCCCACCCACCCTGCCCCACCCTGCCCCCCACCCCGGCCACCTTTGCCCAGCTCCCGGGTCTTGCACAGCTGGGCCCAGGGCAGTGGAACTGAGACCCCTAACTGCCCCGTCCATCCAAGACCACGCCCCAAGGCCTTCTGGGAAGTGTCCGCACTGACCGCAGCCCAGACACCAGGCGCCTGTCCCCGGGGGGGCGGGGGCCCCAGACCCATTCCAGCATATGGGTGGCCTGCTGTGATGTCTCCCCACATCCATGGGTGTTCTGCTGTGTCCGTCCTTTTACTCTTGTGTCGATAATGGTTATGAGATGACCCCTTAGCTTACATGATGTGTAACAAAAGGGCAGGGAATAGCTCCTGCACGAAACCTCACATAGCACACACCGAGTGCGTGACGCCATTGGGACGTCCCATGGGGTGGCCCGGCTCAGCCCGCCGTCCCCGGGCACAGGCTCACGTGGCTGTAGTGGGAGCTGCCGGGCCCGGGGAGCGTGGGGTGGCACAGGCGGACGGGGGGCAGCTGGGGAGACGGGGCCCAGTGTCTCCCGACCCTCGGCCCCCGGCGTGAGGAGAGTGTGGACGGAGAAAACTCGCTGGACCTTGGGGGGCAGCCTGAGCACACACATCTTAGAGTCTCGGCCCCGCGTCCTCTCTCTGCCTAAGGCAACGCCCAGAGACCCGGCGACCTGGCGTGGCGGTGCCGCCGGCCGTGGCCGCATTGCTGGTTTGGACGGTGGGGGCTCCCCGGGCGTTCGAGGTCCACGGAGCCCCAGGAAGGGATCCACGAATCCCGCCCTCCCCCCTCTCCCGCCCTGGGGTCCCCCGGCTACTCCAAGTACCCGGCCCGCATTCCAGGCCGGTGGCTCAGGGCCGGGCCTCTGAGGCCGGTGAGGCCCCCGCTGCCCCGGGGAAGGAATGTGCCCGCCCGACACCGGACCGGCCGGTGGGGCCGGATGCTTCAGGGCCATGACTCAGGTGTCTTCCCGGAAC
>JAAGEH010000490.1:556694-581501 GCA_011751065.1 Lasiurus cinereus
CACCACCCAGCTCGGGCTGGCTCACGGGGTCCCCAGGTCACATGAGGTACACACAGTGGGACCTCCCTGTCATTCTTTCCTTCTCCATAAGTTCAAGGTCATCTCAAGTTCAAGTGCGGGGAAATGGTCTCTCTTGGTGGAGGAGCTAAGAGTTCTTCCATCACTGAGCCCCAACTCGGATCGGTTCCCCGGATCGAGTTCTCCCTGTTTCTCGGTCTTTGGGGGGCTCCTGGCACCCCCTCCTTCCAGGTGACTGGTTCTCCTCTGGCTGCGGAAGGTGCAGGTGGGCGCCTTGGTCCAGGCCTGGACGGAGATGACTTGAGGCGATGGGGGTCTCAGGCAGAAGCCCCCTCCTTGGTAGATTCTGAACCCCAATTCTTCTCGGCGTCTGTGGCTTCTCTGCTCAGCTCTCCCTCCCAGCAGCTCGCCAGCCTCACCAGTGCCCCAACTCGCGACTGCCCCCAGGGTCCTCGCGGGCAGGCGCTCCCCTCTCTGGGGGCCCCCGTGACCAGGGTCTTGTCCCCTCAAACCCGTGATGTCCATGGGCCCTGGAGGCCCTCCTGACCTGCCAGCCCTGCGGGCCCTGGTTCCCATTCAGCCTGTGTCCACCCCGTGTCCACCTGGAGGTGCCCCAAGGACACGGAGGCGCGGGCGGCCACCGCAGGCTGGGGGGCTGGTCCCCCGCTCCTGGGCCGGCCCGAGGCTGTCACCAGCCGTGGGGGGGGGGGCTGCTCGGCCTCAGCAGGAGGCGTGGTCGGCAGGAACCTCGGAACCCGGAGCGGAGCCCCGTGTCCTTCCCGCCCTTTCCCCCGCGCACGCGTGTCATGGGTCGCGGTGTCTCCGCCGATGGTGTTTCTGAAGGGGCTTCAGAAACGGAACGAGCGGCTCAGTAGTGACCGTCCTCCGTCTCCTGTCCTGCTCCCCCACCCCCTTTCCAGACGCCCACCCCCGGGGACACCGAGCGTCCGGCTGGATGGGGCCCCGGGCGTGCCTCCCCCCACCCCGTCACGCGTGGGCCCTGCAGGCCCAACATAGAGAGCCGTGTCCGTGGCCGGGCTGCGATGAGGGGGCCCCGGTTCTCGGCGGCCGCGCCACGGGGGCTCGGGGAGGGCCACGCCCGTCTGGGCACTGACGCCGCCCCTGCCCGCAGGCTGCGGGAGCACCACCGCGCCACCATCAAGGTCATCCGCCGCATGCAGTACTTCGTGGCCAAGAAGAGGTTCCAGGTGAGGCCCCGACCCCGGCGTCTGCCTGCCCCCCCTCGGCCGCCTGCCCTGCGCGTCCCCCTCCCCAGCCTCCGGGACCCCTGGCCCCCGTGCCCCCAACCTCGGAGCCGGCGGCGGGGTGACGGAGCCTTTGCCCGCAGCAAGCCCGGAAGCCGTACGACGTGCGGGACGTCATCGAGCAGTACTCGCAGGGCCACCTCAACCTCATGGTGCGCATCAAGGAGCTGCAGAGAAGGTGGGCACCGCCGCTTCCTCCGGGCCCCTGCCCACTCCCTCCGGGCCCCTGCCCGCTCCCTCCTGGGCCCGGCGCAGGACCCGCCTGCCCCCGGGCACGGGGCGCTCTGGCCTCTGACCTGGAGGCTGGGGGGGGGGGGGCCGCGGGGGCTCGGCTGCCTGGCACAACTCACCCCTGGGACGCGCAGGCCCAGCTCAGGGCCCAGCCACAGACCTGCCTCTCGGCGTGTCCGCGGTGCCCGGTCAGGAGGAGCCGCACTGGGCGGCCCGGGCCCTGCCCGCCCAGGGGGGTCTGTGGGACATCCCTGTCCACGGCCGCCCAGCCCCACGGGAGCCGGGGCCTCGGGCAGGGAGGCCGCTGGCAGGTCCGTGGCGCAGCGGGGACCCGGGGTGGGCGGCGTGTCGTCCCGTGGGGCACATCGGCCGTCTGCTCACCCACAGGCGGGTGCGGCCGGCGTGAGCGGCTCTCTGTCTCCCTCCCAGGCTGGACCAGTCCATCGGGAAGCCCTCCCTCTTCATCTCCATCTCAGGTGGGTTCCGGGCACGGCGGGCGCCAGACCCTTCCTTCCACCCCACCTCCCTGCACCCCACCTCACTGCAGCCCACCTCACTGCACCCCACCTCACTACACCTCACCCCACCTCACCTCACCCCACCTTCCTGTACCCCACCTCCCTGCACCCCACCTCACTGCACCCCACCTCACTGCAACCTCCCTGCACCCCGCCTCACTACACCTCACCCCACCTCCCTGCACCCCACCTCGCTGCACCCCACCTCACTATACCTCACCCCACCTCACCGAACCCGCCTCACTGCACCCCACTGCACCCCATCTCATCACTCCCCTCTGCACCCACCACACCCCCGCCTCTGGCATTCTTGCCACAGAAGGTCATGGGTTCAGCCTTCCCCGTGGACTCCCTCTCCCTCAGTCACGCTTCTCCTCAAACGTGGTCGGGGCCCATGGCCTGCCCCCCAACACGCACATCCCTGACACAGTGTTTTGCCCCCAGAAAAGAGCAAGGACCGGGGCAGCAACACCATCGGCGCCCGGCTGAACCGCGTGGAAGACAAGGTAGGCGCGGGCCAGGCGCAGCTCTGGGGGCAGCGTGCCCGCCCCTCGGTCGGCGCCGGCATCTCCTCGGGGCTGCTTGGTGCCCCCCACGAGCAGCCGCTCACTCTCCCAGTGCGAGGACGTGGATGGAGCTGCCTGGGGGTGCCCCCTCCCCCCGCCCCATGCACAGGGTGGACACAGCCGCCCGGTACCCCAGTGTCCACTCCTCCCACCACTGGGCATCGTCCGGGACAGGAAGCCTAGGCCGCTGGTCCCCTGACCTCTGACATGTGACCTCTGTCTTGGCTGGTGGCTCCAGTGCCCGCAGGCCCCTCCCCGAGGTGGCATCCTCCGCCCCCCAGCACTCGGGGGCCTCAGGGTGTGTCGTGGGGGAGGGGCTGTGTGGTCCCCACTGCACTAGGAGGTGTGGGGTGTCAGCTGAGACCCTGCTGGGCCCCAGTGGGGACCCATGCGCCTCCGCTTCAGGGCGCCCCACTCCCTGCCAGGCCCGGGCCGGCTTCCCAGGGGCTGGGAGCCAGGGGGCTGGGGCCGCCCTTTGAAGTCTGTGGGAGCGGCGGTTATCTGCCCGGCAGCTCCGGGGGCTGCGCGGACTTTATCGGAGTCGCTGGGAGCTAAAAATAGAGGAGTTTCGGTTGGGCAGGGGGTGCTGCCCCTCGTTTCCCTGGCAACGCCCGGCTCGAGCTGTGTTCGTGGGCTGCAGCTGGGTAGACGGGGAGGGGCACGGCCCTCCACTCTGGCCCTCCACCTGCACCTGGCTGCACCCCACGAGGCCCCAAGACCAGTCTGCGGGGTCAAGCCTGGGGGAGACCTCTGTCCAGGGGGGCCTGGTCCCTGGGTCCCCACGGGCCTGAGCAGCCTGGTACCTGCCCCGCCCCCCGGCTTGGCCCCGTCTGACAGGTGGGGAACGGGGCCTGGGCTCGGCCACTTGGCAGATAGACCCTCGGTCTCATTTATCAGGTTGGGGCAGGGTCACGGGGCACGCCGTGCGGGCGCAGCCCAGGACAGCAGGGCACCCTGTGTCGGGGCTCCTGGAGGAGGCAGGGCTGATCCAGGGCACCCGGCTTCCTCACCGGCCCTGGCCTGGCCTGGCCATGGCAGCTTCTGTTGGGGAAACCCCTGGCCGCAGCCTTGGGGCACCCGCTCCCACCTTCCAGATGCGCTCGCCTGCCCCCCTCTCCCGTCTGGCTGCCCCGACTTTCTGGGGCTCTGCCCACAGCTCTCAGCACACCTGGGAGCCTGGAGCCCTCTGGGTGGGTGACCACGGATGGGTGGCAGGGGCCCCCGAGCAGTGACCCTCCAGGGCTGGGGTGGCACCACCTGGGGGCCTAGCCAGGACCAGCCCGGGGTGGACCGGTCACACTCTGCACACGTGGCACCTGTGGAGATGGGTCTGTGCTGTCTGCACGCCCGGGGCTGCCCAGGGAGGCGGAGTCCCCTGCCCGGGCCACGCCGCCCCACTGCCCATCCAGCGCCGAGGGGAGCCGGCCCCGCCCGCCCTGTGCTGGCTGGCCGATGCCCCGCGGGCACGGGCCCTGGGAAAGGGCCTCACGGGGCACCGGGCACGCCCCGTTATCGCACTGATCGCGGCCGCCATCGGGCGTAAACAACCCCCACAGTCCACCGCGCTCCGAGTGCGGGAAGTGGGGCAGGAAACACAGCAGCCGCCGGCCCTCGGGCCCAGCGGGTCTGCAGCAGCGGCCGGGCCATGCCTCCCCGCCCCCCGCCCGCTGGCCTGGGGCCAGAGGGAGCCTGCCGGCGGGGGGAGGGGTCGGGCTCCAGCCCCCACCGGCTTCCTCATGGGCTTCGACCGGGCTGTGGCCGGGCCCCGTCCCAGGCTGGCCCCTCAGTGCGGGGCCGGGGGCTGGGAGAGCATGGGACGGGCCTTCGGGGTGCCGGGTGGCCGGCCCGCTCCTGGGGCAGATCCCTCGGAGGGGTAGGGCCTGGGTCCGTGTGCTGGGAAAACTGGGGCCTCAGCCCCCCTGTGAGGAGCCCCTTGCCCGACGCCGAGGCCTGGCCACGGGAGAAGGCCCCGCGCTCCGTCTGCCGGAGCCTGTGCGGTGGAGCGAGTGCCCAACCAGGAGCGCCGTGGGCCCGGGGTCCCGCCTGCCCGGTGTTTGCCGGGAATGTCCGTGGCTCAGAGATGGGCTCACCCCAACCCTCCTCCCACCCGGGCATGCCTCCAGCCCAGGACCCCCCCAGCCCGGCTGCCCCAGACCGGGCAGGCCCAGTCCCCTAGCATCTGTCCCTGACACTGTCCCTCCTGTTCTCTCCCTCTGCCTCCCAGGCCGACAAGCTGCACCCCAAAATACTGTTACCCCAACAGTTTCAGTCCCCTCCCTCCGCCGCCCCCAGAGCTCAGCAGCCCCAACCTCCCTGCTGAGCACAGGCCTTGGCCTGGTGCTGAGGTTATTTCTCCGACGTCTCTGTGGTCGAGGCCTGCACCCCCCCACACACCCGTCCTTCGCTCTGTGTCAGTCCAGGAGCGCCCTGAAACCTGCTTGTTAAGTCATCATCTTGTGACAATGTCTGTGAGGGAGACCACATGCCACCCAGTGCTCCCTACTGTCCTCAGGCCCCGCCCCAAAGGCATGCGCGCCGGGCGGACACGCTGGGAGGCCCTCCCTGCCCTCTGTGTCCTGGAATATTCCGGGTGAGCTTGGGACGGCCTCCCCTCGCACGCAGGGCTAGCGGCGTCTCGGCCCCGTGTTCTCTTGGTGGGAAGGGTCTTCCCTCGGCTGCGGGGACCTGAGTGGGTGTGGGCGGTCCGGCCGTCTGCTCTCTGTCCGTCTCCACACATGGCGTCTCCTGGGAATTCAAGTTCACTGGCATTTTAACGTCCGTCTCACCCGTGGCCGGGCCAAGGTGGTCGGTTTGGGCCGGTCCTGGTTCGTCTGTCGGAGCAGTTTCATTACTGTTTCCAATGACCCCTCACCTCTGTGGACTCCACATCCCCTTTCTGCTCAGACACCGCCTCCCCGGGCCCAGGCAGGGGCATCCTGCGTGGCTGGCGTCCGAGCCTCCGAGGTGTGCGCTCTGGGGGGAGACTGTGCATTTCCCTCCAATGGCCCCTCACACTGCACCCTACCCCACCCCGGCGTGTAACATATATGTTTGTTGATGTCAGAGAGGCAGGGAGAAGAAGAGCAAGAGAGAAACATCAGCTAGGAGAGAGACGCATGGACCGGCTGCCTCCTGCAGCCCCCTCCTGGGGATGGTGCCCTGACGGGGAATCGAACCCTGACCTCCGGTTCCTCGGTGGAGGCTCCACGGCTGAGCCACACTGGCCGGCCGGGCCCCCGCCGGGGTCACCTAGCGCCCACTGTCCGTGTCGTCCACGGGTGTGCTCCTCTGCCCTCCACTGCCACCGCCTCCAGCTCCTCCCGGGAGCCGGCGGCTGTCTGCGGCGAGGGCTCCCTAGGTCCCCACTCTGCAGCGCAGGAGGCCTGGAGGCGGGCCATCCCCCGGGCGGGCGGGGCGGGCGCGGGCACCGGTGGACGCTCTGAGCTTGTAAATGGGCTCCTGCCCCCGGGCCCTCATGTTCCCAGGCGGCCGGCCCGCATTGTGCTCTGTCCCCGGCTCGTTAACTGTTTGTGAGACCACGTCCCCACGGGGAGGGGTTCTCCGTCCCTCCACCGGCGGACCTTGCTTAATGGGCTGACGTCGGCTTCAGGGGTGAGACAGGATCGGTACAGTGCACGTGTGGTGCCCCCCAAAGTCAAGTCACCTTTTTAAAAAAAAAAAAAATATATATATATATATATATACACACACACACATGTTTTTATTGATTTCAGAGAGAGGCAGGGAGAAGGAGAGGGAGAGAGAAACATCAATGATGAGGGAGAATCCTGGGTCGGCTGCCTCCTGCACCCCCTCCCGCCACAACACTAGGGATGGAGCCTGCAACCCAGGCCTGTGCCTTTGACGGGAACTGAACCTGGGGCCCTGGAGTCTGCAGGCCAATGCTCTACCCACTGAGCCACGCCAGCGGGACACCCAGTCATCTCCTGTCACCCTCTGTTAGGCCCCCTCCACCTGTTCCCACCCCCTTCCCTCCGCACCCAGGACAGGGCTGTTTGCGCCCACGAGGTTCCGCCCGAGGTCCCAGCGTGAGTGAGAGCGGGCGGGTCTCGGCGTCGGCCGCCTGGCCCGGCTCAGGCAGCGCCATCTCGCCCCGGCGGCCGCGCTCCCTCCGTTCTGCGGGCCGTGAGGTCCCGCGGGCGCCCTCACCCACGCTCTCTGTATAGGGGCCCGCCCTGGGGCCTGGGCGGTTTTCCTCCTGCCTCCGTCCACGTCTGCTCGGCATGCCCGTAGCCCACGTGACGTTCCCGTGTCCCCCCTCCACGCGGGGCCGTCCCGTCCACGGCACCGCACCCTCCTCGCCTTCCCGACCGTCCGTGGCCGTGGCGGAGGCCTCCGTCGTGCTTGTCCTCCTTTTCTGTGAACGCGCCGGGCCGTGGACGCCGGGGAAAGCCCGCCGTGGCGAGCGTGCCGCGCATGCCAGTGAGCCCGGCCGCGCCGGCCCCGTCCCCAGCCCCGGCCCCGCGCCCGTTCCCAAGGCCCGTTTGCAGCCCGCGCCGCCCCCGCCCCGCCCCCGCCCCGGCCACCGCGCCGGCCGGCGCTGACTGCTCGGTCCCGGCCCTTCCATTCCTCGGCGCTGGAACCGTGCCTCCTCCGGAACGGCATCAAACGCCGGCCGTGCCCGCCCGGCCGTTCTCACAGGGACGCGGTCCGGGGGTCCCCGCAGAATGCAGAACAGCGCCCCGTTGTGCGCCGAGGCACATGCCGGAGCCCGTGGCCCGGTGATGGACGGCTGGATTGTCTCCAGCCGGGGCCATTGTGGGCCCGGCCGCCGGACCCTTGTGTGCAGTGTTTGTGCGGACACACGTTCCCCGCTCGAGGTGCGGGCCTGCCTGGAAACGCCTCAGTGTCACCAGCGGCCCCCCCTCCATTTCCCAAGGGCCTGGCCGCCTTGATTTCCCACCAGTCACGTGCGGGGGTCCCGCTCCCTCGTCTCGGCGCGGCCGGCCGGGCCGGCTCTTTCATGTGAGCCGGCCGGCCGGTGTGCCATGGCATCCCTTTGTGGCCCGCTTTGCAGCGCCCGCGTCGCTAACGATGTTGAGCAACTTTTCATGTGCTGATTAGCCATTCAGGGCCGCCTTCCGCGCGATGTTTATTCAACTCGCGCCCGATGCTCTAATTAAGCAGTCGGTCCCGTTGTTCCGCCGGGAGCTGTTTATGGGCCTGGCTCCGCGTCCTTTATCGGGGATATGACTTGCAAATATTGCCTCCCCGTTCTGGGCGGCCTTTTCACTCACTTAATCGTGTCTTTTAGGGACACAAAGGTTTTAAATGTTAATGAAGTCCGATTTCTCTGCTCCCGCACGGCCCCCGCCTTCCGCACGACGCAGCGCGGCCCGCCGCCTAATCCGGGTCGTGAGCGTTTTCTTCTAGAAGGTTTGCCGCTCTAACTCTTCCTGGGAGGGTGGCGGGCGGGCGGCGTGGGCCTGGGAGCGTGGGGGGAGGGGCAGCCCAGGGAAGTGCCTGGCCGCTCCCCTCACTCCGGCTGTCAGCGGCCCCCGCACTTTCTGGAAGGCCGTTTCCTCCCATTGAGTCGTCGGCCGCCGACTCAGCACAAACACGGCTTGTCAGCCGGTTCCGTCCTCGGTCCCACACGGCGGCGGCGGCGGCTCGACTGGCGTCGCTTTACGCTGAAGGCGCTGGAGGGTGGCAACGCCCGCCTTCCGGCTTCACCCTTTGCCGGAGTGGGGGTCCCACGCCGAAGGCCTGTCCGTTTTGTTGTTTTGTTTTTTTTTAATGTGTTTTTATTGATTTGGGAGAGGGAGAGAGAAACTTCAATGATGAGAGAGCACCATGGGCCAGCTGCCTCCTGGGGCCCGAAACCAGGGCATGTGCTGGGACGGGGAATCGAACTGGGGAGCTCCTGGTACATGGGGTGATACTCCACCACCCATCACAGGAGCTGGGCTGGGTTGTTGTTTTTTTAATACTCACCCAAGGTGAAGGAAAGAGAGAGAGGGAGAGAGAAAGAGAGAGAGGGAGGGAGAGGCATTGACTGGCCGCCTCCTGCACACGCCCTGATCGGGAATGGAACCCACAACCTTTGGTGTAAAGACAACACTCACACCGGTGACTGAGCCACCCGGCCGGCAGCTCTGTGAGTTTCAGTCGTTCCGTAGTTCCTACAGAGCAGACAGACAACGAACACACTGCAGGGGTCGGGACGAGGACGGTCAAGCACGTTCACCCTTCTACCTGCTCGCTCCACTTCAGTTCCTACACGTCTTGCCGTTTTCAACGCAGAAATCTTACACGTCTTCTGTCAGGTTTACTCTAAGCATCTTACTAGTTTTGCTTGCTCACGGAATCGTTTCCTCTCCGTTTTGCTTTCAAACGGTCTCTCACTGGCGTGCTCTCGCCATTTGATCTCACCTGGTGCCCGGAGACTTTGCTGTTACCAGTTCTGGTAAAGGTTGTCCTTACTGATTCCTCTTGATGTCTACATACATGATCCCGCGTGTGAATAAAGCAGTTTCACGTTTTCCTTCCAGTCCAGATGCCTTTACTTCCTTGTCCCCCCTCCCGCCCTGCCTCCCTCTCTCCCCCGCTCGCTCTCTCCCTCTCTCTCTCTCTCCCTCCCCCTTTCTCCCTCCCCCCCTTTCTTCCCGCTTACGCTGGCTTGAACTTCCAGGAGGATGTGGACGGGAAGTGGACGGGGAAATCTGATGGAGAAAAGCGGTCAGCGGCTCGCCACCACGTGTGACGGAGCCGCGTTTTCCGCGCAGTCTCTGCCGGGTGAAGGCGTTCGCTGCCGCCCCAGACTCTTCCCGGGGAGGCTGTGGCCTTCCTCACGGCCCGTCTGCACCCACGGGTTCTGCCTCTCGTTCTGTGGAGATGGGATAACGCAGCCATTGACTTGAGAAGGGTCCACCCCGCTCCTACATCCCACAGGGTAGAAGACTATGATCTCCTTTAGAAGGTGCTGGATTTGGGCTGCTCTTGTTGTGTTAAGAATGTCCATATGTCTGTTTACAAGGGATATTACACACACACACACACACACACACACACACACACACACACTTAATTCTCACCTGAGGACGTTTTCCCATTGATTTTTAGTGAGTGGAAGAGAGAGGGAAAACAGAAATACTACCCATGATACAGAAACACATCGATGGGTCGCCTCTTGCACGCACCCTGACCAGGGCCCAGGCCAGGGAGGAGCCTGCAACTGAGGTACATGCCCTTGACTGGAACCGAACCCGGGCCTCTTTGGTCCGCAGACCCGCGCTCTGTCCACTGAGCTAAACCGGCCAGGGCTATCTACCAAGGATATTGATCTATAGTCTTCTTGTGGGTTTTCTTTCTGATTTGGGTATCCGTCCGTCTTTGACGTTCTTTCTCAGTCTGCATACCGCTCTTCATCCACGGGTTTTAAAAATTAACGCGTCTGCCCTCCGGGTGACTTCCGATCCGTTCGGATTGAGGTCTCGCCGTGTATTTTGCCGTCTTTGTGTTCATTTTCCCCGCCTACCTGCCTCTGGTCGGGCCAACGGTCCTTTCCCGTCCCGTTCCTTCTCCTGCCACGTTGAAGCTCTGGAGTTGATGGCCATTCTTGGAGAAGAGAATCTAGAACGTTCTGCCTGGGCCTGCCGCAGAGTTCAGTGCTGTCCACACTGGATAACCAGGCAAGGACCTCACACCTCTCCCCTCCACGGCCTCCTGCTGACGGCACGCTTTGCTGCTGCGCATGTGCGTGCGTGTTCCTTTCCCAACCCAGCGGTTCCCAGTGAGTTGCGTCTTACCCGACCCGGTTATTCTTCCCTGTGCCCACCTCACGGTCTCTTTGGTGTCTCATGGTTCATATCTCAGCTCCTTGGTTTTCTGTGGGTTTTTTTCCGGCTGAAGGAGTCATTAGATTTTCCCTTCGGGGAGAATCAAGATCTCGCAGATGTTACCTGTTTTCAAATGACTTATTTTATTTTTTTTACTGTTGTTCTTAGAAAATATTCCCACTCGGAGTGCAGGTCTAGGCCCTGGGATACCAAGCGGCTCTCCCTCCACTCGCTGGAGTCGGTCCCCTCGCTGGGGGTCCCCAGGCACCCTGAGAGCGGAGAGGGAGATGGGCAGCGGTTAACGCACTTTCGTTGACTTCAGGGAGGAAGGGAGAGAGGGAGAGAGAGACATCCAGGAGGAGAGAGAATCATGGGCTGGCGGCCTCCTGCACGCCCCCCTCTGGGGATCAAGCCCGCAGCCTGGGCCTGGGCCCTTGACGGGAATGGAACAGTGACCTCCTGGTTCCTGGGTGGACGCTTAGCCCCTGAGCACGCAGGCGGGGCGGGGACACGCCCTCTCTCTGCTGCCTCGACAGCCTTCCCTCTGGCTGCCCTGCGTGTCCACGCGGATGGGTGAACGGGCTCCTCCTGCTCGTCCTGCTGGGAACCCGGCGAGTGTCCGTCGTCCGCGGTTCGGCCTCCCGCGTCCGTTTTCGGTTTCTCTCGGCCGCTCTCCCGTGGGGTCGCTTGTGCTCCCGGTCTTTCCCTCCTGGAATGTTGGTGAGGCTGCGGGACCCGTCTCCGGCCCCGCCGAGTCCTGGCATCGCCCGGGTGGTGTCTTTAATCTCCTCGGCTTTCTGTGCCGCGTTCTGGGGATCCTCGGAGCCGCCTTCCAGTTCACGGTCCTTTCTCCGCTGCGTCCGCTGGGTTATTGTCAGTTCCAGTTCCTGTGTGTGTGTGTGGGGGGGGGTGTTTTTTCCTGTTTATGGGAATTCTGTGGGTGTGTGCACGCTCGGTGGGTCATTGCTGTAACATCCTTCTCCTCGCCGGGTACATGAACGTCGAGAACGCCTGGGCGGGGAAGGACGTCCCGGTTTGTGCTCCGTCCCCGGGGACGGTGGCCCTCGCGGCTCAGGGAGGCGGCTCTGTGTCCGTTCTCGGCGTCACTCGCGCTCTCGTTCCCGCTGAGAGTTCCTCCTCGTCAGTCGGCGCCCGTGTGTCTGCGGGCATTGCCGAGGCCTGGGATGCCGCCGCTTCCTTCGCGGGACGCGGGGAGGACCGCCAGCCCCAACTTCACTCCTGGGATCCCAGGTTCCCCGAGCAGCCAGGTGGGGTGCACGGCCCGGGGGACCCGCTGGTGGGTGCGATGTCTCCGGACAGACGCTGTTCTCGCCTCCTGGCGAAGGCCCCTTCCCTCACCGACGTTTTAGGGCGGGGGCTGCGTCCCACCCCTTCCCGCCGCGACGGGGGTCCAGGCTCAGGCACTGGCCCCCCACCGCCGCCGGGGACCCCGAACCCTGAACCTCACGTGGTTTCAGGTGTCAGATGCCTCAGGCACCGCCTTCCTCTGTGGGTTCTTTCTGGGTTTGGGGTTTTGTTTTGTTTTTTAATACATTTTTATTGATGTCAGAGAGGAAGGGAGCGGGAGGGAGAATCAGGGACCGGCTGCCTCCTGCACGCCCCACACTGGGATGGAGCCCGCCTCCCGGGCCTGTGGCCTGAGCTCCTGGTTCATTGGTGGACACTCAACCCGTGAGCCACACGGCCGGGCCAATCCACGTGTGCTGCGTGTTCAGTGTTCCGCCTCTGCCCTTCCTGTGTCCACACGTCCCCCCCCCCACACACACACATGCTGGGACCGGCTCTTGCCCACAGACAGGGGACAGGACCAGGGTGTCGAAGATGGGCTTTGGGCGGCCTGCGGTCGGGCTGCTGCGTCCCGGACCCGCACTGGTGCCGGCCCTTCTGTGCGTCCTCTCCCCGTCTGCCCGCAGCTCCTGGGCGGCGGTGGCAGCATGCTTGTCATACGGGTCCTGGGTCCCAGTTAGGAGCCAACCTCCTGCTGGGACCCGAGGTCTGTGCTGGGCCACCGCCCTCCCAGGCTGGCCAGGGAAGGACACCCGTCTACAGGCCCCTTGCCCCTCAGAGAGGAAGGAACCCCCCCACACACACCCCATGAACTGGTCGGAAACCAGTCGCCGGACTCAGGAGGCTCCCGAGACCGGGGCCAGCCCACTGTCACATTAAAACAAACAAAAACACAAAAGCCTGAGCGGCCGGGGACGTGGCTCGGTGCGGGCGCAGAGGCGGCGGGTGGCCATCAGGCCGGGACCCAGCGGGAGCCGGGAGCCTCCGCGTCACCGACGGTTCCCGATGGCGTCGTCGCAAACACGGCTCTGGCCCCTGTGATCGATACCTCGCGTCAACCAGCAGGGGCCACGGGCGTGTCCACGTCTGATCAGCACTTAAGATGGCCGGACGGCGGCCTTTGCCGCGAGCGCCCGGGGCCTCACAGGACAGTTGGTGCTGTGCTCTCTCAGGACGGCCGGTCTGCGGGCGGAGGCCCCACCCCGGACGGCAGCCTGGGCGACGCACCTCCTGACCTGTCCCAGGGGGGGTCCCCAGCGGCGGGGGCGGGGCCTGTGGGAGATCACACCGAGGTCAGCCGCGTGCCGGAGCCACAGGCCGGGAGCCGCGTGCCGGGAGCCCCAGACACGTGGGTTGGGGCTGGACGCCGGACAGGCAGCTGCAGGCCCTCACGTCCTCGCAGGCCGCGGCTGTTCCGGCTCGGACCCAGGCCTGGGGGGATGAGTGAGCGCCTGCCACGGGGCGATGGGCCGGCCCGGTGGTGGAGCAGCCTCCCCTTCACCCCCTTCTCCCAACAGGGACTCTTCCTCACGCCTCCTTCCTGGCCCCCACCCCCCGAATCTCCCCGATTCCCTGCCTGGAGCCCTCCGAGCCCCTGGCCATGCCTCCCGAGGCAGTGAGGCCCGTCCACGCCGGATTCTGACTTGCTCGGGCCTGGCTCCCCGTGGCGTGGGCTGCGTGGGGCTGCATTCCCGCTGCTGCGCCCCCGGAGCAACCCCTGAGGACCCCCCCGAGCACCAGGCTGCCTGGGCTCCATAGAGCACCCACCACCCGCCCGGGCCGGTGACATCAGAAAGCCGGGCGGCCTTCGACAGGCATGCCGGTCCTGCTCCCCACCTCCCCGCCCGGCCCCCGCTTTCCGCACCCCCCCCCCACTCCACTCGCTGCCGGTGAGTGACGCGCCATAACGAGGCGGCGGCCTGGGCTCCGGCTGATCAAAGGCTGCCTTCAGAGCCGTCATTAGCTGCTATTCTGGGAACGTTACTCTAAGGGCCGTGTATTTTTCTTCCCCGAGGAGCCGGCGGGTGGACGGCGAGGCCCCGAGGTGCTGGCTCTTCAGTTAGACCACACAGCCCTGTTTTGTCTGGGGTCTCAAAGATAAACCCTCATGAAAGCGTCACTGACACGGAGCGCCACCCCCCCCCTTCCCGGGCAGGGGGCGGCTGGCGGGTCCCCCGGGACCCGGGACGGGGCGGCCCCCTCCTAGCGGGAGCGGAGGCCGCGCCGAGCCGGGGGGCCTGGCGGCGTGGGCCCCGGGAAGCTGGGCCTGGGACGGGGGTGCCAGGGGCACCCCCACAGCCCTGCCTGGAGCCCGGCTCGGAGGCGCCCGTCGGTAGGGGCCAGGCTGCGGCCACAGCCTCTGGGGGCGAGGCCGCCCTCCGCCGTGGGTGGGGGTGCGCACACACCAGAATGTGAGAAAACGGCCGTATCTGCGCTTGGGGGGCGATGGGGCAGGGGACGGGCGTCACGGGGGTCACAGAGCTTCCGGAAAGGGGCGTCCGGGCCTGGGCCTGTGAGCGCTGACGTGCGCCCGGGGCCTCTCCTCCTTCCTTCTGCCACTGCCGCTGCCCTCCGGGGAGCCAGGGCCCCAGACCTGCTTCCTGAGCCCATGGGCCCTGCCAGCTCACTTCTTCCAACGCTCGCGCTCTCGCGTAATTTAAAGGAGCGACGCACACCCTTTGACCTGACGTCTGCCCTTCGGTGGAGAGCGCCAGGCGGGTGTTACGTGCCAGACATCCTGGCGAGAAGCTGGAGGAGGGGGTTGGGTGCGAGGAGTCGGGTGCCGGCCAGGGTGCGGCCCTCGTGCGAACGCCAATGAGCCCGGTCGGCTGGGGGTGGGGAGGGAGGGTGGCAGGGGGGACGGGGCACGTGCCGAGCCGCTGAGTCACACACCTGAGGTGCCAAGATCGGGATCCCAGACACAGGGCACCCCTCCGCCAAGCCTCCTGCTCCATCCCGGCCCTCGGCCAGCGGGGTCCCCCCAGGATCCTCCCTCTGTCTGGCCAGCCTGTGACCCTTCCCCTGAGGTCCCCGTGCAGGCTGTGGGCTCACTCGCGCCTGCCATCCAGGTCTCGGGCATTGCTCCGAGCCTCTGCCCCCCAGAACCCCTTGGGGCCAAGATGGGGATGCTGCCCTTTGGGGACAAGCCCCCTCCCAGGCAGGAAGGCCTGCCCAGAAGAGTCACACACATCCCTTCTGCTCATCCCATTGGTGAGAATGAGTCACGTGGCCACACCCAGAGGAATTCTGGGGAACGTAGTCCCCAGCAGGACCACTGGTTTCTAGCCACACGTGGGAGCAGTGGGAACCTTTGGCGTACCCGTGTGATAGCATGTCCGTCTGTCCACCCGAGTGCTCCCAGAGGCGCTAGGCCTGGCCATGAGGTGGCCTGTGCCGCCAGCCTGTCCTTGCTCACCCACAGCTCAATGGTCAGGGGCTGGCCATGGAGGGGCAGAGCATGGCCAGCGCCCAGCCCTCTGCCTCCTGTAGGAGCCCTGGAACCAAGCCCAGCACCCAAGGGGCTCAGGTGCTGGGTGTGATTGGAAAAGTCAGGATGAGAGGCACCCGGGAGGGGCCTGCGGGAGACCCAGGCCTGGCCCTCTGGCCCCGCCCAGGCAGCGGTCAGCAGGGCTGAGCATGGACAAAAGGGACAAGCGGGTGATGGGAGGAGGCGTGATCAGTGTGGGGTCACTGCCCTGGAGCCCTCCTCCTCCACCCCTGAGGGCAGCCCCTCGCTAAGGCCAGAGAGGGGGTACCCGTCCCAGCATCCCTCCTTCCCTCCTACCCCCACCCCTCCACAGACACGTCCAATCACATCTGTGCATCTAATTCCACGTGGGATTGTCAGGTGGCCTTCCCGCCCGTTTCAGGGACGTGGCGCCCCACCCAGACACGCAGGCCTCGGTCAGGTGGCCTCAGAGGCCTTCTGGACCTTTCTGTCCATTGAGGGGCAACCCCAGGCCCCTGTGGTGCCGGAGGTTCTGCTGCTGAGAGCCCGCAGGGCCAGGTGGGAGGTGGAGCTGAAGCCCAGAGCGGGCATGGGGGGGGAGGGGCGGCGAGCGGCGGGCCGGCGCCTGGGCCCCCTGATTGGCTGCAGGCGGGGAGCGGCTCACGCTGCCACCCCAGCCCCGCCGGCAGCCAGGTCCCGTGGTGGTCGCCGGACCAGCCTCGGGAGTCCGGCCTGGCTTCCCCCGTGCACCTGGCCTCTGGCAATTCATGTTCCCAAGGACTTCTCCCCTGCACCCCCTCCTCTCTCCTGGGGGCTTCTCCGCCGGCCAGTCTGGGGGACGTCCCCGCCAGGCCTCCCCTGAAGGGCTCTATTTATAGGCCTCGAGCGGGGCCAGAGGGAAACTTGCATTTTTTAAAATGTAGCTCGAGGCCGTGTCAACTCCTGTGGGTTGACTGCGGAGCGAGAGGCGGGGGGCGTGGGGGGAGCAGACGGCGGGGGCTCCTTGGGGATGTGCCGGCTCCGGGGCTCCGTCCGCGGGCGGCCCGGCCTGGTCTTTGCGGCAAACCCTCACCGGCCGCCTCGGCCGGCCTCAGAAAAACACGTATTTTGATGAAAACGGGCTCTTTTTTAAACGTGTCACCCTGCGGTCAGGGCACAGCCTGCCCCGGCCAGTCCTGCATATTAAGCAGAGGCTTGGTCACCACCAAAAATAGATGTCCCGGCGCGAGGCGGCGAGGGGCACGGCGGGAAGGGGCAGCCTGCTCGGGCCCTGCCGTGCGTGCGTGCGTGCGACTCTGGCCACGGCCGCCCTAGAGGAGGCAGCGCGGACGGGACTTCGGGGTCCACCCCCCGCACCCCTGGGGTGCACAGAGCGGGGCTGGGACGCGGGGCTGGGAACTGAGGGCTGGCAGGGGGGTCCTGGCCGGTGGGCTGGGAGCCGGCGCGGGTGGCAGGTGGAGGCCGCAGTCCACGGCGACAGAGCCCCGGGAGAGTCGCCCCGCCCCACCTCGGCCGCCCCGCCGGGGCCTCGGACCCGGACCGTGTGCACAAGATGGCCGCCGGGCCGGGCAGCCGCCTCTGAGCGGTCATTGTGCCGCCCGCTCCGAGCTGCAGAGGCCGATGGAAATTTTTGTGGATTAAACCGGGGCCGAGGCGCGCCGGGCTGTTTGCCTTGGCAGCCCGCGGCCTCCCCACCCGTTCCTCATCCGCTGCCGCCCTCACCGCCGGCTCCATTCATGCGCCCGCTCCTCCACGGCCTCCACTGCGGCCGCCCCTCCCTCCCGCCTGTGGCCGGACCGGCAGCCCGACCCTCCCCACGTTCGGAGGGCCCTGTGGGGGGGGGGCGACCGGGAAGGCCTGCTCCCCGGGAACCTCTCTCCACCTGGGCCACGCTGACCTCCTCCAGCTCCTCCTCGGGAGGACGGGGCACCGTGTGCCGGGCACGCCGGGGGTCTGGCGCCCGGAACAGCCCGGCAGGGGCTGTCGTGGCTGCTGCTCTCAGGAGTCGAATGAGGGGCTCGGCCTCCGCCTCGCTCCCACGCCGGGGGGCGGCCTCCGCGGGCAGGGGGCTTGGGACGCTCTCAGGGGTTGGGGGGGAACAGGCATAGGGGGATCCCGGGAACCGGGTCAGGGCCGAGGGCACAGCCAGTGCAAAGGCCCGGGGGCGGGCCCTGCGGGCTTATCTGAGTGACAGCAGGACGGTGGGGTGGCCGGAGCCACTGGTTGAGGAGGAGCCCAGGGTAGGGGCCGGCGGGCACAGGAGCGGACAGACCCCAGACCCTGGGGCACCCCGAGGGGCCGAAGTCTCCGCCTGGGGAGCGGCGGGGGCCGAGGGGCCGAGGGGGCCTCCAGCCGACCGTATTTTTAGCTGCGTGCGCCTGGCATGTGCGGAGCAGACGGCAGAGGGGCGAGTGTGGCCGCAAGGGGACCCCTGGGGCCGGCGCCATCCCCTCACCCTCCCCGCTTCCTGCCACCGCCGCCCGCCCAGGCGCAGGCCGGTCAGCTGCACAGCCCCCACGTCCCGCCGGCCGGAGCCGCAGGTCAGGCTCTCACATAAAGAGCCATCTGTGTGGGCACCGAGGTGGCCGGCCGCCTGCCACCCGCACGGGGACGCCGCCTCCAGCCGGGCCCACCCAGCCCTCCCCGCCGACCACCAGCTCCCGCCCCAGGCAGGGGCGCCTCCTCGGGGCAGGGAGCCGCAGCCCAAGGAGCTGATCACGGCCCCCGACACCCGGGCACGGTGCAGCCGGCAGGGCCCCCGCTGCCACGCCACGTGGGGACTGTCCTGGCGAACCCGGCACGCACACGGGTCTGGCTTCACGGCTTTGGGACGTTCCCTTTTGATAAGAAAGGCCCCGCTCGTGATGGGATGGGAACTAGGCTCCCAGGTCCCAGGAGGAGTTCTCTCAGCCCTGCACCCGCCCCCCAGGACCAGGGGTGGCCTACAGACGAGGCCCTTCTGGGCTGGCCAGGGCGCAGAGCGGGGGTGCACAGGAAGGGCCCCTCTGCCACATGACACGTTGGTCCGTGCCCACGGGCACCAGCCGCCCGCCAGGCCCAGCTCTGCAAGCAGGACGGGGGGACAGGCAGGCCGAGGAGGGGACGTCTCCAGCAGGCGGGGGTTCCCCTGGTTGGGGTCAGGGGCCCGGAGCCATCAGAGCAGACGAGGTGGAGGGTGTGGACTAGAGGAGCGCCAGCCTGAGGGCCCCTGAGGGTGGGTGGGCAATGCGCCGCTGAGTGAGGGGCCTGAGGAGGAGGAAGAGCAGAGCGGGTGAGGGTGGGGCTCGGAGCAGAGGGCGCCGGGATCAGGGTGCCGGGCCGGGGCCTTGGACCCGGGCAGTCCTGCGGGGAGACAGCTCACAGGGCAGGGCCAGGGAGGCAGACCCTGGAGGGCGGGGTGTCAAGGGGCATCCTGGTTTCTGCGGTGAGCACCTGGGACGGTGGGGGCGATCCCGGATGCTGTTGGCATGTTCCCGGGGGCGGCTGGGACACGGACACCGAGAACTCTTCGGCCCCGTAAACCGGAGGAAGCCTGCTTTTCCCCGGCAGGTGCCTCAGGCAGGTCAGGGCTGGCCACGTCCCGCCTGCCAGAGGGGGCTGTACCCAGGAGCTGCCCCCCAGTGTGCCCGCCAGGCCTGGGCCGTGGGCAGGCCTCATGGTGTCTCAGGAGTGGACACTGCCGCTCCTCCATTCATGGCCTGTCCTTGTCCCCAACCGGCCGGCATCCCTTGACGGATGTGATGACAGGGCGAGGGAGCAGGGCAGTGGCCCTAATCCCGTAACTGGCTTCTGTGTCGAGGGAACGGGCCTGTCCCGGCCTGACCACCCCCAGGGCCAGCGAGGGGAGGTGGGGTCTGCAGAGCTGGTGGCACCGTCCCCACGGGCCGCCTGGCTGACACCAGCCCGGGGCTCACAGGGCCTCGGCCTCAGCCCTGGGGCTGCCTGCTGGGGGCTGGGGAGCACGGCCCAGAAGGGTGGGCAGCATGCTGCACCCCACTCCCCTCCACTGGCCGTGATGAGGCTGCAGACCTGACAGGTCACGGCCCCCGAGAGCCGCTGCTCCCGCCTTGCCCAGGGCGGCCCGTGTCCGGGAGCAGCGCCAGCAGCAGAAGCCAGGCCACATGGGGACCCCCTTCCCCGCCCTTGGTGAGCTCTCCACGTGGCTGCCCCTTCCCCGGCCCCTGTCCTGGACCGGCCAGCCTGCTGCCTCCTCCCTGGCCTCTGCTGCCACCCACCCTCGGCCTCACCCTGGGCCTGAGGGCCTGGCCTCTGGCACCACCGGCCACTCCGTGAAAGACTCAAGGACCCCTTCTCTGCGTGGCAGGCCACGTGGCCCAGCGTCCCGTCCGCCGCCGCCTGCCGGCTGCCTCTGCTCAGGGCTGTTCTCGGGTCCGTGGCACCTTTGCCCGCCCCACCTTGTCCGTGCGGCACCCGCCTGGGCCGCCTCTGAGAACGTGCTCAACGGGAACGGGGTGGGGGCGGCCTGGAGCGGGGGTGCTCCAGGTGGGAGGCTGTGTGCCCTGGCCAGCCCGAGTCCTCTGCCTTCAGAAGGGGCGCCCCTGGGAGAAGCTTCCAGTCCCACCTGCAGGCCCCGGGCACTGCCAGCAGCGTGGGCACAGCCGGGGCCAGAGGTCACCGGCCCCATATCCAGGCCCCCTCGCCAGCCGGGGTCACCCTAAAAATAGCCCCAGAGGGTTTGCCGCCGCAGCCCAGCCTCTGACACGGATTCGCTAGAAACACAGAGATGCTGAATTCCCCCAAAACAGCCTCTCCCCCATTTCCTCACGAACGTAATTGCAAGCAGAACGCCCTTCCCTGGTTTCGTGTAAACAGCAGCTCGAAGCCCCAGGAACCCCCGCCGGTGCCACACCGAGCGCCCCGAGGCCGAGTTAATCGCCTTGCAGCGAGACAAGTGCGGGCGCTGGGTCTTTCTGACAAGAAAATGGAGCAGCTATTGGGGGTGTAACCTGACCATCCCCGAGAAAATGGTGGGTAAATCGGTCGCGTTGTTGGAGCTCTGGCCCGGCCGATTTATGGGAGTGCGTTTGCCTAATTCGGGCCGGTTTGGGTTGATTATTGGGGTGCCATCAGGGGAAGGGGCAGAGAGGCCAAGAACAGGCAGGGAGGAGGGGGCGGAGAAGAGGGAAAGGACACAGGAGGAGGACAGGACGCCCGGACACAGGGAACAGGCAGCACCTCCCTCCTGGGGGCCCGGGCCGAGGGGATGGCAGGGCCACGGCCCTGGGCGGGTGGGTCTCAGGGCCTGGGAGGCCCTGCCTGGCCGGGTGCCGGGAGCGGCCGGCGTGTGCGCAGGGGCTGCACCCCCGAATATGTGGATGCTGAGCCCCCGCCATTCCCCACGTCCTGGCAGACCTCCGGCCGGGCACCCCTCTCGGTGGAGGATTCTGGGTCAGCTCAGGCGCACGTAGTGTAAGAACTTCCCCGTGGCCTGAGTGTACGGGTGGGAGTGAGTGCCACGTCGCGGGAGGGTCGGCAGGCTGCGTGGAGGGTGCGTGCAGGGTTCTTTAGCTGCCGGAGGGTGTGACTCCCACACCTGCCATTCCGAGCTCCAGGGGCCCATCCTCTCCCCCCCCCACCTGCTGGGCAGCCCCATCCTCCTCCGGCCTCCACCCAGACCCGCCGCAGCCGCTCTCGGCTCTGCCTCCTCCATGGCACTCGCAGCCCCCGGAGGTGGACAGAGGCGGCCAGAGCCACTGAGGCCCCTCGCCTGGCCTCCCTGTACCCCGCTTCCCCAGCCTGAGGGGGGAGTGTCGGAGGACTGGGCATGCTCCCTGCGGTGCCAAGAACCCAGCTGGCGGCCACGGTTCTCCAAGGTCTGGATCTTGCCTCCGTGGCTCCATCCCAGTGGGGTGCGTGCAGGCGGCAGCCAGTCCACGCTTCTCTCCATCATTGGTAAAAGTATCTTCCTCTCTCCCTTCCTCTCTCAAATCAATAAAAACATATATATATAAAGACACCAAATCTCTGAGAGAAGCACGAAGGGCAGGCAAAGCCCGAAAGGCCATCCACAAAAGAAGGAGCCCTCCTTCGGTCCTCTGAGCCCAGGGGTTTAATCGGTCCTCGGCCTGGTTTTATAAATAAAGCTTTATTAGCATACAACCCTGTCCACTCACGTACAGCCTGCCTCTAGCGGCCCCCATCAAGAGTTGGAACAGAGACTGCATGGCCCTCGTTGCCTGAAATCGTGCCCCCGGCCCTTCACGGGAAGTCCTCAGACCCTCGCCTCAAGGGTTGCCGTGGTGCCCAGCGAGACGGGCAGAACTAGTATCCTGAGCGCGGCCCTCTCCGACGATGCTGAGCGAAATGGGTTGCGCCTGTCCGCCTGCCCGGAAAGCGCGCCACGAGACGCCCAGAGCGTGTTGGCAGCTGTTCCGCTCCCTGCAGCCCGGGACCCCCCGGGAATCTGCCTCGGAGAGCAGCTCAGAGTGGCCGCAGAGTCCACACTTAGTGCGTTCCTGGGCCTCGTTCACGATGGAGAGAAACTGGGTCAGGCCTGGCTGGGCCGCACGCGGGGACAATTCTGCCGCTTCCGGGCGCTTCCGGTGACCCGGGCAAGTGCCCACCGCGCCTGCCCACCGGGACCTGGAGAGGAACAGGGCCCGCGTGGCCCAGCCTGGCCCGGCGTGGGCACGGTGGGTGTGGGCGCATGAGACAGCACCTTGCAAACCTCCCGCTGGCTGCGTCTCCCGGGAGCTGGACACGTCTCTGGAGAGACTTGCTGTCCCGAGCGGCTCTCGTTTTCATCGCTGGGAAAGTAAACGATAAACGGGGAGGGCAGGAGGGAGGACGTGGGGGGCTCCCCCCACGAAGGGGGCTGAGCGTCTGGCCTCGTCACCACGTGGACACTTCCTGCTGCCCAAGCTGCCCACGGCCAGGTCGGCCCACGGCGCCTCTGTGCGGGGGGTGGGGGGACGGGGCCTCAGGTCACCCGGTGCCTCTCAGGCTCACCCTGGCCTGACCTGCCCAGGACAGAACCCTCCCCTCCGCCCAGCGGCGTGGCACGGGCACTGGCACTGGCACGGGTGCAGCGGGCTCGGGGTGCCGCTGAGGAGTCCCTGGCCAGGCCGGCTCTGTCTGCAGGCAGGACCCATCCGCCTCTCTCTGCGCCCAAAAGGCTGCTGCCCTCCCAGGCCCGGCCCAAGCCTCTCCGAGACGCCTCGGGTCTGGGTGCCAGCCCCCAGTGCAGAGGCAGGTCAGGGGCCCACGGCAGGAGGACCATGCCCTCCGCGCGGGGAGGATGGCAGAGCCGGGCCGGGGGGGGGGGGGGGCCTCTCCATGGCCCCAGGCGCCTCCCGCCGCACCGGCCGGCCGAGGGGCGGGCACGGGCGTCCCTGTCGCAGGTGAAGCCGAGGGACAATGTGGGGCAGCCCCCACCTCGCCGCTCTGCCCCCCCGGGAAGTCTGCCAGTCTCTCTCAGGGAAAGAAACGGGTTCGTGACTGTAACGAGCTCTGGGCAAAGTATTTCGTGGGGTTCCACAAGCCGCACGGACACCGGGCCCCGCGGGGAGCTGATTAGCGGGGTCCCCTCTCCCCGTGCGCTGGCGCTGCACAGCCCCCCTTTGAGGCCAGGGACCAGATAAGGAGGCGAGGGGACCGCGCGGAGGAGCCGGCCTGCGCAGCGCCCGCCCCGGGCCCCCCATCCGCCCCGGGCCCCCTGCCCGCCCGGGCCCCCCGCCCGCCCGGGCCCCCGGCCAAGGCGATGTGTCAGGAGGTAACTGCACAAACAGTGCTGCCTGAAAAAATGTGCTTTTGTTTCACTCATAAATCTCCGGCTGCAGCGCTCCCCCCCGCTCCGCGCTCAGCGCCCCGCTGCCTGGCCGGGCCCCCTGCCCGGGGCTGCAGGGGCCCCCGTGGGGGGTGCCCGGAGGGGTGGGGGGCACAGACCCGGCAAACATGGAGAGGGGGCAAGCCTTGGAGTGGCCAGCTCAGCCCGGTCCTGCCAGGGGCGCCCGCCCGCCTGCCCGCCCACCGCCTTGGCCTGTAGACCGCTCCCCTCCCCCGCCGCCCCCGCCCACTCCCCATGGCCCTCTCCCCACCCGCTCCCTCTCCCGCTCTCCTCCCTCTCTTCCTCCCCACCGGCCTCCTTGACCTCGCTCTGCCCCCAGCCCGCCATCCCGCCCGGAATGGGCGGCAGACTCGGATAGTAATCTCTCTGCACCCCCACTGCCCCCCTCACGGCCCCCCCTTGCTGTCCTGAGGCCAGGGGGTGGGGGACCATGGTCCTAGACTTTGGGGCCCAGAAAGTAGTTCAGTCTGACTTGCCCAGGGCCCCCCACTCTACGGAGAAGGGACCAGCATGGCTCCTGAGCTGGCTCAGCCAGAATTGGGGGGCCAGGAAAGACACCCTGCCCACCCCAGAGCCAGCGTCTAGGGTCTGGGCAGGGCCCCGTGGGCCCCACATGCTGGTGGGCAGCCGGGGTAGCAGCCCTGGGCCTGGCTCCCACCCCCTCTCGGCAGCCCTCCTTGGCCCTCGGCCCCCCTCTCCCTGCCTGGCCACTGCCCACTGCCCTGGGCACAGACCACCCTGCCCGCCCCCGTGTGCCCGTGCCCCGGACCACGTGGCCCCTGGCGCGCCCCATCAGCACTCGGAAGCCCCCTCTTCGCTCACCCACCAGCCCCTGCACCCCGTGACGCCCCCAGCAGGGGTTGGGGTACGCAGAGGCCGGCGTTTGGACCCTTGCCCCCCTCCCAGCTGTGTGGCCGGCACCGCACACGCCGCCGAGCCTGGTGAAGGAGGGGAGGTGCGGCTGGGCCTGCGGCCAGGATTACCTGGCGCCCGTCTGCGAGCGCCTGGCCGGGAGCCCGGCACGTGGCAAGGTGGAAGTCCCCCCCCCCCGTGGGCACTGCTGCGGGCACCATTGCGGGCTCGTCCTCCCCGCCCACTGCCAAGCACCGGCCTGAGATCCGACTCCATCCTCCTGAGCCACCGGGAGCCGTGGGGGTGGCCGCTCCGCGTGGGCGCCCAGGCTGCCCCGCGTCCACCCCACCTCTCCCGTGGCGCCCGCCGCGCCCTGCCGTGGCCCGGGCCGTGGACGGGGCCCGAGGGGCTGCCGCACAGGATGGCATTGCCGGCGTTAAGGAGCTGCCCCCAGTGAAAAGCACACCCCATAATTACAGCCCTGGGTAATTACGCGCAGGAACAGAGCAGCCTGTGACGGGAGCGGGGTCAGGGGAGACCTCTGGGAGGGCGGCTGAAAATAGCTCCCAGGGTGGCTATTAATAGGTCGGGCGCACTCTCCCAGGAGCGGACTGGGACCTGGCTTCCCGCGGGTGACAGGGCGCTCCTTCATTCTTTCCAGTGGGGGCAGGTAGAAGGGCGGGGGGGTCCTCTGGTTCTGTTTGAATCTCTGGAAAACTCGGACAGGGCAGCCCGGCCAGGAGCCTGGAGATTCCAAGCCTCCCTCTCCCTACGGAGGCTCCTCGTCGTCCAGAAATTCCCATCATTCCAGGCCCACTGCCGGGGCAAGGGCAGGCGGATGGACAGGCAGAGAGTGAACAGGCAGAGGGACGTGTGTGTGTAGGATGGCGGGTAGGGTGGTGAGTGGATGAGTGGGTGAGTGGGTGAATGGATGGATGAGTGGGTGGGTGGATGGATAGGTGGATGGATGGATGATGGATGGATGGATGGATGGA
>JAAGEH010000490.1:581901-596545 GCA_011751065.1 Lasiurus cinereus
AGAAACTATTATGAATTTGGTACTATTATTTTTTACTTATTCATTGTTCTTAACAGAAAAGAACAAAGTGAAAACCTGTTGAATTCAGATAAACGGTGGTTTTCTCCCATCTAAGGTCTGCTTCTGCCCGTCACCTCCAGGTTGGGGGAGCTGGGTCACTGCGGGTTCCGTGGTCTTCGCTCGGCCTTGCGTGGCATCGAACGGCGCCGGGGCTGCGCCCACGCTCCTCCCCGCCTCCCGGGCGTGTCCCTCGCACCCCTGTTCTGTGGCGCTGGTCCGGCCCTCGAACATCGGCTGGTGCCCGAGGTGCTGCCTCCCCGGTCGGCTCCTCTGGGCTCGGGGCTCGGGGGGAGTCGGCTCCCAGGGCCCTTGGTGAGCAGGCCCTTCCTTAGTCTTCTCTCCGGCTTTGATTAACCTTCCGACCCGAGTGAGTGATCCTAGGAGGCCCCGCCGTCCGTGCGCGCTTTCCCGTCGTCCTCCAGCGGCCAGATCCGGGCTGGGTCCCCTCTCGGGAGGCGCTTCAGTCCTGGTCACCATCCCCTGCCCCTCCCCTTCCACTCGGGATCCTTCTCCGGAGGGCTGCGGCCCGGCCACCGCCTCTGCGACTGGCCGGTGGGGTCTGCGGCTCCCTCGTCCCGCGTCTCCTCCGTTTTCTGGGGAAACGGCGCGTGCCTTCCTCCTGAGGAGCTGGGCGTGCCCTCCCCCGGCCAGTGCCCTCGGATAGTGGAACTGGGCACAGAAGGGCGAGTTGGAAGTGGTTTTCCCTCGGAGCTTGGAAGGCTCGCCCTTGGTCTCGGGCACCTCGCTGGGCCCTCGAGGAGTTTCGCGTCTGCTGCTCTGTCCTGCCGGGGCCACGCTCCCCGTGTGCGACTCTGCGGTTTGTCTTTCCCTGAACGAGTTCAGCCTGTTCGTCCAGCTCAGGGGCCGGGCCTCCCAGGGAGGTTCCTGGGCGGGTGGCTTCACTGGCGGGCTGTGCTGGGCTGGGTGGGCCCTGCGGGGACTGGAGCCCGGGTGCTCCGGAAGGTTCTCCGGGTTATTGCTGATGGCTCCTCTGTGCTACCACCTCGCAGTCTTTCTGGGACCCCTCTCCGTCTGGCTGCAGGCGTGTCTTCGCCGTCTCTCCGCTCTCCTCTCCTTCTGTCTCGGGGACCATGCCCGGCCGTGCCTCCTCGGAGCCCTGGTTGGCGGATTAGCCGCCCTCTTGCTCATGTCCTTCGCGGCGGCCTGTTGCCTGGGACGCGCTGGCCCCTGTGCTGCCTGCTCTAACGCTCCGTCCTTCCCCAGCCCAGCGCGCCTCCCGCCTTCAGGTCAGCTGGCTCCTCCTCTTCTGCTTCCCTTGGGTGGCTCGCCCTCTCCCTCACGCTCTGAGCATTTGCAGACACTGGTCGGGGTCTGCAGCCGGTGGGCTCGCTGGCACTCGGGGGGTGTTGACAGTGATTAGGGGATGCCAATCATTTCCCTAGGACAGTAGTTGGCAAACCTCGGCTCCCGAGCCACATGCAGCTCACGAGCCGTGGTTTGCCGCTCTGTTTGACGAGTGAGTTTGCCGACCACTGTCATATACTACCCTTTACCCTTTGCACACAGTAAGCCACAATTGCCTAACCCTCACAGATTCCAACCACACGGTAACATTTAGTCCCGTCCAGTGGTCGGCAAACTCATTGGTCCACAGGGTGGCCACGCCAGCCACTGCCCTGGGGACGCCCAGCGGCAGCGGCAGTGCGGAGAGCTTGCCTGGAGCACTGGGCTGGGGGCTGGGAGTCCGCCGCTCAGGGCCCTCTGGAGCTGCCGGGGGTGGGCGAGGCCCTCTGGCCAGCCCTCCATCTGCTCCTGCCCTCGCGCACGGGGCGGTGGGCAGCTTCTCGACGTGGCCTCCAGGCGCCACGGCCCAGGCCTGGGCACTGCCACATCCCGGTGACCCGGCGGACGTGTCCCACGCCTCTCCACGCCTGTGCGGTACACCTGGCTGTGTCACGTCCTCATCCGGGTGCCTCCTTGGCGCCCGGCTAGCCAGCCCCGCCCAGCTCCCGGCCCAGCACGGAGCCTCCGGGAAGGCCTGGCCGGGTGTCCACGGCTCAGGTCACGCCACGTGGGGTTGGAGCCCTGAGCCTGAGACATGTGGAGGCTGGGGAGGACCTGGTCCCTCTCCGGGTCCCCAAGCTCAGCCTTGGCCCTTGTCTCTGCTCCGCGCTCCCCCGGATCCGAGAGGGCGGGAGGCGGCGGCTGCGGTTTCATAGGCTGGGGGCGGGGGTGCCAGGCTGTGTGTGGCTCCGAACACGGTGTTGAGGTTCGTGGCCTCGGCGAAGCCGCAGAGGGAGCAGGGACACAGGGTGGGCAGACGAGGGGCCGAGGGGGGTATCCCGAGCAGACACCAGCAGGCAGGCAGGCGGGCGGGAGTCGGGGGAGAGCAGTTGGCAGGGTGGGGGGCACGATGGGGAGCCCAGGAGCTGCGGGAGGGCTGGAGAGAGGCCGCCGGCAGGCCCGGGGCAGCAAAGGGGGCTGCGAGCAGGGCGCGCCCACAGACGGCTCCACAGGCGGGGCTCTGCCAGGCGGCCGCGCCCGCGGGGTCCCCCTGAGAACTCCCCGGGCCTGGGCTCCTGAGGGACACACAGTGCCCAGCGCCACGGCCACCCCTGAGGGCCGCGCCCTTCCCTGTGGAGGTGGCGCTGCCGCAGCGCTGGACAGCCACCGGGCAGCCCGGCTGCGAGGGGGTCGGGGAGGCCCAGCTCCCCTCCCTCCAGGGAAGTCAGCCAGGGGTTCCCCACCCACACCGCCTCCCCCCTCGCCCCCCTTCCCTGCCCTGAGCCCCGGCCTCAGCCTCCCGCTCTGGGGAACGCTGCCGGAGACCTCCCAGGGAGCGGGAGGAAGGAGGAAGAGCCGGGGAGGCGCTCAGAGCTGCGCCCCCTCCCACGTGGCCTCCTGCGGTCGCCTCTGACATCACAGTGATTTGTGGGGCCACACAGACGGTCACAGCGCCCCCCGCTGTGCTCCAGACCCCGTGACGTGGGAGGTCCGGGCAGCATGTGCCCGGCAACAACCCGCGTGCCCCTCCGGGCGGCCCCCATCCCGCACAGGGGTCCCAGGGAGGGGGGAAGAACCAAGCCCCTCGGAGCCCAGCAGATGTGGGGCGCCCTCCTCTCGCCCCGCCTGTAGGCTGCTTTGCCGCCAGGGGCACCGTGTCTCCACCCTCTCCATGGCCCTGGTGTGGGGCCCACGTCCGCCCGCTGCGTCAGCTACAGGAAGGACGGCCGGTCGTGGCCACCTCCTTCCTCGGCTCTGGCAACGGGAGCGGATGAACGAGGGTGCACGCAGAGCAAGACCCGGTGAGGGGTGGAGGCCTGGCAGCCGGTGGGTCGGTCCCTGGCTGTGCCACGTCCCGTGGTCGGGCAGATGGAGCAGCTGCGCCCTGAGAAGGTGTCCTGTCGTCTGCGTGACCGAGGGAAGACAGGGTCACCAATGCTGGGCTAGTGTCCAGTGAGCATGTGCAGGGCCCAGCCCTACGCACTGGTCGGCGAAGCCGCGTAACAAACAGCCCCCGATTCAGCGTCTCACACGGAGCTTCCCGCGGGCGGCCTCGGGCTGGCTGGGGCTGGAAGGTGCTGAGGGGCCCTCGGTCAGTCCCTCCTCCCAGGCCAGTGGGCGTGTCCTCACAATGCTGGTGGACCCCTGATGCCCTCGGGGCGCTCCCTGACGAGCAGGGGGTCACGGGTCCACACGGGCAGGCTGCTGTCTAGCCGGGGCTGTGTGTGATTTCCGGGCCTGGTGTGGAGGGGAGACCCACCTGCCCGGGGAGGAGCAGCAGGCTCACCTCGCCAGCTAATGGGTGGGGGCAGGGGGGCTGACAGGCTTCCGCCCGGCGTCCTGGGGGCTGCCTCAAGCCAGGGACCCCCCGTTCTGAGCAGGCAGACAGGCCCCTCCGCAGAAGCGGCCTCGCGCCCCAGAGGGAGCGGGGCTCCAGCCCAGGAAGCCCGCCCCCGGCCGCTGGGCCACCGGAGGGGCAGGACACCCCAAATGTCTAATGTTTTTAGCATGACTGCATCCCAGCTCCTCCCCGCGACATATTTATCCTGTAAACTCGCTGTTTATCTACGAGGCGCACGGAGCCGCTCCTGGCCGGCAGCCAGCACTCTTGTTCAGAGGCCCCACACCCCTCCGAGCCCGTCCCCTCCCAGATAGGCCCCCCGCCCCGGCCCAGAGCCGAGAGGCCATGACCCCCCTTCCTGCTGACACAGGCAGTGGGGAGGGTGCTGGCATGCAGCCCCCTCACACCCCACCCCCACCGCTTGCCCAGCTGGTGCCAAAGCCTGCTCGCTCCCGGGGGCCGGGACCCCACACGGACTCAGAGGCAGCCGGAGGCATGTCCTGGGCGCAGGGACGGCTCGGGCTGTGGGGGGCATGCAGAGCTGCTCACGAGCATCTGGCCCGGCTCAGCTCGGGCCACGCAGGAGGAAGGCCCGGTCCCTCGAAGGTCGGGCGGGCAGCCTGGCACAGTGGGGGTGCAGGAACCGTAACCGGGAGTGTCCCAGGGGCGGAGGGAGCCACCTGGGTGGTGAGCACCCGGGAAGGGCTGCCCGGAGGAGGCAGGCCGGCGGGCCAGCCCTGTACGCGATGCGCCCACAGCACGGTCCTCAGTGACGGGAGACGGGCTGGCGGCCCTGTCCCCGGGGCGCGGGCTCGCGCTCCCTCATTCCTGTCTCCAGCCGCAGCCCGAGGGCTTTCCACAGAAACCAGAGCCCAGCGCCCGCTCCACCCCGCCGGCCTCCCCTCTCCCCGAACCCGGAACCCGGCACACGGCCCAGGGCCCTCCCTCCACGCAGGGGCCTCGGCCTCACCTGCCTCACCTGCCCACGCCTCCCTGTGAGGTGCTGGGTCTGCGTGGGGGCACCCGTACCCCACACCCGGGGACACCGCCCACACGGGCCCTCCCCCTGCCCAGCACGCGGGGCCACGGCGCCCCTCCCCCAGGCCGGGTGCTGTGGTCCGGCTCCCGTGGTCCGGCTCCCGTGGTCCGGTTCCCGTGGGAACGGCACCCTGTGCCCAGACAGCGCCTGGCACGGAGCGAGCAGCGCCCTGCCCCCGAATGAACGAACCGTGAGTGCAGGCCCGGCCGAGCCCTCGTCTTGCTCGGCGCCGGGGTCAGGGTCTCAGCGAGGTGTGCGGCCCATTTCACGGCCACGCGGCCCCAGGACCCGGACCCGGACCGGCCCGGCCACGCCCGTGCTGGGCGGGGAGGCGGGTGCGCCTGCTCCTCCCCTAACCCGGCCCCTCGGCCGCCTGCTCTTGGCCAATGGCCACTGCCCACGAGGCCAGCCAACGCCTGCAGTCACCCTTCCTCCCCGGCGCCCGGCCCTGAGCCCTGGCAGCACCCGGGGCCCGTCCGGGGAGCCCTCCGATTCGGACCCTCGGCCCGTGGCGGGTGTCCCGTGGCGAGAGGACGGCACCTCGCTCCGCCTGTGGTTCGCCGGTGGCCGATGTCACTCCGAGGCCAGTGGCTGCCCCACCCGTGCCCTCTCAGCTCCTTGTCGCTGCCACGAAGCACACACGTGGCAGCTGCTAACCGTGTGCAGCGTGGAGGCCGCACAGCCCGGGTGCGGGTGGGTGGGCCGGCGGGGCGCGGGAGGGGGCCACGCGAAGGGGCGAGCAGACAGAGGGCCTCTATCAATGGTGCCTCCCAAGGAGCACGTGTGCCACGCCCTCGCCCCGTGCCACCTTGCCGTCCCGCCAAGGCTGGGTCTCCCGCTCCGCTTCCCGCCGCCCGCACCCCTGCGGAGACGGTGCACGGAGCGGCCCCTCCACCCGCCCTCCCAGGCACCCCACAGGGCCTGCCGGACCAGGCCTGCCACGGAGGCTCGGCCAGCTTCTCTGGGTCCCAGGGAGGTGCGGCCCCTCAGACAGGCGGTCTGGAGGCCCTCCCTGTAGACCCCACGCCGGTACAGTCAGGACCCCCGCCCGGCGCCCCTCCCAGGACCTGGGGGGGCTGCCAGCCCCAGGGAAAGGCCTGGCCGAGAGAGGTCACCGGTGCCCGGCCCCATGCCCCAGGCAGGTCCAGGCGTGCAGGAGGCCACGGCTCTCCCTGGAGGGGGAAGGGGAGGGGGAAGGTGCTGGAGCCCCCGTCCCGGTGAAGGTGGAGCAAAGAGGGGTCCCAGAGGCACGGGCTGAGCCACCCCCATGCTCATCGCGGGAAGGCCCCCGGGGTCTCAGCAGCTGCCAGTGCAGAGAAGTTAGGGCGGCTGAGCCACCCACACCTGTCGGGCGGGCGGGGCGGGGTGGCCCAGCTCCCTGGCCGGCAGACCGGGCGCAGGCAGCCGCCAGGCGAAGGCCGCCGGACGGACGCCGACAGCTGACAGCCGGGGCTCCCAGCAGTGGCAGCCCCAGGGAGAGGCCCGGGGAACGCTTTAGCCAAGGCTCCTCGTCCCCCTCCCCACCCCACCCTCCAACTTCCCCCTCCCCCACACCCACACCCCCGCCTACAGTGAGGCCAGGCCGCCGTCCTGCAGAAGCCAGGGGCCCCGTGCCGGGACCGGGGGCCTCAGGTCAGGATCGCAGGGCCCGGCCGCACGGCATGGCGAGGCGGCGCTGACACTCGAGAGGAGAGCACCACGCAGTGCTGGGGACGCGACAGGCGCAGTCTGGAGGCCCCTCGCCCTCGTGTGCCCGCAGCGGGGCCAGGGAAGGGCCTGCCCCTGGCCTCTGACCCCGCGGCCGCCCTGGGAGAGTCTCCCGGGCACAGAGCCCTCGGCCACGCGGACCAGGCGCTCCTGGTCGCTCTGGAAACGCCCGCCTGCTGTCACAGGGGCCCGGGCCACCTGGCCAGGCTGGGACAGGGACGCCAGCATGCTGGCCACGGGGCAGTGGCTGGGGCAGGGCGTGGCCTGAGCCGAGGGTGCTGGGCCGCCGGCCGCTCCCTGAGACACCCCCCCCTCGTATCTTCCGTGAATCTTCCCTCCGACGGGACCGGCTCCGTCTTTCTGTGTTTGGGGCTATGTCCCCGGTGATGTTCGGAGCGTGGAAGAGAGGGAGGGAGAGAGGGAGCGTCACTGTGACAGAGACACACCAATGGGTTGGCTCCACGCACGCATGCACGCGCGTACACCCCGACCGGGGCCAGGATGGAGCCCGCAACCGAGCCGCGTGCCCTTGGCCGGATGGCACCGGCGGCCGGCAGTCCATGGCGACGCTCTCCCCAGCCCCACGGGCGGCCGGGCGGGCCCACTCCCCCGCTGCAGGGAGCCGCCTGGGGCCTTTCGGCTTTCTCTGCTGCTTTGTGCTTCGGAGGCGCCCCGTCAGTCCGTCCGTCTGTCCGTGAGCCACGGCCCCGCCCCCGTGCCACCGCCCTCTGCCCTGCAGAACCCGGGTCGGCTGCCCCTCGGCCTCGGTGGGCTCCGCGGCCCCGCCCCCCGCGCCGCCCTCCAAGGGTTAAGGCTCCTCGGACCGGCGGCCGGTCCGCATGAATGTTTTTGCAGGCGGCTGCCAGCATTTTTGTGGTCGCAGTCAGATGTTTTCAGCTACGTTGGACGGAGCTCACGGCGGCTCTTTCCGTGGCTGCAGCCAGTTTCTGGGCGCCACCCCGAACCTCGCGTACCCCAGGGCGAGGGCGGGGGTGGGGGCCCAAGGCCCCCCGCTCCAGCCGAGCCCTGAGTGCGGCCGGCTCGATGGAGGAGGCACCGCCCACCCAAGGAGCACGTTCCCTGGTGGGTGCCCGGAGCCGCCAGCAGGGCTCTGGGGACAGGCGCCGCTCCGGACGCCCGTGGGAGCCACGCCCCCGGGCAGGAGGTCCAGGCGGCACAGGCAGGGTGAGAGCCGCCCCCTCTCGTGCCAAAGGCAGATCCCGGCACGTGGGAGCTCTCGAACCCTCCGGAGGCTGCTCGGGGTCCCCCCGTGGTCGGAGACCTGGCCCCCCCCCCGGCACCCTCTCCCCGGCTCCGTGCCAGCGGACTCACTTGCCCGCAAAAGGCCCCGCAAAGAAGGGACTCGGTTCACTCAGCCACCGGCTCCACCGTGGGGTCTCTCTCCTGGAGACAGGCCTGCCGTCTCAGCCCCTGGTCTGGACAGGATTCCCTTTGGCTGGAGAGGGGGCCCAGGAAAACACGGGGTCCCCTCTCCACTTGCACCCTGCACTGACCTCTCCCCAACCCACCCCCCTCGGGTGCCCCGACACCTCGATAATGAGGGAGCCCTTTCCTGGCCCAGACAGCTGGCTGCCCACGGAGCCCGATGCCCAGGCTGACACAGGGCATCGCCGCACGGGGGCCCGGGGCCCCCATTGTCCCTTCTCCTGTGCCAGGTCCTCTCCACCCCAGGTACACGTGCACATGCACACACATACATGTGGCCACACCCATGCGCCTACACACACGCATGCACACACACAGCTCGGGCCGGATCTGCCCCGTGCAGCCCACCCTGCTCCAGTTGTCGCCCGCCCAGCTGCCGAGCCCCCGCCCGGCCCACCTGTCAGGCCCCGCGGGTCGTCCACGCCAGCTGCCCAGAGCCCCCAGCCCAGTCCAGTACCCCAGCCAGGCCCCGCTCAGCTGCCAGCACAGCCCAGCACACCCGCCCCAACAGGTGTCCCCACAACTGCTGGGGAGACAGCATGGCTTTGCTGTTCTCCTATCCCTGCCGCCACCCCCCCCAAAGGGCCGTGCCAGGGGCGGCCATGGGCCTCTGCCACGCCGGAAGGCAGGTGGCCGGCGGGGTTTGGCCAGGCCGCCAGCAGTTGCCCAGCGGCTGCCTCAGCCCCAGCAGACCCTCCGTCCGGGGGCTCCCGGTGCCAGCGGGACGGGTCAGGCGTCTCCTGCTCGTCAGGAAGACCAGCCCTGCCCGGCCAGCGGGGCTCAAGGTTGAGCATCGACCCAGAAACCGGAGGGTCAGGGTTGGATTCCCGGTCGGGGCACAGGCCCGGGTGGCGGGCTCCATCCCCGGTGGGGGGCGTGCAGGAGGCAGCCGGTCAGTGATCCTCTCTCATCGCGGATGTTTCTGCCTCCCTCTCCCTTCCCCTGAAAAATCAATAAAAAATAGGTTTTAAGAAAGAAAAGGCCAGCCCTCCCCCAGGGAGGTCCTCCCAGCAGGACCCGCGTGTCCCTGCCTGGGCCGCACCCACAGGCTTTCCCGTGCGCCCCACGCTCCCGGCGTCATGGCGGCCCCGGGGCGGACTCCCGGCTCCGGGCCTGTGACCGGGAGGAAGGACAGACGGCCGTCGGGGAACAGAACACGCGCAGGAGCTTGAGGGTGGCAGCAACAGGCCCCTCCCCCCGTGGCGTACCCTCCCTCGGTGCCAGTTCCCCGTGGCCCACCGTGGTCTAAAACGCGAGAAGGAAGTTTCCAGAAAGAAGCCGTGCGCAAGTTTTCAATCGTGCACCCCTCTGGGTCGCGTGATGACCTCCTGGGCACCCGGCTCCGTCCTGCCCGAGACACGGTCGTCCTCCCCGTCCCGTGTCTCCGGGCTGTGGAGGCCCTCACCCCAACCTCGCGCTCACTCCGTCGCCGGCCGGGCGGTCAGGTCACCGGCCGCGGGCACGCCGCGTGTCCAGGGGCCTCACTGGGTGAGCAGCCGTCCCGGTGCGCAGGAGTGGCGGCCGCACTGGCCGATCGGATGCGCCCAGGGAGGCGGGAAGGCATTTCCTCTCAGGGGAAAGGGACCCTGGCCAGTGCGGCTCAGTGGACAGAGCGTCGGCCTGCGGACCAAAGGGTCCCGGGTTTGAGTCTGGTCAAGGGCACATAGCTCGTACCCTGATTGCAGACTCCTCCCTGGCCCAGGCCCTGGTCGGGCGCGTGCAGAGGGCAACCAATCAGTGTGTTCCTCTCAGATCGATGTTTCTGTTTCTCCCTCTCTCTTCACTCTCCTTTTTCTTAAAAAAAAAGCAAAGGAAAAATGTCCTCGGGTGAGGATACAAAATACATACGTACATACATACACTGAGTGGCCAGATTATGATGATCTCTGAACGCATAATCATCTGGCCACTCCGTGTGTGTGTGTGTGTGTGTGTGTGTGTGCATATAAATGGAAAAAATGAACATTCTTGACTTAAGGAAGAAAACCCGAGGTCTCGGGGGTCTGTGGTGAGATTGAGAGGAGGAACAGTTCGGATGGGAAAACCATTCATTTGTGGGTGAGAGACAGAAAAGAAGCATTTCCGACAGACAGCGCCGTGTTGTTCTAGAAAGCATTGGACCTACAGGAAGCCTTCAGCAGGTTCACCTACCCACCCACCCCTCACCCCCCCCGCCACAAAACAAGTGACCCCCAAACCAGGCCATTTCCTGCAAGTGAGGGATGGTGGCACCCGCTCAGGAGCAGGTGTGGCTGAGACAGATAAAAAGGACTGAGAGCGGGAGACCACATCGCAGAACTTATGACGGTTCCGGTTAGAATGGGCCCGTGTTGTTAGTGTTGTCGTTAACCTCTCACTGGGCCTCGTTTGTAAGTCGCACTTGACCGCAGGTGGGTGTGGGTAGGAAAGACACATTGGATACCTAGGTGTCAGGCGTCCACTGGGGGTCCTGGGATGCATCCCCTGCCGAGCAGGGGGGACTGCTGTCAGCGCCACAAAAGGAGGAGCATGAGGGTTGAGATCGAGGGGCCCAGAGGGAGCAAGTGGGAGGTCCCTGAGGACCTGAGACCCCTTGGCAGCAAGGAGCCAGCTTGCAAAGCCCCAGCGGCGGAGGAAGTGGCAGGTGGACAGCCCGAGGATGGAAGCGAACTTGCATTCCAGGGATTCACTTGATCGTGACTCTCTTAGGCTGCTGGATTCCATCTGCCTCTATTCAATGTAGCATGTGGAAGTCTGTGTCTGAGACTGCGCGTGACCTACCTAGGATTTTCCTGTGTTTCCTGGCCCATTTTGAGGGCCTGGTTTTGGCTCATAAAATACGCTGGGCGGCATCCCCCTTTGCCTGTGCCCCGAACATGCTGTGTGAGATCAATGTTATCTGCTTCCTGAGAACATTGTAGAAATCACCCCCTAAAACTGGGCTAGGAACCTGCTGGAGAAAGGGGGTGACCATCATATCCATTTCTCTATTGGGTTTCTGTTCGTTAGGATTTTCCACTCCAGAAGTCATTTGGGGTATATTTTTCCCCCTTGAAATTATCTGTCATATCAAGTTTTGAATTTTATGGACATTAAATTTAAAATCATAATCACTTACAATTAGTTCACCCTGCATCTGAAGTTACTATTCTCTTTTCACTCCTAAATTTCATTTGTTACTTTGCTTTCTGAAAGTTCATCCATTTTATTTGTTCTTCAAACAGGCCAGCATTGGGTTTCATTGACCAGCTCTATTTTCATAAACATTCTTGTGTGTTGTTAATGTTCTCTTTTATCCTTTCTTACTCGTGTGTTTATTTATGCATTGGTATAATTTGTTTATTTTAGTGTCCCTTTTTTTTTCTTCTCGCTTCTTGAGTTGAAAGCGTAGCACATTCATTTTCAACCTCTCAGGTTTTCTAAAACTGCTATAACTATTCCTCTGCATACGCTTTTGGCAGCATCCTCTGGTTTTGATATGTCATGCTCTCATCGTGAATCTGTTCTAAGTGAATTTACTTTCTATTTTATTTTCTTTTTGCTCAGACTTATTTAGAACTACATCCTTTTAACTTCCAGGTGTATCAGCGTTGTGCCTCTCTCTTTGTTCCTAATTTCTCGTCCCTCTTCCCACCCCCCCCCCAGATCTGGGCTGTTTGAAGTGCTTTTCCTTCGGGCCCCGTGCCTGGGTGGGGGCACCAGAGCCTTTCCGGTTGATTGAGGCGGACTTGTCCGTTGGGCCGTTCCGTGTCACTCCATCCTTTCCATCCTTCCGTTGTTCCTTTGGTTTTTCCACCGGGATGTGTCGGCTCTGGAGGGAGAGCGCCGATGGACGGCCCAGCGGGTCCCTGGTTCTGTGGGCTCCGTCTGGTTTTGTCCTCCCCGCACTCCGGGCACAGTGACCTCTCCTACCCGCGTGCAACAGCCTCGGTGCCACGTGTGAGCGCGCCCTCCCGCCCCCTCGGGCTTCTCTCTGGGACACTCTCCGCCCGCCGCCTCCCGGGCTTCTCCTCCCGCCCTTCTTCCCCTCGCCCTCGGCCCGCCCCTCCCTAGCGGTGCTCCAGTCTGAGACCCCCTTCCTCCTGCAGACGCCCCCCCTTCGTGTCTCCTGCGGATGCGGGACCTGCTCTAAAAGCCCGGTCAGGCCTGCTCCTCAGGTGTGAGCTCACCGGCCGGCAAGGGGGGGTGACCTGGCGGGGTGGGGGGGCTCCCCAAGTGTGTGGTGACTCCTGTCCCCGGGCATGAGCTCCTGTAGCTGGCGCCGCACGCCCTGCTCCCGGCCCTGACTCGGGTGCGGCAGGCGGGAGCGTGGGGCGGGAGGACAGGAAGGCAGCAGAGTACGCACAGGGTGCGTCTGGGGAGCCCATGCAGGTGCTGCCTCCTGGCCTCCGCACCAGCCCGGCCGAAGCGCTCGAGACCTCCAGGGTGGGGAGCGCGGTGTTCGAAAGTGTGGCTCCGGCTGCAGGCGTCGGGGGACGCGGGGCTGGCTGAGTGGGCTCAGAGGAGGGAGGTCACGAGGTCTGAGCCTGAGCAAAGGGGGCCACTAGGACGCCGAGGGGACGCCAGGCCGAACCCTGGGAGGACAGGACCCCTGGAGCCCTTGGCCCCTGGAGCCCTTGACCCCTGGAGCCCTTGACCCTGCCTTTGTTCCCGGCCCTTGTCCTCCGGGACAGTTCTCGGTGGCTGCTGGGCTTTGAGGAGCCCCGGTCGGCCTCACTGCTGCTCAGAGGCACCACCCTCGTGGCCCCATCACCTTCCCCCGGGTCTGAGGCGTCTCCTGAGGAGGTGCTCCCTCCGGAAGCTGGTCCCAGCCCTAGAGAAGCGCCTGGAGCCCCTGGTCCCCGAACAGCCCCTAGATGCCCACCCTGAGCCCCGCACCTGGACCCTCGCTCAGAGGGAGGCAGGCCGCCCTGCGTCTGCTCCCGAGACCCTGGCCTTCGCGGGGGACCCCTGAGCCCGGGGCCAGGAGCCAGTGCGAGTGTGCGGGGACGCCCTCCAGCAGCGGGATCGGCACCAGCCCAGGTGTGGTGCCGCCCGCCCGGGCACGGTGGGTGAACCCTGCCCTCTGGGGCTGCCCGCCAGGAGGGGGACAGGTAGTCAGCCTGGGCTGAGGGCTGGAAGGGGCGCCACGGGGCACGTAGCAGGGCTGTGACCCCGTCTGGGAAGTCAGCAAAGACATCCTCAGGAAGCAGCTGCGGCCCAGCAGGCAGCGGGAGTGGAAACCAGCCGGCGGAGAGGCATGGCGCGCTCCCGAGGGTGGCACGGACAGCGCCCGCCCGCCTGCCCGCCCGCGCAGGAGGGAGCCGGCTGGCTGGTGGGGCCGAGAGGAAGCGAGGGCTGAGCCGGGGCCAGGGGCGAGGGCAGGGGGGGGGAGAGGGAGAGCGACTGCTAGACAGGGCTGGTGCACGGGCTGGGCGGGGGCACGCAGAGGGGCAGCGGGGTGCCCGGGGCGTGGGTAGCGGGCTGCAGGAGAAAGGTGCGCGCGCAGGGGGGCTCGGGAGCCCGGAGAGGGTCGTCCAGCCAGGCGGGGTGCGGCGAGGGGCGTCGGAGACCAGAAGGAGCCCTCGGAAATGTGAAGTATGCCGCCGCCGGATGAAAAAACTCGGGAAAAAATTGAAGTAAATCTCCCAGAAAGTGGACTAGAGACAGAGAGATGGAAACTGGGGAGGCCGGCCAAGAAGCAGGGAGAGGATCCAAGGAGATCCCCGTCCAAGCCGGCCGTTCCAGCGGGGACGCGCCGGGGCGGCGGGAGGGGCGGCCCACCGCGAGCCTGGCTCCCGCGCCAGCCACCACGTCCGCACATCCTTCCAGAAACCCCCATTCTCCCAGGGAGCCGGCCGGCAGCCGCCCCCAAGCCCTGGGCCCTGGAGGGGGTGTCAGGAGAGGAGGCCCAGCGCTGCCCTCGGGATCCGGAAGGAGCCGTCCGGTGCCAGCGACGCGCCTGGCGGGCTCCACGCGGCCCTGACACGCGGGTCATCGCGTCACTCCCGCACCGTCCCGCAGTTAGGAGGCGGAGAGGCAAGGGCAGGCGCTGGTCCTGTGGGGGAGAGCCGGGAGCAGCCCGTGGGGGCGGGCTCCGAGGGAGACCTGGGACGGGGGCTGAGCCAGCCGGGCACCCGAAGGCACAGGCACGGCCGGGAGCAGGCTGAGGACCAGGCACCGGGCTCGGCGAGGCCGCCCTGGGCACTGAGGGAGGAAAGGTCCACGGCCGGAGCCCGGCTGAGGGAGGGCAGCAGCCACGTGGGGAGTCACAAACCGAGAAATCACCCACGCGCGTCCCCTTCCTAGCTGCCCCCCAACCCCGTGGACGGCACAGGGTACGCTGCAGTGAGCACATATTCTCCCCGACACCCTCTAGCATGTCACACACACACTCACACACTCACTCACACACCCACTCACTGACGAGCTCACACACACACTCTCACATGTTCACACACACTTTCATACTCATACACACTCATAGGCAAGCTCATATGCACACACACCCTCTCACATTCACACTCACACCCTCTCACACGTTCACACAAACTCACAGTCACTCTCATACTCATACACTCACAGGCAAGTTCACATGCACACACTCACACAGTCACATACACATACTC
>JAAGEH010000490.1:596555-606820 GCA_011751065.1 Lasiurus cinereus
GCTGGACCGACGCTGGCGGGTCTGCGTGCAGGCCGGCTGTGGACGGGGCAGGACCACCGAGGCCAGGCGGGGGTGGTGGAGAACCGGGGTCCCAGGTCCCCGCACCCAGGGGAGGGGCTCCGGGACGGGGCGCACCCCACGGTCTGAGGACGGCCTCATTGGCCAGGCGGCCAGGCGGGACTGACTCAGCGCCCAAGCCACCAGTCCTCCAGGCAGCATACACATGCTGGGAGGCCCGGCGGCCTGAGTGACCGCACGGGAGGGCCCTTCGGACAGCGACAGTGGGTGTCGACGAAGCCAGAAGGTCAGGGGGGGGTTGCCAGGGGCCAGCGCCCCCACCCACATGTGGGCCTGCGCTCGGCCTCGGCCTGGGGCTGGGAGCAGGCGCGGGGGACCTGGCGAGAGGGACCCTGCCCGGAGCTGGCCGCCGAGAAATGCCCCGAGAGCTGGAGGGGGTGTGGCCAGAAGCCGGCACGAGACTCCCTGGGTGCGGGCAGTGGCCGGGGTGCCAGGGCGTAAACCCTGGCCCCCAGGGAGGGCAAGGCAGAGCCCTCCCAGCCCACAGGGTCTGCACCCTCTGCCCACGCGGCTCAGCCCCTTCCGGGGCGCTGGGCCCTGAGGGGGGGAGCCCCACCCACCGTGCCAGCCTCCCCGTGGTGCGTCGCGGCGTGAAGGGAGAGGCCGGGTCTCCACCACAGAGCCCTGAAGGCCTGCACCACGCGGCCGGGGCCTGGGGTGTGCGGACCTGCCGGGGAGGGGCGAGGCCTCCGCCAGGAGCTGTGCCCGGGAGACGGGCACCCGGGGGGGGGGCGGAGCCGCGCCCGTGCCCGCTTGTGTGCTTGCCGGGGCCGTCAGGAAGGGCCCACGGGCGGCTGCGGGGAGTGGGCGCATGTGGGGAGCCGGCAGCGCGGGGCGGACGCATTCTTTCCACAGATGCTTCCCGCTCCCGCGTTCCAGGCTGCACCCCAGGGGCCCCCGGGAGGCCTCCTTCGCCCCCCCCCCCCCACCGCCGCTCCTGGCCCGGCCCCGCTCCCCAGGCCCCGCTCCCTGTCCTGGAAGCGATTTTGCTGTCTGTGATCATGGGAAGCGCCTGAGTTACGGCTCTCTGGGGCTCGCCGCCTGTTACCTAACGCCTGGCGCTTGCCCATGTCTTGAGTAATTATCGGGGGGCGGGGGGCCGGGGGCCGCATCGAGCCTCTCCGAGGGACGCCGCTGCTTCCCGTGTCAGCGGCGCCGAGGCCGCGCTGCCCACAGCTGTGACTTGGAAGAAACGAGGGCCCGGCCGCTGGGCCTGGAGGAGCAGACCAGGGCGGTGGGGGGCGGCTTAACCCTCTGGGCCCCGCGCCCCAGCCCCGGGGCTTCTGGCAGGGAGCAGGCTTGTTGGGGATCAGAGCCCCGGGCCAGGCCCGGCAGCGCCGCTTGGCAGCGCCGATGGAAACCACGGTGCGGTTACGCACAGACAGGCACGGAAACCCAGAGAACCGCGTGCTGAGGGCGCCAGGCAGCCCGTCCCCCTCCACCCTGCCCCGTCCCCCCCTACTCTGAGCCCCGTCCCCCTCTGCCCTGGCCCGTCCCCGGAGCCCCCGGTGCCCCTCAGCTCAGGGCCCAGCCCGGCCTCAGTGACCGGAGCACCTACTGTGCACCTGGAGGGGCGCCAGCGGCCGGAGCCACCAGCCCCTTCCTCAGGAAGCGCGTCCAGGCAGAGCCGGGCCCGGAGCCAGCGCGGGGGCGGGGCGGGGGGAGGGCTGCGGGTGTGAGTGAGCCGTGGCGGACGGGGTCCCCGAGGAGGGACGTGGGAGCCGGGCACATGTCAGGAGCGGGGGAAGGGCAGCCGCCTGCCCGGCTGAGAGGGTCGGTGCCGGCCTGCGCCGACGAGACCCGGTCAGGCACATGCCCGTGGTGGCTGGCTCTCCGGTCGGGGCGGAACAGGAAGGCAGCCCGCCTGCCAGGGATGGTTCTCTCTCCCCCTCTCCCACCTCCCCACGTCCCCCAGGTCCATGGCCACGTCCCCACGCGAAGACTTGTCCTACGGCAGCGACTCCTTCCCGCTCACGGCCGCTCAGCGGGTCCTGACAGCGCGCCGGCTGCGGGCGGGAGCGGGGCCTGAGGTCCGGGCACGAGGGGACCCGGCGTTCGGCTCGGCGACCCCAGGCCCATGGCTCTCGGGAGAGGGGGCCGCAGGGAGCGGGGCCGGGCCGGCTGCCCCGAGGTCTTTCTCAGCAGAGAGAAGCCAGGCAATGGGGAGCCCCCCGTGACATGCTCTGGTTCGCGCTCTTGTCGCCTGGAGAACGGGGGCGGGGGAGGAGCGGGGGTCCCGGGCAAGGCCCTCGGCCCAGCATGCGCACAGGGTTCGGGACGAAGGGGTCGGTCCCGGCTGCTTCTGAGCCGCTGCCCTCAGTGCAGCCTAATCCAGAGAGAACTGTGCCCCCGCGCCCCCGCTCCAGCTGAGGGGCAGGCTCAGGGCTGAGGTGTGCAGAGCACAGCCCCCCCCCCCGCCACCCCCAAGGCCTCACCCTGCGTCCCATGGTCTCACTGGCTGCAGCACCGGCCTCGCCCGTGGCCCTGGGGCTGCCCCTGCGGCCACCATGGCGGGAGGAGGGAGAGGGCTGCACCGAAGCCGCCTTTGCCGCCCTCCCCCCTATCTCCATCGACCCCCACGTCGCCGCCAGGGCCCCTGGGAAACCGGCTCTCCTCCAGGCGCCAGGCCCTCGCGGGTCTGGGTCCGAGGGTAGGAAGAGACCAGGGCTCCGGGGCCATGAGCCCCCTCTGCCGCCGGCCTACGTGCATGTGGGGCCGGGAGGCGGCAGAGCCTGGACGTCAGAGGCGGACGCTGCCGAGAGAGAAGAGAGGGGGACGGGGGGCGGTGCCAGGAGATAGGACGCGTCGGTTCCAGATGCCTCTGATTCTGAGACGCCGCCGCGTGCTGAGGCCGGCGCCGGGCCCCATGGCTTGCTTCACCCCAAGAGTCCGGCCTGGGAGCCACCCGCGTGTGGATGGGGTGAGGTCCACCGCAGAGGGAGCACCCCTTCAGGGAGCAAAGCAGAGATGACCGCCACGTGATGGCCAGTGGACAGGGGCCACGGGAGGTGGGGGGAGGAGACACCAGGGCGGTGTGGGCCCCGGGGCTGAAGGGCTTCGGCAGGGAGGCAAGGGCCGCCTTCAGGAAACCGGGGAGGTCAGGGGAGAAGATGGCAGGAAGTGACCACGGCGAGGCCACCGGGAACTGGAGCCCTGGGGCCGGGGCAGAAGCCCGGGCGGAAAGGGCTGAAAAGCTCGTGCACAACCTCTGGACCACACGGAAAATTACCTCTCCGGCCGCGCCCTGCCGTGCTGCGCCCCGGAAAGGCGTCCGTCAATGAGCACACGTGGCCGAGAGAGAAGGCAGGAGAGACACCCAGCAGCGCTGACAGAGTTTGGACATGGGACGCGGAAAGACCAGTGGACACCAGGGAGTATAGGCAGGAGGCTGGAGGAGGAGGCGGAGCCAGAGCCACTGCGGACAGGACGCCTCCCAGCCCGCGCCCCGGGCAGCCGGAAGACAGGAAGCCGCCCGTCACAGGGAAAGGCCTTCGAGCCTCGGAGAGAAATCGTTTCCAATCTAGACTCCCACACCCAGCCCAGCGCTCACCCTGGCACTCAGCCCGGCATCCTCCACCTGCAGCTGGGCCAGACTGCAGGCAGCCCGACAAGTCAGCAGAGGCCCCCTGAGCGGCAGAGGCCCCCCGACATCCCCAGCCCTGCCCGAGACAGGGGGTTCCGTCCCCCGAGGAACGAACCGGAGAGGTTCCGAGTCTGGGGACACCCACCAGGAGCCGTTGTGGGCGAAGGAGAAGCTTTCATGATACGAAACAAGGGGGACGCGCGAACCCCTCCCTCTCCTCTCCTCACTCCCCAGAGGGCCTCCTCGGGGCACAAAGGGGACCCCTCTGTTTCTCGCGAGAAAACGTGAGTCACGGGCAGCGGCCATCAGTGTTCACAGCAATGGAGGACGCCGGCGCCCAGGAGATGCCTCCCGACCTCTGAGAGGGGTCGCGTCCTTCCAGCCCAGCAGCCCATGCCCGCCCAGCTCTGAGGGCGGAGGGCAGGGACCGGCCCCTCCACGCGCTCCGTCGGAAGCGTGGCCTCCCTCACGCTCCCTCAGGAAGACCCTGCGGAGGAGGAAGAGGTGCTGGGAGGGGCTGGTGTTGTCCGCGGGACGAGGAGGAGTTCTGCGATGCTGGCCGAGCGTCTGAGGATGAACTGCCATGTTTTCCGGCGTAGAAGATGACTTTGTTAACCCAGGAAAACCTTCTCAAAAGTTGGGGGTCGTCTTATACGCAAGTGTATCCCAAACTCTATATTTTAACTGGAAAAGTCGGGGATGGTCTTACATGCCGGAAAACACGGCACTGACTGACACATCGAAAGCTCAGTGAAACGTGAAGGCGATGCCTAACGCCGGGGAACACGAAGGGTTGTCTTAGAGAACCCCCTGCCTCCCCAGAAAACCATTTTCATGGCGACGGACCGCTGGTGCTGTCGGCCTGAGTTGGAGCGGTACCAGTGGCCCGGACGGCACTGTGCCTGCTGGGAGGGGCGGCGCCCTGGCAAAGCGGGTTCCAGCGGGCTGCGGAAACCAAACCCTGACCTCGCCTGCCATCCTGGGCAGTCCCTGCGGACGCTGACCCTGTGGTGCGAGGCGTGGGCAGCCGCCGTGTGGGCACGGAGGGCAGCTGAGAGCGTGGGACCGGGGTGGAGAATACGGCAGCAGGAGAGCTCTCCACGCGGGCTTGTGGCTGGCGGCCGGAACACTCCGGAATGGAGGGAAGGAGCGGGAGAGGGAGAGGCAGATGGGGAGCCACTGGTCCCACCGGACGAGGCCGTGTGCTGGGCAGGGGCCATGGCAGGCCCGGGCTGGACAGGGCGGGCAGACTCAGGGCGTCCGGAGCCAGGGGGCAGCAGGCAACCCCTGGGCGGTCAGGAGGGGGCACACCCGGGGGAGGGGCTGGGAGGCTCCACAGGGCTTGACCCACCACCCCGTGTCCCCCACACCTCCTGCCCCCCAAGAGGGACGGTCACCTCGAGGTGGCCCTGGACTGCGCCTCATCAGCCACGCCCAGCAGCCCCACTCCTGCCTGCATCCCCACCCCCCTGTGCCCTCCCCCGAGAGCACCCGTCAACCCTCCACACCCACGGGCACATCTGGAGGCCTCAGCAGATGTGCCAGTGCCATAAAGTGAAAATTTACGAAACCACAAACTTCTCCTGTGAAGTGCTGGGTGCGTTAATTGGTGCCAAACCGATGGATGCTCGGAGCCGGGCTGCGCCATTAGGCGCGTGAAGCCTCACCAGGCCCCCGGCTGCGGGGCCAGGGAGCCCAGGAGGACCCTCAGCCGGTCCCCCCCTCACCCAGGCCTCCCAGGGCAGGAGCAGGCAGGGGGAGCCCCGGGGTCTCCGCCAGGGAGAGGACAGGGTCCGAGGGTGAGCAGGTCTCCCCACGTGCCTCCCCCTCGCTCACCTCCGAGCCCGTGCCCTCTGCCCCGCACTGTCTTCCCAGCACGCAGTGGGGGGGGGGGGGGCTGTGGGGATGCGGGCAGGACCCTTCTCCTGCAGGGGCGCAGCGCCTGGGGGGCTGAGGGCGTGGCCTCGGGCCCTCGCAGCCCTCCCGCTCCAGCTCTGTCCGGGGATGGGCGATGAGGCCCTCAGGTCTGGGGACAGGACCTGGGAGGTGTGGCTGCCCCCACGGGCCCGGCGGGTCTCACCTGGTGCCAGCCAAGGAGGCACCCACTGGCACGGGGCGGTGTCTGCCCCCAGGAAGGCACCGCCCCCGCCCGGCTGCCGTTCAGACGGAGGGAGGGCGAGGGCGCTGGGCCACCCCGCTGGCCACGGAGGGCTCCCCGGCCCACGCGTCCGACAGCGCCAAGGCGCGGGGCCGGGCGCAGGCAGACACGCGTGCCCGGTCCACGCACACGCCTGCGGCCGGCGCACGCTGCTCACCCCGCTCTACCCCCGCAGGTGACGCAGCTGGACCAGCGGCTGGTGCTCATCACGGACCTGCTCCACCAGCTCCTCGCCCTGCACCAGGGCAGCCCCCCGGGCAGGCGGCCCCCCAGCGGAGGCGGGGCCCCCCTGCAGCCCTGCCGGGGCCCCATCGACCCCCAGCTCTTCCTGCCCAGCAGCGCCCTGCCCACCTACGAACAGCTGACCGTGCCCCGCAGGAGCCCCGACGAGGGGTCCTGATGGGGGCCCTGGGCCCGGGGCCCGAGCAGCCCCGCCGGCCTGCCCCCTCCCCACACACACGGGGGCACGCAGTGGCCCCTCCTGGGAGGTCCGGGGCGGCCCCTCGCCCCAGGCCGGGCTCCCTGTGGACCGGGCTGAGGCCGCCACTTCCTGCCGGTGGGTCCTAGCGCGTGGCTGGGGACGGGCGCCCTCTCCCCTCGGGGACCGTGGCCCCACTGGCCTGCGTGGTGGTTGGGACCCAGTGGCCGGGTCAGGCAGCCCTCGGGGCAAGGACCTGGCACTCCCTGGCTCCCAGGTACGGCGGGCGGGCGGGCGGGCAGGCCTAGGGTGGTTCCTGGGGGGAGGCCCAGGGACCCCCTAGATGGGGCCCTGGCAGACGGGGCCCAGGGAAGAGACAGGCAAGGCAGGGCAGGGCGGGCCCAGCCCCTGCCAATCAAAGGATGCCCACGCCCCACTCAGAAGCCCCCCACCCTCCGCCCCAGCCTGGCCTGGGCCTCGGTCTCTGAGATGCTGACTGGACTGGACGCGCCAGGACTGCGAGGAGCCGATCCTGAGCCGCGCTTCGAGCAGAGGGATCGGCCCACTGTCCCCCAACGCTCACGGGGCGCAATGTCCACCGGCCAGACGGGGTGGGCGGCCCCCACGGGGACTGGCAGCGTCTCCTGCCCCCTCCGGGAGAAGAGGGGCCGCCCGCCCCCTCCGGCAGCCGCAGCGCAGCCACCACCCCGCGGCGGAGCAGCCGGGCCACCGCTCACGGCGCCGCCTTCGCAGGCCCCGGCCCCGGCCCCTGGGGTGTCTCCCTCCCCGAAATCAGCGCTTGTGGTGATTCGGAGTCTGTGTTAATGAGTTTCACGGTGTGATTTTGATTCTCTCTCTGGCTTTTCCTAATAAACGTGGAGTCCCGGGTAGACCTCGCCTTGCTCTGCCTGTTCCTGGGGGACCCTCCTCTGGGACACCCCATCCTCCCTCGGAGCCGCCACCCCTCCGGGCGCCAAGCTGCCACTCTGTCCACACCCACGGGGGCCGGCTCCCGGGGCCAGGAGTACGGGAGGCGGGACCTCCTGGAGCTGCCCGGCCCGGCGTGGAGGGAACCAGTGGCCAGAGCCGGCCCAGCGCCCAGCCTCGCTCTTGCTAGAATGTTCCTCCCACCCTCTCCACCTGCCACGATGGGCCGAGGTCGCCAGCCCAGCACCAAGCCCCCCCTGCAGGAGGCCCTCCGATAGCCCCCGTGGCCGCCCTCCGAGCCGGGCCCTTCCAGGCGGCGGGGAGCCGGTGAGGCCGCTGCCCCCCGACAGGCAGAGCGAGGGACCCGCCTTCTGTGCCCCTGGCCGACGTCAGCTCCGCCCACACTGCCAGGGCCCTGGGTCCTGATGTGGCCAGGAGGGTCCCTGTGGTCCCCTGCCCCTCCCCCTGCTCCCTGGGCATGTGGGCCCCGCCCCCTGTGGGCATCTGGCCCCGCCCCCTCCTGGGCCCAGCCTCCTCGTCCCAGGCCTCCTGCGTGGACAGGCCCCTGCGGTCCCTCAGGAGCAGGTGCCCGGTGGCTGCCAGACAGGAGCCCATGGTCCACCTCACAGAGGAGAGAGCGGGCCCACAGCTGGGCTCAGCCCGGCCCTCGGACGGGGCTCTGGCGGCCTGGGTTCCCAAGGTGGCCCTGGCACCTGGTTTGGCCAAGATACGGCCCCTGCCCTTCCCCCAGCAGCCCCTGGGGCGGGGTCCCTCTGCAAGGCCCCTACTCGGTCCGGGGCCAGGCCTGGCCGGGCTGTGGGTGCGGGGACAGCAGGGCACACCCTTCGGGGCCAGGCTGGGCCTCTCCGTCTGCCCCCCCTCCCCCGGCCAGGCTGGGCTTCGTCCCAGTACCCCGATCCCACCATCCCGGGGCCTCCAGGTCCCTCGTCCAGGAGCTCGAGGCACTCAGACCGCTCGAGGGGTGTAGGGAAGGCCCCGAGCTCAGCCTCCATGACATGTGGCACCCCTAGGCCTCAGCCCCCCCAGCCTGTCCTGAGGCTGCAGGAGGCAGAAGATGCCAAGGGCGAGGACAGAACCCCGGGTTCCATGTGGAGGGGCCCCGGGGGGAGGGTCCCGCTCTGCTGAGCCCCGCTGTGTCTGGCCGGCCCCAGGGGCTCCCCAGAGCCCGTCCTGGCCCCCACCATGGGGATGGGCCATGCAGGGCAGCGAAGTGGGGGCCGCAGGCCCGGGGCTCCCGGCCCGCCTGCCCGCCCGGGGGAGGGGCAGAGCAACCATCGCTGGAAAGGCAGCGCTCTAATTCCGGCGGGTCGGTCGGGCGAGTATCTGCTGAAACCCCGGGAAGCGCTGGCCGGGGGGCCGGGCCCTGCGGGAGCCCCAGGCCAGGTGGACGCTGCTCAGACCCGCCGCCCGGGCCTCCCGCCACCGCCCTCGCGCCCGGCCCGGCCCCGTCTGCACCCCGAGCCCACGGCAGCGACGGCCCTCCCGGGTGTGAAATGCCATTTACCTGAAATAAAGCCCAATTACGGAACTAGCTCACGAGAGCCCGGTGGAGGCGGGCGCGCGGTGCCCGCCCGGTGCCCACGGCCGGGGGGACAGATGGCGCCGCGGCGGCCGCGGCCGCATTCCTTCACTCTGCCCCCCGATCGCTGACTCGCCCAGCACACGGCCATCTGGTGTGTGACACGTCCTGTGTGCCCCGGACAATGGCCCGCGGACCCCGCCGGGGGAAGGCCGTCGCCCGGGCAACCGTGGCATGTGCAGCCCCGGCCCATTCAGGGCCCCTCCCCCGCCCCTTTGTGGGCCGCCCGGCTGCTCACGCCGACAACATCCACGAGCATTTGTCCGCCGTGCCCGGCCTTTGTCTCCAAATTGGGCTCCCAGCGAGCGCCTCGGTACCCAGCGGGCGCCCGAGCATCTGCCGGGGCGGGGGCAGGGCCAGGCAGCTGCCCACGCTCGGGGCACCCACGTCCGCCACCTCCGCCGCCGCCCCCCGGAGCCGGGCGGGAAGCGGGCACCTCCCGGGCACGGGCTGGACCAGGGGCCGGAGAGGAAGGCTGGCATCCCTGCCCCCCAGCCCCCCACCCCGTCCGCCCTGTCCCTGAGAGGGCAGCTGGAGCAGTGACCCTCGGGGGGAGGGAGGGGGCAGGGAGGGTTGGGGGAGCAGGGTGTGAACTCGGCGCCCGTGGGCACACTGCGAGGGCCTCAGCGGGGTCAACGCTGCTCCCCTGCACCCCCGCCCGGCCTGCCCGACCTCTCGGCGCAACCTCCTGCCCCTTGGGCACCCAGCTGCGCCCCCAGGACCCTCTCTCTCAGCGGCTGCTCGCCTCCGGCACCCCAGCCAGCTCCGGCCCCCACTGCCCAGGCCAGGCAGGGCCCAGCCCATGAGTCCTAGGGTCCGGCCCAGCCAGGCTGACTTCCTGGGCACAGCCCTCCCTGCTGGGCACCCGTTGGGCAGGCAGCACCCCCCCCCACCAGGCTGGGTCAGAGTCATGCCCCGTCCCCTCCTCCTCCCCTCCCCCGGAGAAGGAACTGTGCGGGGACCTTCGGGCCTGGACCCTCAGGCAAGGCAGTGCCAGTTCGATTCGGGAGGAAAGGAGAGTCTGGACCCAGGTCCTGGCCCCAGGCAGGGCCCCTGGAGGGCAATGCCCTCGGGGCCACCACCCTGTGTCCTTGGGCGGGGCAGCCAGTCAGCTGGGGGAGGTGGCAAAGGCAGAGCGGGCAGCCCGAGTCTGAGCCTCCGTGCTGAGGATGCCAAGTCACCCACAGGTCCTGGGCGGCCCGGGCTGGGCCTTCCTGCTCCCGACACACCTCCCAGGCCCAGCTGTACGGGGACCCTGCGTCTCACCCTCACCCAGCGGCACCCAGAGCCAGCGAGCGAGGGCGTCGGCCAGAGCTGGGCAGTGGGGCCAGTCCCAGGCGGCCGAGCAGGACCCAGCGCTGCTCCCTCTGAGTCTGGGCCCGGCCCCCCACTGCTGCCAGCCCCCCCGTCTTTCCAGCCCCCCGGCCCTTCCAGTCCCCCAGCCTTCACAGCCCCTCTCCCCTTCCAGGTCCCTCCTCCCAACCCCCTGGCCCCCCACTGC
>JAAGEH010000490.1:657887-679758 GCA_011751065.1 Lasiurus cinereus
TCCCGGGAAAGCAGGGGGCGGGGGACGGCTTCCAGGCTGGGCGAGAGGAGCAGAGTGTGGAGGTGGGGGAAGGAGAGGCTCCTGGGAGGCCAGTTAGGGAGACAGCCGGGGGGCAGGGAGGTGGGGGGCGGAGGCCGAGGTGGGCCAGTCCCCGCTCCCCTCCCCAGCCTGGGGCGCGGGTGTCGGTGTGAACGCGCACAGCTGGTTAGACCCAGCAGCCTCGGCCTCCGGAGGGGATGCTGGGAGCCCCTGGGCCTCACCCAGCTCCGGGCTCCCACCCCCCCACCCCCGACCGCCCCCTGCCAGCTCCAGGCACCGTGCAGACCGAGCCAGGGCCTCCTGTGGCTGTCGGGGGGTTGGGGGGAGGGAGGAGTCCCCGGTGGCCGGGGTAGAGAGGTCAGGGGGCCTGGCTGAGGCTCGGCCAGGCGTCCATCGGTCAGGGAGGCGCTGACTGAGGTCTGCTGGCCCGGGGCCTCCCAAGCCTCCAAGGCCTGTGGTCCTGGGGTCCCGGGAGGGGCCAGGTGGGGTCTGGAGGGCTTCCCCGAGGGGGCGGCCAGCTGGGTGGAGGCCGAGAGGAGGAGCAGCCGGGGACAGGAACCGAGAGGGGGGGGGCAGGGCGGCCTCAGGGTGCTCGAGGCCCCGCCCTCGGCTGGGAAGGAGCCAGGCTGGTTACCAGCCGCGGCCTGGGAACGCCGAGCTGCGGAGGGGGCGGTAAATGGCTCCCCGTGTCTGCCGGGCGGGCGGGTGCGTGGGCGCCGGGAGAGGCCGCGCTGCCGTCTCCCTCGGGCCCTGAGCCCAGCCTCGCGCTGACCTCCCGGCTGGGGCCAGTAGCCAGGACATGCTCGCCCACGGCGAGGGGAGCTGGGAGCGGGGGGCTCAGAGGCAACGGATGCCCTTCGTCAGCCCCCCAAGCCCTCGGAGCCCTGTGGGGTGCGTTCCCTACGGGTCCCCTGGGGTGGGGGGGGCTGCGTGGGGACCCCGGGAAGTTGTGGACACCTCGTTCCCCGGGCCCAGCCCCCCTTCTACCGCCAGGCTCACCCCCAACCCCGTTCCGGTCGGCTGCACGCCACCGCCATCTCCCCGGTGGGTGGCCGGCGAGGGCGGGGGGCCGTCCCGTGACCGGGCCCCTCCTGTGCGTGGGAACGCTCCGGCCCAGGGCGGCCGGGTCCAGCGCGGCCCCTTCACGGCTGAGTGGCCCGCAGGGAGCAGGCCCGCCGGCCGTGGGGGAGGGGCGGGCCCAGCGGGGGGCGGGGAGGGGGGTCTAGGAGGGCCTCTGCTGCTCCAGGGAGTGAGGGGTGGGGTGGTGACGCGAGGGACCCCCCCTTCCCCTCCCAGGCCTGACCCACATCCCCCGCCCGCCCACAGGGAGCATGCTGGGCCTGTGTGCCGCGGTGCAGCCGCTGACCCGCACGCTGGGGCCCACGCTGGGCGGCCTCCTGTACCGCCGCCTCGGCGTGCCCGTCTTCGGCCACGTGCAGTGGGCCGTCAACCTGCTCGTCCTCCTGGCGCTCTGGAGGCGGCCGCCGCCCCGGAAGGCGGGCAAAGTCCCGTGACCTTGGCCCCCGGGGCCCAGACTGGCAATAAATTCCCTGGACGCCGCTTCCGGCCCTGTCTCCTCGTCTGGCGGGGGTGGGTGGGGCTCGGGAGGCTGGAGGGCTTCCTGGAGGAGGGGGCTGCGGCCGGGCCCTGGGGGGGGGGGGGGCAGAGTCCCCGAGAGCTTGTCCCCTGACGTCCCCCAGTGCCCCCACTGCCCCCCTGAGAGGGGGGACCCCCTCCCCTCCTCCTGCTCCAGCGTGGACCTGACCCTGGGAGCAGGCGGCCCCCACGGCCCCCGCACTCATCCCCACAGGGCACCCGTGCGCCCCATGAATTCTACAAGTTGTTCCTGTTCCTGAGAGGAACCATTTTTGTGTCTAAAGACCAGGAATTCCGGTTTGGACAGGGAGTGGACAGGGGCCTCCCTCGTGTGGAGAGCCCAGCGGAGAGCCCGGGCAGCAGGCCTGAGACCGGGGTGCACCATCGCCCCCTGCACCCCACACCGGAGAGGGGCGCCGGGCTGTGACCGAGGGCGATGTGGAGACCACAGCCTGGACGGGGAGCACGGCCCTGAGACCGTGAAGGCCCCCTGTCCCCCCAGGCTGCCTTTCAAAGCCTTTAAACCCTGATTCCACCTCTTTGGGGACCGGAGTCTCGCTCCCGGCTGCTCGTTCGTCCCCACGAGTAGGAGGGACCCTTCGGGGACCCGGGAACCACGGTTGCTGGCCCGTCCTGCCCATTGAGCGCCCCCTAACACCCCTATTTCCCCGGGGCCTTCATCCCACGTGTTCCAGAACATTCCTGGCAGGAAGTGGCTTCCTCTCTGGGCCCAGCACGCAGGGGAGAGGAGGGAGTGGACATGGCCAGTTTGTCTATTCCTCAGGCCCCCCACCCGGTCACCGGGCCTCTCGGAGGCCTCAGCTGCGGCCACATCGTCCCAGCACTGCCCGCTCTGCCGGCCTCGTGGCGGGCGGGTGGGCGATGGCGGGGGCCGGGCAGCCAGACCCCCCAGAGCGCCAGACAGGCCCGGTCAGAGTCCGACTGAGGGCCGAGCAGGTGGCCCGTGGGCGCGAGGGGCAGCCGGCCGGGGCGGCTCCCGACCTCAGCGGCCGGCCCTGGCAAACCACCTCCCCGCCAGCCCGGCCACCCGGCCACCCGGCCACCCGCCCCGTCCTGCCGGTCCCGCCCGGAGCGCAAGTCGGGCAGCGCCGAACCCCCAGTGCACTTCCTGCCTCGGGAGCGGCTCCTCCCGGGAAGGGGTGCGCCACCCACTCATTCATTCAAGCCCTGCCCGGCCCTGCCCGGCCGCCCTGCCCCAGGAAGCGACACACACACACACACACACACACACGGGCACCCGCGGGTAGAAAAAAAGGAAACCGGTCGCCCGGCGCTTTATCATGGAATATGCCACTGGTGCCAAAAAACGGAACATTAAGACGAAAGACGCGGTGGTGGAAGGACAAGCGGCCATCCAAATAAATACTCAGACAGTCCAATAACTTAAGGCCCGCGCGACGGGCCGGCGGGCGGCCGGGCGGCTCCGCAGGGAAGGTCCCCTTCTGGGTGGGCGGGCGGGGGGGGGGGGGCCCAGCGCCCCTCGGCAGTCCTCCTCCTCCTCCTCCTCCTCTTCCTCGAGGTCAGGGGGTGGCTTCGGTGTCTCCCCACCGGCGCGTCCGGGGGAAGGAAGCTCCTGCGGGGAGAAGAGGAGGAGGATGAAGGTCAGGGTCAGCGCCAGAGCCCGGGGGCCCGGCGGGTGCCCCCCGGAGGCCACGGAGGAAGGTCCCCCCGTTCCCCCAAGTGGACCCTCGACGGGGGCCAGCCATCCCACCGGCGTGTCCAGGGGAAGGAAGCTCCTGCGGGGAGAAGAGGAGGAGGAGGAGGAGGAAGGTCAGGGTCAGCGCCAGAGCCCGGGGGGCCGGCGGGTGCCCCCCGGAGGCCACAGAGGAAGGTCCCCCCGTTCCCCCCAAGTGGACCCTCGACGGGGGCCAGCCACCCCCATCTTCCCCGACCCCCGGGGACCCCCCACGCCTGCGGTCGGGGCGCACTCACCGCGCGGGCTCAGGGCGAGGCGCGGGGGGCCGGGCGCGGCTCGGGCGGCTCGGGGGGCGTCGGGGCGGCGTCGGGGGGCGCGGGGGGCTCCTGGCGGCGGAGGCGCACCGCCTGCAGGGCGCGCCGGTTCTGGAACTCGATGAGCGCCAGGGCGATGGACGCGTTCCAGGCGCTCTCGCCCGCGCAGCGGAAGTCGATCTCCTTGCGGTCGGTGGTGACGAGGGTGAAGTAGACGTGCTGGCCCGTGCGCTCCACGCAGTCCACGCGGAGGATCGAGTGGAAGCGCAGCTCCTTGGCGCGCGCGCCGCGGCCGGCGGGGAAGAGGCGCAGGCGGTCGGGCGTGAGCACGCCGCGCTTCCGCTTCCAGAGCTGCAGCAGGCTGTCGCTGCGCTTCTCCAGCTCGCCCTCGCGCAGCACCTCGCCGGCGCTCCTCATGGCCGCGGGGGCCGGGCGACGGGGCGGACGGGGAGCGGGGAGCGGGGCGGCGGCGGCGGGGGCAGTGCGGACGGGCCGCCGGGGCGCGCCGTCTTTATGGAGGCCACGCCCCCTCTGCGTCCGGCCACGCCCCCTCCGCGTCAGACCACGCCTCCTCCGCTGCCTCCGGGTCCCGCCCCCTCCGAGCCGGCCACGCCTCCTCCGCTGCCTCCGGGTCCCGCCCTGCCGCGTCAGGCCACGCCCCCCGCTGCCTCCGGGCCACGCCTCCTCCGCGCCGGCCACGCCCCCCTGGCGTGTCATCTTCCTAGCCCCGCCCGCCCGCCAGGCCACCCGGCCGTCCGCGGTCCCCCTTCCCTCCCTCGATGTTGGAGAGCCCATCGGGCACCCCCCGGCCCCGGACCCCGGCCCCCCAGACCCGCGGGGTGACACGCGGCCCCGCCCCCCGCCCGGACGCCGGCCCGGGGTGACTCAACGCGCGGGGCCCGGGAAGCACCCAGCGGGGACGAGGACGGGGCCGGGGGCGCCCGGGTCCCCACCCTCCCGGCGCCCCCACACCCGTCCCTGCCGGAGGCCCCGGCGCTCTTGGGGCGAAGCCGGTCGGGGCCCCCCGTTCCTCCCACGCCGCGCGCCCTTCCCGGGGAGACGCTCCGGGGCTCCCCCCCCCGCCCCCCGGCGCGCGGCCCCAGAGCGGGATTAACCCTTTCGGGCCGGGAGAGTGGGGGGCGGGCGGGGCCGCGGGGGCGGCTGAGTCACCCCCGCCCGCGGCGCCCGGGGACCCGCGCTTCCTTTCCAGGTGGAGCTGGAGCCGGAACCGCCGGCCGACTCCTCCGGTTCCCAGGGCGGGTGGAGCCCGCCCAGGGGATTTCTGGGCGCACCGCCGCGGGCCCCCCCTCCTCCCAACACCCACGGGAGCGGTGACCCGGCAGGAGGGGCAGAGACGGGCGGGGTGGGTCCCGCCGACCGCAGGTGCCCTGCCCGGAACTCAGCATTTCCGCCGGGACGGCCCGGGCGGCCAGGGCAGGAGCCGCCCCAGACCGTCCTCCTCCCCCTCTTCCTCCCTCCCTCACCCCGGCCAAGCCCCCTGACCCCTGGACCCCTGACCCTGAGGGTGGTCCAGACCCTGAGGGACATATCGGGCTCGGGCCTGTGCCAGTGGCAGCTGGCGGACTGGCTGGGGGTGCGGGGGAGTCCCTCGTGAAGGGTCCACCACCCTGCGGGCACCCAGCACCCGGCCTCGCCCGGCGCAGCCTGTGCTGAGCTGAGTGGGTCTCAGGCCGCTGGGCAGACCGGGTCCTCGGGGCGGTGGGACGAGAGGTACAGACTGGGGTGCCGCTGTCCCTGTCCCCCAGGTGCCCACCGCTCTGCAGGGACCCTCTGAGGCCCACCAGCGCTCCAGCCTGCCCCTCTTCCCACCACCACCACCCAGGGCCCGTTGGTGGAAACCGAACTCTGGGCAGACAGGACGCTCAGCACTGCCTGAGGTCCTACTGTGTGCCCGCAGGCCTTGCTGGTGCCAGTCCGCCAGGGAGGAGAGGTGCGGAGCCCAGCAGGCACGTGGGGTGTGTGGGGTGGGGGTGGGAGGCGGTGGGGCCTGGAGGAGCGCAGTCCCCAGGAGTCGGGAGGAGCAGGGCCGTGAAGGTCAATGGGGTCGGTGTGCAGGCACATGCCCAGCCTCTGTGCACCGACCCAGAGACCGCCCTGCGGGGGGCATGCTCCCCCTACTTCGCAGATGTGGGGCGAGAAGCCCCAGGGGGGGGGGGTGGGGTGGGGGTGGGGGGAACCAGCAGCAGCAGAGGCGGGGCTTGGGGTGGTGGGAGGGAGGGTGTGGGGGAGCAGGACGCAGGGGGGCTGGGAAAGTGGGGCCAGATGCCCTTCCCGGCTGGCCCTCGGGCGCTCAGTCTGCCTGGTCGCTCTGGGAGGGGGTGGTGGTGACCTGGGGGTGGTGCTGACAAGTGGGGGTCAGTGGGAACTGGGAGGACAGGCCCCAGGGGGTAGGGAGCCCACTGCTCGTCCCCTCAGAGGCTCCTGGGCAGGGGACCCCGGGGGAGAGGACCTTAGGGAGCTGGTGGGGACCGGCCAGGCCAGGCCCACCCAGGCCGCCTCACTCTCAACAGCCCCGCCCAGGCTCGCGGCCGGTGGGGGTGGGGGAATGGGGTTTGACCGCCCGCGTCTGAAGCTGCTCCATGCCTGTGCAGTTCGGGCCAAACCGGGCCAAACCAGCCTGAACCAGGCGCCAGGGGAGGGCCTGTCTCCGCCCCCCGCCGCCTGCCCCTGGAGGGTCCCTCTGGAAACGGGACTGGCACGCCCACTTCCTGGGCGACAGAGGCAAGGTGCTGGCCCAGCATCTCTGGGGGGGCCCTCCCTGGGCCACTTGGCAGCCAGGAGCCTGGAGGACCACCAGGAGAGCTGCCCACCGGGGGCCCCCCCCCCAATCCCGGGGAACAGCCGTCCCGAGATCCAGGCCCCAGACCGACCCCTGACCCCTCTCTCCACCACGGCCGGGCTGTGAGGCTCGTTTTCTTGGGTTTCGGGAAGTAAGATGAGGGTCTGAGAGAAGGGATGCGTCCGAGGCCACACAGCCGGCCAGCCCGAGTCCAGTCCGCCCCACCGGACCCCAAGGCCCGGGCAGGAAACGGCCCCCTGCGGGTGGCTTCTGGGTTGGGGCCATTCGGGGTGCACAGGGCTCCGCCTCCTCAGTGGGTATGGCCCCTGGGATACTCGGGGTACGCGGGGACCTTCCCAGGCAGCCAAGCTGGTCCTTGAGCCTCCGGCCCAGAACACGAAACTGGTCCTGGAGCCCCGGGCCAGGGACACGGGCCGTCCCATCCGGGTGGGAGGTGTCGGGGTGTCAGGTGCCGTGAACAGTGGAGGTGCCTCTTCGAAACTCCCCATGTGAGGTCATTTCCACAACAGCAGGGAGCCAAGCCCCGAGGCTGCTGCTCCCGGCCTGGGAGGACGGTGTGACTCAGCGCGGGTGCCTGGGGCTGGGCCCGCCCCCTTCCTGTGTGTGTGGAGGGAGGGTAGGGGGGGTGCAGACTGCCCCAGGGGCCCCCTGCCTGGATGACCCTCTCCGCTGGCCGCCTCCGTGGAGCCCTCCTGGATTGCCAGGGAAACGCTCAGGCCTGCCCCCGCCCACGGGCAGGAGCGGAGGGCAGGCAGGGAGAGGATGGGGGAGAGGCCCACGCTGCCACCACTGGGGCGGCGCCGGTCCCCTGGGCCCAGCCCAGCCGGTGGTCCGGGCCTGCCCTCTGCTGGAAGGTGCGGCCTGGGAGGAGGGAGGCCCAGGGCGGGAGGGGGAGGCCCCGCTGCTCCAGGTTTCGGGCTCTCGCTCAGCCCGGCCTCGGCTCCGTAATTACAGCTGCGTGTCCCTCGCTGCTCTCGCTCTCTGAGCCCCAGGGATCACCCCTCCGGGAGTCGGCCGGGCCCTGGGGCCCACCTGGCCAGGCCCTGGGGCCCCATGAGAAAGTGAGGCGCCCAGAACTCTCCCCGCCTCCCCCCTCAGCACCCTGCCAGCAGGCAGTCGGCTCCGGGGACACAGTGACCTCTTGTTCTTTGGGGCCCCAGGTGCTCAGGAAACTTTCTGGGGAGAAGGGGGACTGAGAAGTGTCTGCCTCGAGCAAGGGAGGCTGGAGGCTGCTAGTCAGTAAGAGCAGAAGGCTGGGGGAGGCCTCAGGAGCCGGATGAGTAAGTGTATGGATGAAAGGCAGGCAGATCCGGGGCGCTGCTTGCTGGAAGTGGGGGCGCAGATCCCAGACCTCCAGCCCCCCAGCTCCCCTCCTGCTGTCCGAAGGCACACACACACACCCATCCCCCCGGGTGCGGAGGCAGGGCTGGCTGCTGGCCAGCAGGCCCTGGAGCTGAGCACCAGGGGCTTCCTCGGCAGGCTCCCAGCTCCTGGGGGAAGGGATGGAGCCATGGGCAGGTGCCCAGCTGCTCCTGGGGGAAGGGATGGAGCCATGGGCAGGTGCCCAGCTCCTGGGGGAAGGGATGGAGCCCCGGGAGTGGAGGGTGCCGCGGCTCCGCCCGCCTCTCCGGGGCCTGGAGGAGGAGGTCCTGAGCCACAGGCCCCGGGAGGCCGGCCTGGGAGCCGGGCTCAGGGCCAGGCCTGTTAGGTTGTCATGGAAAGCACATCCGGCCGCCGCCCACAGCACAGTCAGCACGGCAGGTGGGGCCCGTGACTGGCAGTGGTGACACCTGGGGTGGGTGGAGCGGTGTCTGGGGTACCAAGGTGACTTGGCCGGAAGGGGTGGGGGAAGGGGGAAGGGAGGTCGGGGAGCTGTCGTGGGACCTGCGACAGGCTGGAGGGGTCCAAGGCCGACAAGGTGCCTGGAGACCCTCACCAGCTTCTGAGGATGAGCTTGGCGGGTGTGTGTGTGTGTGTGTGTGTGTGTGTAAGTGTGAGTGTGTAGGGGATGCAGCCCTGCTGTCGGGGACCACTGTGTCTCTTGGTGGGGGGCCGGGTGCTGGGTCTGAGGTTCCTCAGCCTCCCCTGCTCCCCAGACATGCCCTGAGGTTGAGGGGGTGGAGCAAGGAGGCTGGGAGGTCATTCTGACAGGAAGGGACCGAAGTCCAGGTGCGGCCACACTGAGTGGAGGGTGGCCAGCTGGCGGGGAGCCGAGGGCACCCACACAGGGCGCTGCGGCGGGCTCCACGCCCACAGCCTTCTTCCACCGGGGCCCCTGCAGCAGGAAGGGCGGGGGGAGAACAGCCCCGTGTCCCCCGCCACGGACGCCCGAGGGGGACGGGGCACGGGCTCTGAGCAGAGGGGCCTCCTACGGGCAGGACAGAGGTCAGTGACACCCGCCCGACCGGCCTGGCTGAAGCCCAGGGCCCAGCCCTCCCTCCCCGCCCTCCCCGGGCTGGGCAAGTCCCGGAGGAGCCTCCCAGCAACCCCTCTGGGCTGAGGCGGCTGCAGGGGCCAACAGGAGCCGGGGCCGGGCTGCCGCACTCCTGACCCCTCGAGAGTAAAGCAGCTATTTAAGTGGAACCCCCCAATGTGGGCCTTTTGAAAAAGGAGCTCGTGAAGTGCAATTCACACCCAGAAGCCACGTGCACCCACCTGTGTGGCCGCTTCCTCCCCAAACAGGGCCCCGCCCCACCAGGTGCTGGCCACCCTCCGGCCCGCCTCTCTGGGGTCCTGCTTTCCTGTCGTGGGGGTCCTGATGCGGGGCCACTCTGGGGGGTACACAGCAGTGCTAGCACCACCTGTAACAGCTGGCACCTGGCGGGAGCCCTGAGCTGCCTGGGGAGGTGCCAGAGCTCAGAGAGGGCAGCGGGACCCACAGTCTCTCCCAGAGCAAGGGTGGCCTGGGAGCCAGTCCCCCAAAGGACCGGGCGGCGAAGACAGCAGGGCCGCAGGGATGACAGGTGGCCTCGGACAGCCCAGTCACCACAAAGCAGCGTGGTGGCTGGGCTGAAGGCAGTGCAGGGCCAGTGGGGACAGAGGCCCAGCATCAGCCAGATGGGCAGCACGGGGTCCTGAGGGCTGCAGCTCCCAGGCCGAGAGGCCCCCCAAAGTGCTGCGAGCGTCACCTCCCTGCGGGCCTGGATGGGGCTCCGCAAACCTCCCGAGTGCGCCAGGACTGCCCAGAGCTGTGGCCAGGACCAGGAGGAGTGGCCTCCACGGGACAGGTCCCGGCCCCCGGCCACTGGAGAACCCCTTCCCTTTCCTGTCCAGGAGGTGGAGACATGGGGGGGGGGGGAGACACAGGACAGCAACATGAGGGCCCTGGTGCAGGCGAGGCTGAGCCAGTGGGCGGCCCGGGAGAGCTCCGCCTCTGGTCTCGGTGTGACCACCCCCGCCCCACCCCGACCCCAGAGACCCCAGAGAGACACACACACCGGGCCCAGGTTTCACCACTTTAATAGATACTCTAACTGTCTGTACAAATTGAAAACAGCATCTTCAGTTACAAATGTATCTAAGTAATAAGGCTGAGCACTCCCCAGGCCTGGTCCCTGTGGCCCGCGTCGCCGGCTGCCAGGGACCAGGGAACGAGGTCACACACTCGGAGCCCACACGCCAGCCAAGAACAGGTCGCTCCGAACCCAGGGCTTTAAGACACGATGGACGCGGGGCTGAGAAATGGGCTAAGGAGACGCGACACTTACACACGAGGACGCCTGTGCCCGCCGCCCTCCCCAAGAAGATGGGCACCCGGCACGGCGTGGCCAAGGAGTCCAGCTCGCGCCCCAGCTGCGGTGGCCGGAGGGAGCGCTCCCCCCACGGGCCTCGCTCCCGGGCAGCCCCTCCCGGCCCTCCCCAGGCCTCCCTCGCAAACATGGTTTCGGAAACCCGAGGACAGCGCCAGCACACCCCAAGGCTCACAGCACAAGGACAAATAAATATGGGGACGCGCCACACGACCCCACCCCCGCCCGGGAGAGAAAACCAAAGCAAGGACCCCGGCGGCGGGCCGTCTCTGGCTCCGCCGAGGCCGGACAGGGACCCGGTGGCTGGACAGGGCGTGTGGTGTCTTCAAACGAGATGGAGCCGCAGCTCCCGGACTTCGGTCCTGGGCTCGGGGACCTTCCCACCCCACGTGGTCTACGGGCCCCCAAGGTGGGCCTGGGGAAGTTTACTGAGCTGCACCCAAGGCCGCGGAGGGTGCGGGATTAGATTCAACCTCCTACTTCTGAAACGCGTGTAAGTGGCCGCTGTACAGGTTAAGCAAAATAATAAGGAAAGAGGAAAACGAAGCGAAAACCATGCACTTGAAAAGGCCGGCCGGTGTGGGCGCTCGCCAACAGGTGCTGCTCACTGCTGCTTGCACTCCGAGGGCTGGCTGGGCTCCTTCTGCCAACGAGAGAGAGAAGACTGAGGAACCGTCCACGTCCCCGCCACCTCCCACACCCAGCAGCACCCCACCCCCCTGTGCCTCTCACTGCGGCTGGACGCATGCATGGCTGCTGCTCAGACGTAAACCAGTAACCTGCCCAGCTGGTGAGGCTCTGGTGGGCACTGACCTGTGACCGGGAGGTCACCAGACTGAATCCAGATCAGGGCACAGGCCCGGGTTGCAGGCTGGACCCCCAGAGTGGGGTGTGCAGGAGGCAGCCTTCCAAGATTCTCTCTCATCAGTGATGTTTCTGCCTCCCTCTCCTTCCTCTCTGAAGTCAAACATACATCTTACAAAGCAGCCAAAGTGTAAGCCACTTCCCAGAGGACTGTCACCCAGAGCGGCCTCTGTGTCAGGGGCCCGGGAGACCCCTCACTCTGGCCGAGGCAGCGGAGCCTGCGGGGCAGGTCACTTGTCAACAGTGACCGGAGACTGAATCCCGGCTGGAAGGCAGCGGGCCCTGCCAGTGAGTCAGAACACCCCTCTCCCCGCCCGGGACCAAGCACCGAGCCCTGACGGGCTCCCGTCCCAGCCCCCACGCCCAGAGGGCTGCCCCTCCCTTGGGGCCCCTCCTCGATAATGAGGAACGCCCGCAAAGCCCCAACTCCAAGATCCAGACAAGCCGCAACCCTCCCACGAGTCCCAGGTGGGAATGCTATCCTTTCAGGTAAGGCAGAGGGGAGTCCCCACCCTGAACCACTGAAACGACACTCGCACCCCATTAATGCTGGGGCGCAGCAGAGCAGGTGCCCCATCCATCTGAGCTCAGATCACCAATCTCTCCGGACGCCACCCTGCCCGCCTCTGGACTCAGCACCCAGGGCTGAGAGGAAACACTTGGAACCACACCACTGACACCCTCAGGTGGGAGCTGGGCTCCCGCTGGTCTTTGGGAATCACATTTAGGGGATGAGAAAGTGCATGTCACGGGGGCATATGGACAAGCAGCAGCCTCGGACCCTGGTCCCTGCTCCTGATTAGCACACGGGATGGAAAGAGCATGGGACACGCTGGCACCCTCAGGCTGGCCCCGGGTCTGCCTGGCCCTGCCCCACGCTCACCTGAAACACCAAACCACACGCCTGACCAGCAAGCCTGGCCGAAAGCTCGCACCACGCAGCACCCTTTCAGGGAAGGGCCGCGGGCGCCTGCGGAGGGGACACAGGCTTTCCCGCTGCCTCACGACAAACACATCCGTGTCACGTGCCGCGGGGGACGGCATCAGCTGGCTGTGCCGATTCACACAGGGAGCAGACCTGCCTGCTGGGCTAAAGGCAGCCCCCAGTGGCTGTGGAGACGCTGGAGGAAGAGTCCGCGCCCACAAGGCCAGGAGGGCTGTGGACACAGGACCACACAGGGCTGCAGGCCGAGCCTCCTGCTTCATGCCAGTGTGGTGGCAGCGTGGTCACGCACGCCGATGGTCAAGGGAGAGGAGTTGGTGTTTCAAAGGCACAAACAAACCGCGCCAAGCCAGGGACCAGGGAAGGGTCTGGGAGGCTAACAAGCACCCGAGCAGGAGCGCAGACACCCGCGCCCGGGGCCTGGGTGCTGTGGCCGCCCCGGTCCTCCATCTGGAGGCCCAGGCTGCCCGGTACGGGACGCTCCGAGGAGCTGGCAGGCAGGGAGTGGGCTTCGGGCACAGCCTGGCAGACAAGCTCCTAGCCCGGCCGGTCTGTGCCCAACGAGTGAGAAGGACAGTGCGACAGGCCCTCCAAGACGCTGACCTGAACTCACACCAGCACCAGCCGCCTCCTACGGGAGCCCCGGGCCCGGCTCTCACCGGCTCGGCCTGTCTGAACTGCCTCTGGCCATAGAACCCGACTTCCCAGAAGGCCACTGCTGTCTATGGCCGCCCGCTGCGCCCAGCCTGGCAGTAGTGAGTGTCGCACAGGGAGCGCAGACGGAGCAGGCCACCTTGGCCCACACAGGGGACCGCGGCCTGGGCTTGCTGCTGCTGCTGCTGCTGCTGCTGAGACCAACAGCTGACCGGGCGCTGAGTCAGAACCGCAGTGACCTCACCACACGGGCGAATGCCACCCCACACGGGCAGTCGTTTTCCAGATAAGAAACTGGCACAAGCCCAGCCACTCTCACTCCCCGCTGGCTGCACAACGGACAGGCGCACGTCCAGGAACATCAGGGTCGACTCTGACTGCCTGTGAGCGGGGTAGGCATGGGCCCAGGGGCTGAGGGAGCAGCAGGGGCGGGGAGTGTGACGCCTCCAGGAGGACGGCTGGCCCCTGGCTCTGTGCCCCTGCAGATGCCCACCTCCCAGGCCCCCCCTGTCCTCTTCTGGAGGGCAGTCCTGTCGTCGAGAAAAACGCCACACCAGTTACCCCTTGGCTGCGTGGTCAGCAGGAAACCCTGGCCTCGGCCAGCAGGAGCCACGAGTGGTTGTGGCCTTCTGGTTCCACGGCACAAACAGAGCCCACCCAGACGGCCGGTCAGGAGGCCCGGTCCCCTGGCTCGTGCACCGCACAGCAGCCTGTCTGTCCCGTCACAGCAGGCCTTGTCACAAAGCACAGATCAACCCTTGGGAATGAGGAATGAATGGATTCCACCTTACCTAGAAACGCATGATTAACAGACAAAAATTACACCTAAACGGGAAAGAAAGCGAAAGGCACGGTCAGCATGAGGAAAAGGCAGGCACACATCTTACAGGAGCCCCGACTCGGGCACGGAGCGGTGCCACCACGCCGAGCGCCGCCTCCACCTGACCTGCGGCCCGCCTTTGCGCACAGACTCTGACACGTGCCTCACAGGTGCCACCTGACAGGACGGGGCGGGGACAGGGGCGCACAGGACAGGCCCGAGTGTGACCGCACGGCTGACGTTCTACCACTCAGCACCACCCGCTCCCAACAAACACCCAAGACGCCATGGGGGTTAGTGCCGACAAGCCTCTACCTTCGGCCAGGTCATGTGACCACGTGGCGACAGTGCCCCCAGAACACAGGACGAGAGGAACAGGAGGACGGACTCCAGAGGAAACAGCAGGAGCCAAGCGCGCGCGGCCGGGGAGACGGGCAGAGAGCGCACCTGGGGCTCGGCACGGCAGTGTCGGGGTCACGCCACCCAGTCCTGTTAACGGACAGACACCCCACCTGCTCTCCCCCGGGTGAAGCCCTCACAGCCGGCCCCAGTCTGCGCGCCTCTCTGGCCGTCGCTCAGAGTGAGCCCAGGTGTGGTCTGAATGGCTGCCGTGGTGGGCAGGCCGGCCTGAAACGACGCCCGTTTCCGTGAGCGCATTTCCAGTGCCAACCCGTGTCGTTCCCCGCAGGACCGCCCGGTGAGCATGCGTGCCAGGGACACGTGGTGTGACAGACGAGCGACAAGACCAGGCTCTCACGCACAGCCCCGGGCACACCACACTCGGGGAGACGAGGACTCACACACACACAGTGAGCTAGAGGTGCGCGCTATGAAGGCCAGGGGACACCAGGGGTGACTCAGAGCCTCTGCCGCAGACCCGAGTCCCAGGAAGGCTGCCCTGCAGTGAGTCCGAGGCATGTGGCAGGGCGTCTGGGTGTAAGCCCCTCAAGAGCAGGGGTACAGCCCCCGACTTACAAGTAAAATTAACGGGGCTGTCCACTCATTTTTGCCATTTTAAAAAAAGGTTCCTAGCTTACTTTAAATGATGAGAAATGTAGACATAATTTCTAAGCATTTCAGCCCAAATACAACTGTAAACTATACTTATGTCTCCATTACGCTATTTATAGAATATCAATGCCCCGCCCCCCACTAAGTGCCATCTTTGCATCCTTTCCAAAAGCAAGCACACGAGTCATCGCGTGGTCAGTGACAGCGAGACCAGGTGCAGGGCACGGCCGCGAGGAGCTGGGAGGCTGGTGCCGGTACTCTCACCGCCATTCTAGGTGCTGACAGCCCGCTCCGGGTTTCCTGGCACCCGCCCACATTCTGATTGGAGGGGAGGGGACAGTCCAGGTTACCCCCGCAGTGGGGCGCAGTGCGGGCTCACCTTGAGGCTGGCGTCGGCATCATCTTCTTCTTCCGCCTCCTCGTCTCCTTCTAGCTCCTGCATGGGGAGGGGCACAGGCGTCACCTTCCGCTCCGAAGGAAAGCACCGGCTCCCGCAGGGACGGAAACCCCGCTGGACTCATCCCGCTTCCCGTCTCTGGGTCCTGAGCCCGACATCAGCCTGCGCTGCTCTGGGGAATGACTGTTATTTCCCAAGAAGCGTTTTCACCGGCAACGCAGGTCGCACCGACGCTCTGGGGCATGTTCTGCCGCGATCCACAGCCCACGTCTGGCGTGTCTCACCAAGGGGTGCAACCAGGCCCCGGGCCTCACACGCTGCCCCACCCCCGCCCCGCCTGGGACACGGAGCTGCCCCATACAAGCTGGCCTTACCTCCTCTTCTCCTTCCTCACCTTCTTCAAACTGGAAAAGAAGGGAGCACATTTTTAGGGTTTGAAAGTGTGGTGGCAACCCGACCCAGACACTGCCCTGTCCAGGCCCCACTGGTCAGGCGTGAGGCAGGCAATCCTGCTCGGACTGAGCAGAGGGCAGTGCGACTCCAGGCCATGTGCTGAGAGGCCACCTGCTGCTGGGCAGGCCAGCGCTGCCGGAATGCTCGCTCACAAGCCCTGCCCGTCAACAGGAAGCCAGTCCCACGGACTAACAATGGGTGAAGAAAGGAGACTGCCAGCTTGGGTGCGTGAGGCACCCAGGACACGGGCTGACGCCGAGTCAGCACACAGGATCTGGGTGTCGTTTTCCATCTCCCACAGGCGCAGGTGTGGGTTCCGGAGCCTCTACGCGCACCCTTTCCCGGGGCCGCCTTTGGAGGTCTGCAGAGGCCCGTCTCAGACCCGCCTCACCCTGGGCAGAGCTGGTCGTATGCGGGGGCGCACAGGTCCCAGGACGAGCCTGGAACTCCTGCCTCCACTTCTCCGTGGGACCAGATCGCCTAATCCTGAGTCTCAGCAAGCACCGGAGGTGGCCGAGCCGTGTGGACACCTGCCCGAGCCCGCCACGCCCTCCCGTCCGGGCCACTCAGCCCAGCAGGGCCTTCAGCGCAGGAGTGGGGGAGCAGGCCTGCATGGTGAGGGACCGGGAGCAGACCTGGCAGCAAGGAGACCTAGAGGCCCCAGCAGCAGCCGGCAGAGCTCTAAAAGCAGGGACAAGCATCACCGGAAACGGCCCCAGCCACATGCTACACAGCACAACTGGGTGCCCAGCCAGCGTGGCTCAGGGGGTTGTTGACCTATGAACCAGGGGCTCGGGTTGGAGCCTGCTAAGGGTATATGCCCACGTTGTGGCTTGATCCCAGTGTGGGGCGTGCAGGAGGCCCACCACTGGTGTTTCTCTCTCCCCCGCCTCTCCCCTCCTCTCTGAAGTCAATGACACACATTGAACGGAACAGAACTTTGTGGCCCGTAATCAGGGCCCAAGGCAACCTGCTCTGGAGGAGAGGCCTCAGGAGAGGGACACAGGGCTGGCAGGGCCTGGGAGGCTGTGCTCGGGGCCCCTCCCACTGGGGCTGGGGCGGGCTCGTCCCCGTGCAGCGACCCTTCTGTGAGCGCGGAGCCACGGCCAGCACGAATCGGTCGGCTCTGCTGTTGCCGACTGCGCGGTGCGGTCAGACCTGTGAATGAGGGTCCCTCCGGTTCGGACGTCACTCACCCAAGCTGACAGGAACCGTCCAGACGCCTGCCCCCCACGGCGGCGATCTCTCCTCTCCTCTCCTCCCCGTTCCCCGTCCCCCCCCACCAGCAGCCACACCTCCGGCCGGGCTGGCAGACACATACGTTGTCGTCGTCCTCAATGGCCTCCCCCGTGAAGTACAGCACGGCCCTGGGGACGATCCGCTCGCGGAAGAAGTGTCCGATCTCAAAGTCGGAGGCGAGCGTGAACTCGGAATCTTCATCCTGAGAGGGAAGCGGCGTGATCACTCCCTTCAGTGGGGCCGGCACGTGCTCTCCCGCTCCCGCCCGCACCACCCTGCCAGGTGATTCAGCTGCTTTAAAGGCCGGCAGTGCGTGGCAGTGCGTGGCAGTGCATGGCGGGGAGGCAGAGGCCTGTGTCCCAGCGCAGAGGGTGTGAACACAAATTCCCCCTCACCCCACCCCCGGGTTCCAGGGAGAGGAACAGATTACAAAGCCAGGAGGCACCCAGTCAGGAAACACAGACTCTATCAGCCACGAACAAATCTTACCAGCGACTCTCCGTCCCCGGACGCTAGAAAAAACAGAACACACCAGGTTACACACAGAAGCAGACCGCCAGCTCAGCTTTACCTGCGCCCCCTGCTGGGCGCCCGCAGCACCTGTGCCGCTCCCCACCCCCTGTGCCGGCACCCGCTGCAGGATGCCAACTTCCGAGGCCCGACAGCCGTTTCCACACGAACAGTGGGAAGGGTGCCGAGGGGCGCACCGTGCTGAGGGGGCTTTAGCTCGTGTCCTGCAGAGCCCACGCGCCGAGCAGTGGACGAGGAGCCAGGCCCTGAGCTCCCACTCCCCGAGGTCAGCCCTGCACCCCTGTCTGTGCGAGGAGGAGGAACGAGCATGCCGACCCCTTGCTGCGGGTGAGAAACTGCCCTGCGGGCCGGGGGCACTACCACTGCCCACCCCAGAGCACCCGGTCCCACAGGAACCATGATGCTGAGCACCAGTTCCACACACGATACAGACGGTGCTGGACTGAGGATCGCCCTCAGTGCAGCCCAGTGACGCTCCATCGACCCAGGGATTCGAACCCCTCACTGAACTGGGGGCCTCCTTCCGGCCCGTCCATCCTCGGGAGTCTCCGCCTCTCCCCAGGCTGTGAGGGAGGCCGTGCCAGGGACGCGGCAGGGAGGCTGCTGCAGTGCCAGCCGCTGAGGAGACTGCAGAGGCCCGAGGGCCAGGGTGGAAACACCACCTACAAGGCGGTGGTCCCCAAGCCGTGGCACACGAGCACCCCACGCTGTTTAAGATTCAGGTTGGGGGCCCGGCTGAGGGTTAGGGATCAGCACAAGGACCTTCCCCAACTTGACTTCTAGACCCGTTTTGCAGCTTTAAGATAAAGAGGCCGCTGGACTGGCCGTTTTATGTTTCTTTCACTCCAAAAATCATTCCATCAACTCGGATGTTCTCCTGGCTGCCCATCCCTGCTCACCTCACCCCGCTTTCGTGGAGCCCACCACGTGCAGGGATTTTCACTGTCGCTGTGAGCACAGCGCCATGGAGCTACAATGTACGTCTCATAAAGCTCGCCCCCCGTCAGCGGTGCCCGGCACGCTCGGCGCTGTGCAGCCACCAGTTCTAGAGAGCGCCCACCAAGGGCCAATCCCACGCCCGCGTCTCCTTGGCTCCATTTTGATTTTTTCAAGCTTTAATCCAGTGTTAAGGAAACCCCCCAAATCAAAGTGCCTCTGTGTTGCAACTCCACGCAGGCTCCAGAGGACTTCCCAACAGGGACACGAAGGGGCCATGTTCAGGTTTCTTACCCCTGACCAGCACACCGGCACCATCAAGACAAGCCGCTCAGAACATCCATGACGACGAGGCAGGAAGCGTGGGGAGCGGGACGCAGGGGCACTGGGCTCAGAGACAAGACCAAAGGCAAGGGCTCGGGCCCAGGAGCTGCGAGAGGCGCTGGCCGGCAGCCGGAAGGGCCGGTCCGGCGCAGAGTGGCAGCTCTGCCTCACCCGGCTGGAAGGTGGGAGTGAAGAGCCAACGGGCTTCCACGTGCCCGTCCTCTCGCGGTTCGGAAAGGACACTCGATGTCCAGGAATCAGCTTCCGCGCGGGGCCCGCCTTTATTTTACGTTACCGCCGGGGAGACTCTCAAAACGGAGCTTCCAAGCTCTGCTTCGGCCCCCAGTGTCTCAGGATGGCGATCCAAACACGGAGCGCCACGACCGACACGTTCCCCACTGCCGGGTCCCCACCGCGCCCCGGGGAGGCAGAGGGCGGGCGGCTGCAGCAGTGTGACGTGGTGCGCGGTGACAGGTGCCGCAGCGCAGGGGCTGAGAGCAGCCTGCAGACAGAGGGAGGGCGGGAAAGGCCTTGCGGGCGCCCCGAGCTTCCTCAATGGAGCTGGTGCTGCCTGGGCCTCCCCCTCCTGCTGCCCCGGCACCCGGACATCAGCGCCGTCCCGACCGGCACCGCTCGCCTGGGACCAGGACTAGGCACGGACTGCGGGCGCTCACACAGCACAGCCCCGTGTCCAAAAGCAGAGGCCCCTACGCAGTGGTGCTCAGCGGCCAGGCGGAAAGCCAGCAGCAACCATCGTTCTCTAGACGGAAATGGTTTCCGTGTCCTCAGAACCGAAATTAACCTCAATCACACCAAATCGCACACCCAGCCGACAGCAGCACCGGCATATTGTGAACGCAGAACGCCATGGCGCACACACACTGCACACCCGCCAAGCCCGAGCGGCCCTTTACCCAGGAGTCCCCACTTCACAGCTTTCCAGCCGCCCGCGGCCTGCACATGGTGCGGATGGGGCTGCAGGCAGTCTTTCTCCCGCTCAGCAGGATGGAAATCCCACCCAGCCTCACGCCGAGCCTCGCCCTGCGGAGCGCTTAGGCTCCGCTCACACCTCAGCGTGCGTCCTGCTAACGCACGCGCAGGATCACGGTCCCAGCGCAGAGCTGGGGCTGGAGGCGGAAGTGCCCAGCATGGTCCCGGGAAGGGGCTCGGGGGCCGTGCTCACTGCTCGAGGTGCCCGCGCCCCAGCAGCGGCTCGTGCGAAAGGGAGGCTGAGTGCGTGTCACCTCGCACCTTCTCTCGTAAAAACCAACCCCGCTTTCTCCGGGTCCGGGAGAGCAGGTGCCCCTGCAGGTCTGTGTAAAAGCCGACGGCGGGACGGGGCTCTCGGGAAGCGGGGACTCCTGTCCGCCCCCACGCACGGCCGCCCTCACCTTTCAGCGGACTGAAGAAGTTGAAAAAGGAGTCATTGGGGACTTGCTTGGTGATAGTTCTGACGGTGCCTCGGCCCTTGTGCTTCTGCTTTTTCTTGATGGTTTTGACTGTAACGTTCTTTCCTTTCTTCCAGTCAATAGTGCACCTACAGAGGCAAGACAGCCGTCAACACACACTCGGCGAGAAAAGCTGATGACACAGGCCGGTCACAAGCAAACCACGGCTCTACCCGGAACCGGGGGTTCACGAAGCCCCTGCAGCCGCATCCACGCCCCGGGAGCCCACCTGCAGGCGAACAGACACGGGCTGCCCACCTCACCTGACCGGAAGCACTGCCTGGCGCCAAGGGCGTGTGCGTGTCAGCCCAGGCCTGCAGCACCTTCCCTGCCAGGAAGCCTGACCAGGGCACCTCCAGAGCCTCTCACCTGCTGCCCTGGACAGACCCTGACCCCCTCCCCAAGTGCACCTGCAGTCCCCACTCAAACCCCCGTTCTCATAGCAACTGGACAAGCTGGAGAAAGGAAGCAGGCGCCCACCGCCAGCACCGATGACCCCTGCACACCACGCCAGCTCCTCGTGCGCCGAGGGGGGGTGAGCACAGCGAGCTTTCTCACCCGCTGAGTCACCGTGGACCAGCAGGCAGCCCCTGACAGCCCCTGAAGGGTGCCGGCTCTAGAAACGCCTGGAAAGCCAGCCTGCCTCTCCCGCGAGGGCCGGCCCGGGCAATGGCCCTCTCCAGCAGGACTCGGAGTCTGAATCACCCACAGAGAGTCGTGAGGGCGAGACTAGGCCAGTGAGTAAATACCATCTCAACCGTGGAAAAACAAGTCCCAACGCACCGCACACGCCCCGAGAGGGTGACTAACGCACTCCCCGGTGACTGCACACCGAGGTCGCCGAGGTGCTCACCCCCGAGTCAAAGGGCAAGCCGCCGAGCCGCTCTCAGAGCAAGCCGCTGGCCGCACCGCTCTGCGCGGACTGACCACCACCACCACCACCACCCACTCTGCGCCGACTCCTCACCACCACCACCACCACCCGCTCTGCGCTGACTCCTCACCACCACCGGGGCCGACGGCCACGCCTTGCTATGGGGCCTGGGGAACCTGGGGAACTGATCCCCTCACGACAACGAGGGAGCCGGCCCACTGCCCCAAGCCTTCCCCTGCAACCACGCTGCCATCACAGCCCCACCCAGAACGACTTCCCCGGGGTCTACGGGCTTTGGGCAAGGTCAAGACTTCCAGCTTCACCCATTTCTACTGACGAATTAATTCTCAGGTGCGAGGCGTGCCTTACCCGTCACAGTCCACTATTTCAGGGCCTTCGAAGGAGAAAGGGTCGGCCTTGTCCGGCTCGGACTTCATCTTGTACGTTTTGGTCAGGACTGAATTGGTGAAGTAGTCGTTGGGCTCAAAGTGGAACTCTAACACAAAAGACTGGAGACAGAAACGCAGGGTGAGCACCCCTAAAACCTACGGACCCCCGTGACGGACGCGATAAGCCGGTCTTCCTGGGGCCACTCCCCCTCAGCGGCACACACAGGCAGAAGCCAACAGCGTGGCGACTAACAAGAAAACCGTCTTTCCTGCAAAAAGCAGCGGCTCCACGGGGAAGCCAGGGACCAGGCGGGGGCGGGGGATCCGTGCTCTCCCCGTGGAGGTGCGGCTCTGGGCGGGGTGCAGGTCTGGAGGGAGAAGCTGGGCATCGACAGCCGCCCCCTCCCCTTTCTCTCCCGGGGGCAGGCAGAGCGGCTGCAGAGGCGGCAAGACCCCATTGGGGAGGAAAGTAAACCCAAGGACCCCCAGGACAAGTTCCCGTCAGCCACAGAGCGGCTGCAACGTGGAGAGAAACAGCCGCACAGAGAGAAGCGACACACACACAAAGCGGCCGTCACGGCAGCACAGAGGACACGCACACGCAGGAGCACGGAAGCAGATGGAAAATAAAGCGCAGCCTACTAGCGAGTGTTTTGGGAAGCCAGGAGCACTCCCGCAAGGTAAGTAGCTTTGTAAACGTTTTCTTAAGTTTTGTGTTTCCAAATTTCCAGTATGTTTTTTTCTATCTCACACACACACACACACACACACACACACACACACACACACTCTAGAAACCCGGCGCACAAAAT
>JAAGEH010000490.1:680529-699094 GCA_011751065.1 Lasiurus cinereus
TCCCCACCAACCTGGTTGCCCCCAACTGCGCCCCCCCATGGTCTGGTCGTCCCTTACTGCCCTCCCTTGCCAGCATGGATGCCACCAACTGCCCTCCCCTCTTGGCCTGGTGGCCTCCAAAGGGCCCCCTGCTGGCCTGGCCACCCTATGCAGCCTGCTATGCAGTCATTTGGTTGTCCCTTACTAACCACCCTGCTGGCCTTGTCGTCCCAGGCAGCCTACTGGTCGTGATGGCATCCCAGACAATTTGCATATTCCTCTATTATTAGAATGATTCCAGAGAGGAAGAGACAGAAACATCCATGATGAGAGAAAATCACCAATCAATTGCCTCCCGAATGCCCCCCACTGGGGCTTGAGCCTGCAACTCAGGCATGTGCCCTGACTGGAATTGAACTAGGGGCCCCTCAGTCCACAGGCTAAGACTCTATCCACTGAGCCAAACCAGCCAGGCCGATAATTTTTTTAAAAATGTATTTTTATTGATTTCAGAGAGGAAGGAAGAGGGAGAGGTAGATAGAAACATCAATGATGAGAAAATCATGGATCAGCTGCCTCCTGCACGCCCCACCCTAGGGATGGAGCCCGCAACCCGGCATGTGCCCTGACCAGAAATCTAACTGGTGACCTCTTGTTTCCTGGATCAACGCTCCACCGCTGGTTGGACTGTAAATAGCTTTTTGAAGAGTGACTTGCAATATCAAAATAATTAGTGAAATAGAAATCCCACCTGTGACCGTATACTGCTCTCTCGAGGAAGGCCTCTACTCGAGGAGATGCCGAGTGGAGGCAGGAAGCTGTGCCCTTTCCTTCCCCTCCAGCCCCTGATCAAGGACAAGGAAGCCTGTCCCGGTGAGTGAGTAAGGAGGTCTGTGGAGGCCACGTCTGGGTTCAGACGGAAATGAACGCTCTCCCCCCCCCCACCAGCTGAGGGCTGATCCGTGGAAGCAGCACTTAGAACACGAAAGGGAGAGAAACAGGCGTCTCCAAAGAAGGGCTGAAGGAGAGAGAGGCCACGACAGCATGAGGGCACGGCCACGGGGATCGGGGTCGGGAACACGTCAGCGTCTGGAAGGGACGCAGCAGGGTCTGGCCAGATGTCCACTGACCTTCGCCAGAGCCGCGGGGGCTGGAGAGGGAGGATGTCAACAAAAACCAGACACAGGCTGGCGGGTCCAGGTTCCGCAGGACAGGGAGGCAGCCCCAGGGAACCGGGTCCGGTCCCTCCCTCCCGGCATGAAGATGGAGGTGGAAGGGGCCACCGGGCCATGGGCTGGGCGAACTCGTGTTATTCTGGCTCCGGTCCTTCCACACCTGGCCCGTCTGGGGGAATTCCTCCCTCTCCCCTCCCCCGCAGGCCCTACCCATCCTGTGTCAATTCTTCCTATTTTCTGATTTTTCCTTCCCCGTGGCCTCTGTGTATCTAGAGCAGTGGTTGGCAAACTGCGGCTCGAGAGCCATGGTTTGCTGCACTGTTGACTGAGTTTGCCGACCACTGATCTAGAGTACCCCAAGTGCACTGGGGGTGAATTAAAGTGTTTAATGGACCAAAAAAAAGGGCCTAAGGGCGAGGCCACCACATTCGTGCCCCCATCCTACACTTGTTAATGGTGATCTCACCCAGCAGAGTTGCCGCTACTGTCTTCGTCAGAGTCACGCCCAGACTAGCCCCATGGTTCAGGTGGACAAGAGACACATGGGATTCTCTGTGCTGCTTGAAATTATCTCAAAACAGAGGCATTAACGGCTATAATGACAGAAAGAGTGTGAAGACACGCTGCCAGCAGGAGCAGAGCGGACAGCCTCTGGGCCCACTATGCTCGCCTCCCTGGCCCAGCCATCCCACTGAAGAAAGAAGAAAGGGGAGCAATGAAAGAGGAAACGCCAACGAAGTGGATCCAGACGAATGGCAGTGAGAGAGCAGTGGAAGGAAAAACTCAGAGGCCTACAGGTGTGCTCACACGGGAAAGAGCGTTCACATCTATCAGACTGCCACGGCCACAGTGGTCCCCAGGGGGCGCTACGGCAAAGCCTCCGCACAGTGAGGAGCCCGGACTGGGAGAGGCTGAGAGGAGGCCCACGCTACCCCCGAGGCTGCAGGAGAGGGGCCGTCCGCCACCAGAGCGGCCCTCAGCCTGGAGCAGGCGCCTGTGGCTCATGCCCACACGGCACCTGCAGAGGGAGCATGTGGCAGACAGGGAGGGGAGGGACACACACAGGCATGTCTCCCTGTCCCACCTGCAGCTCTAGGGAGAGAACGCCCCGTCACGCGGGCCCCGTCCCCCACCTGGGCCGGTGCTCTGTGGAGGGCGGGAGGAAGAGGCCAGGCCAGCTCCTGGCCAAGGTCCCCAGCCCGCAGCCCAGCGCCGTCTCCCAGGCCTGAAACCCAGAGCCTCCGGTGAGCCAGGCAGCCACGTGCCGCTGGAACTGCCGTGGCGCCGGGACGGAGCCGCCGGGCACCACAGACCCACAGGCCACGAGCAGTGCTCCTGCGAGCCTGGCTCGGCTGGGACGGGGTGCCCCATCCAGCTCCCCGAGAAATGGGCTGGCCGAGTCTCACTGGCAGGCAGACCACCCCCACACTAACACACGCAGTCTCAGGTGATTCGGAAAGGGGGTGTTTGTGACAGATCAGAGCAGGGAGCATGTTTTCAGTCTTATCTGCATCCAAGGATATGTTTTTATTGTCTTTTTAGAGAAAGAGGAAAAGGGGGAGAGAGAGAGAGAGGGAGGAGCACTGATGTGAGAGAGAAACACCAACCAGTTGCCTCCCGTACATGCCGACTAGGGTCCGACCTTAGCGTAGGTGCGTGGCCTAACTAGGAATCAAAACCACTGCCTCTTGACGTATGACATTACACTCCAACCAAGCCACGGGCCCGGGTGTCTGCAGGTGCTTTCTGGAACGGACACTAGTAGGTTCCTGTTCAATGCTGCTCATATTCAAGGGAGTCTACTCTCACCTCCTTTCAGACCCATTTCAAAGACACGCGATCCTCAAAACCCCAGGAGCCGCTCAGGGAAAGGAGGGCAGAGAACAAGCTAGTGAGAAGCCACTGCACCTCCGTGGACGCCATGCGGGACGGAGGAGGCCAACCCTGCTGACTCCTGCACCTGCCCTCACCCACCGGCGCCGGGGCTACCTGCCAGGCGGCCCTCCCCCTCAGGAGGCCCGCGCTCATGTCACTGACATGTGAGTGACGGGTCTGATTTCCTGCCTGGACCCAAGCCCCTTCTTTACCTTGAATGACCTGACGCCCCGACGCCAACCAGGAGCCCCGTCCGTACTCACCATGGGCTGTCCAGGGTCTGAAAACTTCACTTTAATGTCCTGCAGGTGTTTCAGGATGGGCTCATCGTATTCCTGACACAAGGAGGAAAAAGAAGCCTGAGCTTTCCGAGAACGGCACACGCCTTGCCATGTCGCGGCCGCGGCCTCCCTCCTGAGTGGCGGGCCAGGGGCCCCGGTGGGTCCTCTTCTTGCCAAGTACTGGCTCCAGGGAGCTCCCCCCACCCCCAAGCTGTTGCTCGACAACTGGTCTGAGGGGCCGCGCCTTCCACACGAGACCAGGGCCCTGGCTGCTCTCACACAGTGCAGTGCTGGGACAGAGGGGCTGTCACCCAGCATGCCGTCCTGAGCATCTGAGAGACAGAGTCAAGAAATCACCTGGGTCAGCTCTGACACGGCAGCCACCCCCCACGCACTGCCACTGGCACGTGGCAATAAATCTCCCAAGCCCACACCACGCTCACGCAGAGTGACCAGCACGCTCACGCAGAGTGACCAGCACGCTCACGCAGAGTGACCACCACGCTCGAGGCGTGTCTGACGCCTACAGCTCAGGCATCACAGAAGGCTTCCAGCACTGGCTGCACGCTTTTACTCCGCGTGTCATTCAAACGCAGAGAAAGTCCGAGAGAACAGAAAAGGAATGATGAAACTCGAAACCCAGCAACCACACCCTAACGACAGGTGCTTCACCTGTGTAAGTGACTTCTTGTTGTTGTTATGACAGGAAGGGAGGGAAGAGGGAGAGAAAGAGAAACATCGATAGGGTGCCTCCCACGTGCACCCCGACCAGGGATCAAACCCACCACCTTTGTTGGTGCCCAGGTTGATGTACCAACCACTGAGCGGCACTGGCCCGAGCCAGCAGTTATTTCTTTGCCCCTGATGTCTGGGGACTGAACTGGAAGATCTCCTGAGGTTCCACCAAGTTCTAAGGATGGAGCCCGATAAATATCAAGTTCCCAGTTTTAAATCTTTTGCCACAAACAGGAAAACAGCAGCCACACAGGTGCATAGCACGTCTCCAGACAAAGTCACCGCAGTCTGAGAGGGCAGACCCGCCTTCCCGCGAGCACCTGGCAGACTGCAGGTCCCTGGTGTGCGGTGCCCGTGCGAAATGCCACGGGGAACGTCATCACCAGTACGCTGCCCGGCGAGCTGCCCTCATGTGGGACTGTCCACTCCTCCCTCGACCCACAGTGCCCGCTGCTGTGTCCCCAGTCCATGCAATACCCCCGCGCGCCTCCGGGCCTGGAGGACAAGAACTCGTGGTCCCAGCAGAGCCCAACGCCCTGACGACAGGCGCAGAACCAGGGCCCATGAGCTCGTCTGGGCACGGCGGGGCCTGCACGGAAGCTGCCGCCCAGACCCTCTGACTCCTGCAGCCTCCGCTCTGCCCCCCCTCCCCCCTCCATGACGAGCACCCAGCACTCAGTCGAGCCCGTCTTCAGGAATTAACATCGACCCGAACGGCACCTCCGGCCACAGAAGCTGTCAGGTCAGCACCAGCGACCTCACCACCTGCCCCCCCCATAGAGAAACACTCTGGAAACGCCAGCCTGTCTTCCCACCGCTCTAAGACGCTCTGCGGCCTGCACACTGACGTAGGCCATGACCCAGAGGTGCTGGGAGAACGAGGAGACACCTCGCTGAAGTAGGCCTCCGCTTCCTACTGCCCTCAACACCAGGGCCTGCATGGAAGCCGCAGCCACGCATCCCTGGACCGCTAACCAGCACCAGGAGCCAGGTTACCAAGCACGTCATCTCCTGGCACCAAAAGCCCCATCACGCCAAGCCCACTAACACCCGGCGTGCCCTGACCAGCGGCACAGCGGAAAAGCAGCCCCTCAGGCCCACCAGACCCGAGAAACCAGGTCCTGCTTGCCCCGGAGATGGGCACACCCACCACGGTCTGGGAGAATAACCAGTCCAATGCGGGAACGTCTACTGACACCAGGGACTGCCAGTGCCGGGGGTCAGAGGCACCGAGACTGCTGTCGAGTTGTTTTTGTTTTGTTCTTCTTTGCTTTTGTGTTTTAAAAGTTGCCCAGGTGCCGGATGGCATGGCTCAGTGGTTGAGTGTCAACCTAGGAACCAGCAGGTCGCGGTTCAATTCTTGGCCAGGGCACGATTCCTGGGTTGTGGGCTCCATCCCCAGTATGGGGCGTGCAGGAGGCAGCCAATCAATGGTTTTCTCTCATCACTGACGTTTCTCTGTCTCTCTCCCTCTCCCTTCCTCTCGGACACCAATAAAATTATAGTGGGGCGGGAGTTGCCCAGGTGATTCTAAAAAGCGGCCTGGGTGGTCTGCCATAGAGCACGCCATCTTCACAATGAGTTTCTGGCGCGTGGCATGATCTGGTTTCCCTAAACCCGACCCGAGAGCTTCTGCACGAAAGGAGCTCGGGCAGGACACGGCCATGGCCGCCCGTGTTTCAGATGCAGCCTGCAGCTTAAGGAGAGCAGGAACGCACTCCTCGCACTCTCTCCCGAGTCTCGGCCCACGGACACGGCCAACAGGCTTGTTTCACAGCTCAGATACCCACCACGGAGCAGTGTGACAAGTACGTGTTAGCTCAAGTGTGTGCATACAAGTCACACACATGCACACATGCACCCCCTTTCCCTCCTGTCCGCATCAGGGAGAGGGAGAAGGTTGCCCTAGCGAGTGATTAGGGCCGACACCCACGGCTGCAGGCTCCATCTCCCGTCAGGCACCCAGGGCACCCAGTGCTGCATAAGTGAGTGGAACAACGGATGTTTCTGCCCCTCCCTCCCTCTCGTCAATCAATTAAAAAACAAAGCAAAAAAACAGCCATGAGTTTTGTAAAAAGAACAAAACATGGGAAGGGTCTCGAACCTGCGGACAGGCTTTCCGCTGAGGCAGCAGCCCTTCCCAGGAGGGGAGGGGGCTCGGGCTCAGGCGGCAGAGAGGTGTGACTGGGGTCCGCACTGGGAACAGCCCTCCCGTGAGGCCAACGCTCCTCTGGCGTGGGGGTCACAGGAGAGCCTTTCCCCCGCAATGAGCCTCGGAGGAAGCTCAGCGAGCAGCGCACACAGCTTTCAGACCAAGCCTCCTCCCGGGATGCAGTGTGCTCACCTGGACCAGCTCGCTCAGCATGTCCACGTTTCTGAAGATGGTGAACCAGAACTCGGGGATCCCTCTGGGGGCCGGCTCCTCCGCGGCCTCGGCCTCTTTCTCGGCGAGGACTACTTTGCTTTTCATGTCTCCCTGAAAAGTACCGATGCAGGACAGTCACCACACAGCACAATCAACACACACCCCATGGCTGGACGCAGACGACCATTCCAGAATCCCGCACAAACTATTATCGCGAGGCCTTGACCTCTGACCCTGCATGCCAAGACAGCTGAGCTGGTCACGATTTAAAGGTTTCCGGGACAAAGCATTCAAGGCACTGCGTCCAGACGTAATTCCACCCAACAACTTAAATAGGTGGAAAAGCTCAAGAGGAGTCAGAGGCCACATACGTACTGGGAAGGCCGGGCCGTGCTGGCTCCACGAGCCCCACCTGGGGATGACACCCACTACCACCCCAACCTCAGCGGCCTCCACCACCGGAACTGCCCACCACTTTGTACCCCACGTCCAGGGAGACGGCTCTACCTGCACCTCAGCCAGACACGGTGCCCACCCGAGGGTGGTGACAGGAAGGCCAGGTGCCCGTGCGGACACAGGGCTCTGGGAGAGATGAGACGCGGGCACCGGCCGCGGGAAGGAGGGACCTTACGAGGAAGCAGCAGAGGCAGGTTTTTCTTGAGCAAAAAGGATCTGACTCACAAGGACACTGACCCGCAGCCACAGCTACAGGCAGGCCAGGCTCTGCGTGTTTTTAGCTCCAAACACGTGGCTACCAAAAGTAGCACACGCTTCAAAATGTCCCTAAAAGTGAGCTTCAGAGACACTGTCCATCTCCCAAACAGGATCAGGCTGACCGTAACCTCATGGCACTGGAATGGGACCGTCAGGCAAAAGGCTGCGAGCCGGCGAGGGACGGGCACGTCACTGAAAGGACCCTTACCCCGCTGATCCTAAGGGCCAGTGGCCACCTCCTGGCGCTGGTCCTAGCGCAGGATGGCGTATGTTCCCAACACGCCCTCCTCACCACACCCCGCTGCTGGTGACCCGCACCCCACGCCGGCCGAGCCTGTCACTGAGGGTGACCACCTCGCCCCTTGGTCCCGGAGCGACGTGGGGAGACTGAGCCTGGGCCTCTGCACGAGCCAATGGCACTGCCAGACGCAGGCCCGTAGCTGCTCACATCCAGCCAGAAGAACCCCAGCCCCTGGCCGGCCTCAGGGTCGGCGGCACCTCTGCAAGGAGCTGGTCTTGGTCAGGTCAGGTGGAGCATCGAGACCGTGAGGGACAGGTCTTACTTGCAACAGGAGAGGGAGACGCAGGTGGCGCTCACTGAGAGAACCACTCACAGCCAGTTTGTCCTCCTCTTCATTCTCGCTGTGCCACTCTGACTCCGCATCTGTCGGCTCCACGTCCCCGGTGACGAACTCCCTTCTCTAAGCGAGAGCGAGACCTTAGAGTTACGTCACTGGGAAGGCAGGAGTTAAGCCGAGCCCGCAAACCGTGCCCACGAGAAGACTGACACCCGGAGGCTCCCGTCACTCATTCTAAGACCCGGCCTGGGGCTAAAGAGCAGCCGGGGCGGCCTCCTGGGCACTGCGGGCGCTCGGCCTCCAGGTGTGGGACGTGCGCAGCGGGGAGGTGCGCCCACCTTGTCGAAGAGAGGCTGGTAGAGCGCCGCGTACTTCCTCTCGAGGTCGTGGACCTCCTCGTAGAACTTGGCTTCTATGTGAGCGCACTTCACCTGGAGCTGCTTCAGCGCGTTGATTCTCCTCTTCACGGCTTTAGGCAAACTACAGGGAGCAGAAAGCCACACTGTCACATGCTTACAAACTCAGTGGCATGCTTTTGTTTTACTAAAGTAAGTTTAGGTTAACATGGAATTAACATCCTTACTATGAACAAGAGCTAAAACCATGAACCAAGGCCCAAAAGGCGTGACTCAGTGGTTGAGTGTCAAGCTCTGAACCAGGAGGTTACAGACCAATTTCTGGTCAGGGCACAGGCCCGGGTTGTGGGCTCGATCCCCAGGGGGGGGCGCACAGGAGGCAGCCGATCCATGATGCTCGCTCATCACTGGTGTCTCTCTCCGCTCCCTTCCTCTCTGAACTCAATAAAAATGTATTTAGAAAGGACACACATTCCAACAGGGGAATAAACAGTGTGAAGGAAGCTCAGGAAGTAATTCACAAAGGAAAATAAAAATAATCAAACACAGAAGAAACGTCCAATTTCATTAATTTTTAAAGTATTTTCATTGTTTTTTTAGAGAGAGGGGAAAGGAGAAGACGAGAAGCATTGAACATTGATTGGCCGCCGCCACCGTGTCCCCCACCAGGGATTAAGCTCACAACCCGGCATGTGCCCTGACTGGGTAGCGAACATGCGAGCTTTGGCTGCAGGGACCACACCCACCAACTGAGCCACGCCATAGGGCTGCCGGTCGCATCGCACATCCGAAGGACGTGAGGAGAAAGAACTCCTGCCTGGCGGCGGCGGCTCACCAAGGACCCGCACTGGGTAAGCCATACCCCGGCCACCTGGGCGTGAAGGGCCTTCCAGATCCCAGCACCCGCCGAGGACGCGTGCAGGAGGCGGGCACAGGCAGCAGAGGTTTCACGGAGGGCACACACACTGCACACGTTGCACATTTTGCAATCATTTCCTAACTCAAGTCTCCCCATTAACGGCCCTAGCAAACCGGTCCCCGCTGTCCCCTAGTCACCCTGACTCAGTGACCGTCACGACACCATCTCCCCACCACAGGCACTGCACGTGCAGCGCGCCTGTCCCCCTCTAAAGCACTGCATCTCGCCTCCCCCACGCCTGCCCAGGGCACGGCCGCCACCGGCAGCCTGCAGACGCCTCCCTCGCCAGCTGCCGAGGGCCTTCTATCTGGGCAGAGCAGACCCAAGGGCCCCTCCCCACCCTAACAGCCCGCAACACGTCGAGCCGTGCGTCGGGAACTGTGAGGGGGGACGTCTGAGACCGAGTCCCGCCAGCGGCAGCCCGTCCTCCAGAAGGAAGACTGCCAGCCGGAGAGAGCTGCCCGAGGAGCCTTCTGGGCGGCACCAGGAACGCGTCTCCTGAAAGAGGCGCTGGCGGTGTGGCAGGCGCTGCAGGCAGTCTGGGAGGATGCTCGCAGCTGGCAGCCACCAGGAAGAGAAGGTTCCAACCTCACCGGCACCCGTGCCCCGCCAACTCCTTCCCTGGCTGCTGGCTCAGTGTGCCATCACCACAGGAGGCCTCTGGGCCCAGTGGTCAGAGTGCCCACCGCTGCGCTCTCCTACAGGCCTGAGCCCTCTGCCCGCCCTGGCCCCGAGCCAGCACGCCTCGCTGGAACCCAGGCTGGCTCAGCAGGCTCTCGGCCGAATGAAGCACTACTCCTATACTAAGGAGCGGGGAAGTCCTTTCTCTCCTCCGTTCCTGGAGGGGCATCACGCCGCGCGCACAGCATACTCACGTCTCGATGTAGCTGGAGGGAGTGTGGGAGACGCTGTCGAGCCGCTCCTGCAAGGCTGCCAGAACCTGAGGGTTCTGCATCACCTGATCGGTGAGCTTCTCTGCAGGTTGAAAACAAGGCGCAACAATTCACCAGAGCAGCCAAGTCAGCTGGCAACACAGCCACTCCGCCTGCCCACCTCCTTGAATTCCTAAACATGGCCAGTGGCTTGTGAAAACGTATTCTGAAAATACTTAAGGTGCACTCTCAAGGCATTGGAGAGAAACCAAGATGGCGAAATAGGTGAACACCTACACTGCTGCCTCACACAACCATTTCAAAACTACAACTAAACGACAGAACGGCCGAAACTGGTTTGGCTCAGTGGATAGAGCGTCGGCCTGTAGACTGAAAGGTCCCAGGTTCGATTCCGGTCAAGGGCATGAACCTTGGTTGCGGGCACATCCCCAGTGGGGGGCGTGGAGGAGGCAGCTGATCGATGTCTCTCATCGATGTTTCTAGCTCTCTGTCCTTCTCCCTTCCTCTCTGTAAAACAATCAATAAAATATATTTAAAAAAAACTTCTTTAAAAGACAGAACGGACACCGTCCAGAACCACAGGAAAGCTGGCTGAGTGGACATTCTACAACTAGGAGGAAAGAGAAAAGCACACTGACACTCAGAGGAGCAGCAAAAGGCTGAGGTACGGGAATGCGCGTGCAGAGAGGACTGGCGGCTGAGTGCGTGGTTGGCTTTCGCAAGCGGGTGGAAGACAGAAGCCCAGGCTACACTGAACTCCAGTTCCAGGCGAGACTCTGGGGACCCAGACTCATTTGGAAAGAAACTGGACTGTCTGGCAGCGGGCGAAACTTGAGGGCGGCTATCTCCCAGAGGTGCTTGCAGCGATTACTGAGGGACACTGAGACCCAGGGGCCTCATAGGGCAGGGCTGATGGGAAGCCGAGGCTGTCTGCTCCACCCTGAGACTCTACCCCATCCAAGCTGAGCACAGAGGCTTTTGCAAGTCTTGTCTCATAAGGGTGTCTCCAGCACAGAAGTTCTCCCACTGTAGACATAGCTGATCCTCACAACCAATTGGCCTGAAGGTCAATTCCTCCCAGTGATACCAACAACCATCAAGACTTAACTACATCAAGGCTGAGCATAAGCCTACAAAGGGTGCACCAAGAGTGTCCACCTCAGGTAACTGGGGAGGCTGAGCCACTGGGCCCTATGGGACAGACACCTAGCACACAAAGCCACTCTGTCAACTCAGGGAAGCAGCGAAAATGCGGAGACAAAGGAACAGATCACAAACTAAAGCAATGGAGGAACACGAACAATTGGATATGAATTCAAAACCACAGTTACAAGTTTTTTCAAGAATTTTCTAGAAAAGGCCGAAAAATTTAGTGAGACCATCGAGGATATGAAAAAGGACCAACTAGAAATTAAACATACACTGTCTGAAATAAAAATATTATACAGAGACCTAACAGTAGACTAGAGGACTACAAGAATCAAGTCAAAGATTCGAAATACAAAGAATCAAAAAACACTCAATCGGAAAAGAAAACAGAATCCAAAAATGTGAAGATAATGTAAGGAGCCTTTGGGACAACCTCAAACATACCAACATTCGAATTATAGGGGTGCCAGAAGAAGAGAGAGAGCAAGATACCGAAAACCTATTTGAAGAAATGACTGAAAACTCCCCCCACCTGGTGAAAGAAATAGACTTTTAAGTCCAGAAAGCACACAGAACCCCAAAAAGGAATCCAAAGAGGACCACACCAAGACACATCATCATTAAAATGCCAAGAGCAGAAGACAAAGAGAGAATATTAAAAGCAGCAAGAGAAAAACAGTTAAATGCCTACAACCCATATGATTGTCAGTTGATTTCTCAACAGAAACGATGCAGGCCAGAGGGGAGTGGAAAGAAATATTCAAAGTGATAAATAGCAAGAACCTACAACCAAGATTACTCTACCCAGCAAAGCTATCATTCAGAATTTAAGGTCAGATAAAGAGCTTCACAGACAAGAAAAAGCTAAAGCAGTTCATCACCACCAAATCAGGATTATATGAAATGCTGAAAGGTACTCTTTAAGGAGAGGGAGAAGAAAAAGTTAAAGATAAAAATTACGAACAACAAATACATCTCTATCAACAAGTGAATCTAAAAAATCAAGTGAATAAAAAATCTGATGAACAGAATAAACTGGTGAATAGAATAAAATCAGGGCATAGAAAGGGAATGGACTGGCAATTTGGGGGGGGGAGTGTGGGGGTGCAGAGGATGGACAAAAATCGACCTATGGATGATGGATGACGACAGTGGTGGGGGAGTAAGAGCAGAGGGTGGAGTGGGAACCGGGTGGAGGGGAACTGGGGGGTTTGGGGGAGGGAACAATTATAATAATCTGAACAATAAAGATTTACTAAATTAAAAAAATAAAGGCATTGGTGTTCCCTGTTAAGCACCAAAGTGGCGATGAGAGCCTAAGAAGGGCCTAGAGAGTTCGGGGTCTCATTGTGGCTGTTTAAGCTCCACATCTCCCAACGGAGGACACCATCGCCTCTTATCACCCCGGCTTCACGCCCCAGGCCCCATGTGGCCCAGGAACCGAGGACAGGGGTGAGCAGACGGTGCCTCAGAGCCAAGCCCCCAGCCCGGAGAGCCTGGCCTCCCCAGTCAGTGCCCTTTGACCCTCACCGGCACCATCCTCCGGTGCCCCCCCCCTCCCGCACGGCTGTGTGACCAGCCCCTTGCAGCGGTCCCACGGCCCTCACAGCACACACTCCGACAGAGGAAGGGAGCGCCACCCTGCTGCCGTGATGAGCACGGCTTGCACCACTGCAGCCGCGGCAGACGCCACCCAGCGTGCTGAGCCGACCCCTCTTCCTGCCCCGTGCAGCCAGCCAGGCTCACAGGCCGCTGCAGCCGGGAGCTCTCTAACTTTGTGGGAACGTGTGGGCAGGCAGAGCGCGCCGAGCAGGCCCCAGTTTAGCTACCAGCAACCACGACCAGGGAGCACTGTTTAACGTGCACAGCTGTGCCCACACAGCCGTGTACTGTGTGCACACCCCTCTTCCCCAGCGCCGGCTGTTGCAAGGCCTGACACAATGACTCCTCGCACCTACACTGTGGTTTCAGCTCTCTCCCCACGAAGGAAGGCAGAGCCCCTTAGACAACGGACAGAGCCCGTGTTGGGGCAAAGGCAAGTTCAAAGGAAAAGGGACCGTGACGTGTGCACAAGGCTACTCAAAACCAGCACTGAAAGTAACGGCACCGTGTCACTACGCTGAGGGTCGGGGGTGAGGCCTCTCCAGCAGAGACAGAACCACCTGCAACACAGGGACCTCCCACAGGCCAGTCCTGGGGGAGCAGAGCGTGAAGAACTGCGGGGGGAGGGGCGGTACAAACACGCCTGCACACATCATCGCGTTCATGCCATGACCTGCGTGGCTGTGCTTGAAGATTCCTCCAGTGCTTAGGGAATTTTCACTGAATTGTTTAGCAACTCTCCTGGCCAATGTATCAGCAACTTGTTTTCAAAAAGTGCAGGGTCTTTTTGAAATGGAAGGGGACACACGCCCGTGAATTATGGGAAATGGGAAAGTATCTGGATCGGCTTCCGAACAATCAGAAGAGAAGGCCCTGATGGAAGGAGCCTGGTCATTTGTGCATCAACGCGACGCCAACGAGCGCGGGCGCTTTCTCCTGCCGAGTCTGAGCGGCTGCCAGACCGGCGTCCCGATGCCATCCCATCCCACCCCGCTGGTGTCCTCAGGCTGAGGAGCCGTGTTGTCAGAGCGCCGCTCTTCCTGCCGCGGCGCGGACACCGGCGTGGAGCCGCCCTGCCGCCAGCTCTCCAGGTGGAGCCCTCCCGCGTGAACTGACCTGTAGCGCTTGCATCTTTGGCAGCTTCCACGGAATCTGAAGGAGCTGCATCTGTAAAGCTAGAGCAATATGCTGGAGTCAGAAAGTGTTCCTGTGAAGCCGGTCCCAGGGTAAGGAGGGACTCGCAGGGCGTTCTTCATCGTGAACCGTTCAGAGGTGTCAACAGTGGCTTCCATGGCTTTGATGGACGGGAACCACAGACACACGTGGTACATAACCTAACAACCCACCCTCATCCTGGGCCCCCACATGCCACTCCCAACAGTTCTAATTTCCCACCCTCGTCAACGCTTCTAAATTCTCCTCTCGGCCATTTCTTACCTCAAATAATCTCCCTGCCCTGAAACCAAACCCACGACCCAACCAACAAGACCCAGGGTCTGCACGGCTGCTGACCAAGGGAGGACAGCGCCCACCGTGGCTGCAAGCCGCCACACGAATCGGAAGGCTTGCCTGTGGCTCACCTCCTAGAATGGCAACGCCAATACACCAAGTTCATCTGGCTTACCTGTTATCTGCCATCTGAATGTTTTATCTCCTGCAAGGTAAAGAAGAGTTGTAACAGTCAACACCGCTAACAATTACAAACAAAACATTTGTCAAATGCACCCTTTTACGTACTAGCATTGTCTATGGGGATGCGAGCTACTTACTGGGGCACGAGGCGCAGGGCGGGGGGCGAGGAGGGACTTGCTGGGTGATGAAAAGTCTGAAATCTAGAAAGGGGCACCGTCACCCAGGTGCACACACTCATCAAACCCCACGTTAGGATCTGTACCTTTCAGTGTGTGCACACTTTACTCACAAAACATTTCCCTTGCTGGTACTAATGACCAGCCTTCAGAATAAAAACAATTCTAATCTGCCTTGTCTCTGTAAGTTTTAGCAACAGGAATATAGTTTATGGTAGGCCAACTACTTTAGAACAACTCAAAACATTTACTGGCACGAATATTGTCTTTTTAAAGACCCACACACACCCTAATCGGTTTGGCTCAGTGGATAGAGTGTCCGCCTGTAAACTAAAGGGTCCCAGGTTCGATTCTGGTCAAGGACATGTACCTTGGTTGCAGGCACATCCCCAGTAGGAGGTGTGCATGAGGCAGCTGATCGATGTTTCTCTCATCGATGTTTCTAACTCTTTATCCCTCTACCTTCCTCTCTGTAAAAAAAAAAATCAATAAAATATATTAAAACATAAAAATTACAAAAATAAAGACACACACATTTTATTTTTTTAATTCCAGAGAGAAAGGGAGAGGGAAAAATAGAAACATCAATGACTGGCTACCTCCTGAACACCTCACACTGGGGATAGAGCCTGCAACCCTGGCATGTGCCCGGACCAGGAATTGAACCCTGACCTTCCGGTTCACAGGTCGATACTCATACGTTTGTCTATCAAGCTCTAACTTAAGGATGATTTTTAAAAATATGTATTTTTACTGATTTCAGAGAGGAAGGGAGAGGGAGAGAGATAGAAACATCATTGATGAGAATCATGGGTCGGCCGCCTCCTGCGCGCCCCCTAGTGGGGATCGAGCCTGCGACCCAGGCATGTATTCTTGACTGGAATGGAACCCAGGACCCTTGGGGTTCCCAGGCCTAAGGTTTATCCACTGGGCCAAACCAGCCAGGGCTCTAAGGATGATTTTTAAAGTTAATACTGCCCGGCCAGTGCGGCTCAGAGGTTGAGTATCCACCCATGAACCAGGAGATCATGGTTGGATTCCCCGTCAGGGCAAAAGCTAGGACTGACGGCTGGATCTCCAGCAGGAGGCATAGAAGAGGCAGCCAATCCATGATTCCCGATCATCATTGATGTTTCTGTCTCCCCCTTCCTCTCTCTGAAATCAATAAAAAGCACATTTAATAAATTAATATGGCGCCCTGGTGAGTGTTCTCAGTGGTTAGAGCCCACGCACTTAAGGGCCGCAGGCTTGCTCAACGGGTCTCTCACAATGGTGTCTCTCTCTCTCTCCCCCTCCCCCGATCCTCTCCTTTTTCTCCTTCTCCCTGAAAAGCAATGGAAAAAACACCCTCAGGTGAGGATTCCAACAACAACTTAGAATGTCAAGTTGGACGTCAATGTATGAAACAGTCCCGGCCTCATCAGATTGTCCTACTGGCAAAGGGCAACCAAGTGAAAAGACGCAAGGGCGGCCGCAAGAGCCTGTTGCGAAACTTCCGAAGAATGCAGGCGTGCACGCGGGCTCCCTCACGAGCCCACATTCTACACGTGGACTGCACGCACGCTCCACGATGGCACCCGTAACTTACGCCCTCTGCGTCTTCTATTCATCTAACTCCGAACCCTGCTTACCTCACACAGGAACACACTTTTCAAGGGGAAATTTTTTAAATTTTTTGTGGCAAATTACCCAGCATTATGTCGCATCCTTAACTTTAAACTGAGAACATCTAGTCTACCGCTAGAGTAATAATATTTCAAACAGGGCCACTCGAGAAGAAGATGTGAGCTGGGGAATACCACCAAAATTTTACTTTATTGTGTCTCAATAACGGCAAAGATCCTGTCTTTTCAGGAGGTAAATCAACGATTAACCCATTGTATGCCATAAGGTCTGCAGACGCGATTGGCAGACCTTCCCCACGTGCCTCACGCGTCAATAAAAAAAAAAAAAGTTTTCCCTGAAGCGGCAGCCCTGGCCAACTTTAAAACCATTTTTCGTGAGAATTTTCAGCTGAAAATATTCAAGGACATCCGAACTGTAAGATAGTTACTTTTACAATATTCATTGCAAATTGATTTTTCAAATTAAATTAAAAATACCGTGGCGTGTGGGGATGGTTTCCGTTTTGGATGCGTGGCAGCTAACGGGTTAAGATCACCTCCCATGAAACCACGGTTTCTGAGAGACTAGAATCCCATTAGCCTACAATTCTCATCACCTCAAGGTGGTAGTGAAGTCGGCCACGGGGTTCACCTGAGTAAAGGATGGGGATCCCACCCTACCACCCATGAGTCCCAGCAGCCCCCGGGCCCAGGACCACACCAAGGGACGGCTAAGGAGGCACAGCACACCCTGCAGCTGAAGGTAAGGAAGTACATATTGGGATCGACCCTGGGATCCACCCAAACCCTGGCCCCCACACGCGGCCCCCCGCCGCCGGCAGCCCCGGCTCATTCACATTGCTCTGCCCGTCGTCTTTACCAGCCCATCACCACGTCCTTAGTATCGGTGTGAGAAGTCAGTGTGAGAATCAGTGTCGGAAGGTAAGTGGAAACAAATGTCAAGCACCAAGTAACTCAGGTTAAGCTCCCAAACTAGTGGTAAATGCTCTCGTTAAGCATAACCTTTAGCCCTGACCCGGGTGGCTCAGTGGGTAGAGGGAGCGTCGGCCTGCAGACTGAAGGGTCCCGGGTTCAATTCTAGTCAAGGGCATGGACCTTGGTTGCAGGCACATCCCCAGTAGGTGTGCAGGAGGCATCTGATCGATGTTTATCTCTCATCGATGTTCCTAACTCTCTGTCCCTCTCCCTTCCTCTCTGTAAAAAAAAAAAAAAAAAAAAAAATCAATAAAATATATTTAAAAAAATCCAAAAATACTTAAACAAACAATGAGAACATAACCTTCATTTAGCAATTTTAAAAAGGAGCCCTAGCCAGGCTCAGTGGGTAGAGTGTCAGCCCGAGGACTGAAGGGTCCCAGGTTCCATTTAGGTCAAGGGCAGGATTGATTTTGGTCAAGTGCATGTTATCTGTTATGGTTGGATCCAGGTTCAAGGCATATGTGGCAGGCAACCGACAGATCTTTCTCTGTCACACCGAAGTTTCTCTCTCTCCCCCTCCCCTCCACTCTCTTTAAAAATCAAAGGAAAAATATCCTCGGGTGAGGATTAACAACAAAAAAGAGGTGTCTAGGACCTAAACATATTCAGACTGAAATTATATTCAAACTGATTTCAATCCTAAGTAATGACTGATAATCTAATTCAATATATACACACTTCCTTCTTCGGGTATCTATCAAAAGATTTCACTTTGAAAAGCACATATAGCCTACTTCAGTTGGTTAAACGTCAAGCACTTAGAAATTCAATTCCCGTCCGGGAACATGCCGGGGTTTTGGGTTCGGTCCCCAGTAGGGAGCGCGCAAGAGGCAGCCAATCGACATTTCTCTCTCTGCCAATAGAAGTTTCTATGTCTCTCCCTGAAATCAATAAAAACATACTTATCTGTATCTATAGATACCTATAATCCTCGCCCGAGACCAGGACTCAAACCCAAGGCCCTCCGGTGCGTGGGCCGAGGCTATAACCACTGAGGAAACCAGCCAGGGCAATAAAAGCAGTCTTTTAACATAATAAAAAAGCACATCTGTTTTTTCCAGATGACCTAGAAAGCTGACGGCTGTGTGTTAGGAAAGGAGAGGTCACACGTGGGGTATGTCTGAAACCACTTCTTCCGACGTTGTTGTAGGAACAGAACTTTGGTCATCGGTGGCGCTTGTCCTCCCACTGACTGACAAGCTCCCTGAGGGCAGGGACCGCCCCCTCGCTCGGCACGGCAACCCGTGCCAGCACGCGCCTCGCGGAGAGAGGCCAAGCGTCTCTGCTCCCTCGCCGGTCCTCTCACTGCCCGAGTCCACTGCCAGCCTGGGGACCCCACCAACACCGTGGCCGCTCCAACTCGGCTTCTGGAGACGCGCAGGTGGCCACGTCTGCTCACCACCAGGCACGCGGGGACCGCCTTTTGCAGGAACTTACTAGAGACCCAGCCCTGTTTTCAGGAAGAAAATAAAAAACTACTTCCTTTTCTTAACCAAAACACTATTTTACTCACGGCCCACGGCCTTCCTTGCT
>JAAGEH010000490.1:709094-719876 GCA_011751065.1 Lasiurus cinereus
TTTTTTAATATATTTTTATTGATTTGGGGGCGTTTCCGTAACTTTTACCCGTTTGTTCGGAAACTCTCGTTTCTTTTTTTTTTTTTAATATATTTTTATTGATTTTGGGGGCGTTTCCATAACTTTTACCCGTTTGTTCGGAAACTCGTTTCTTTTTTTTTAAATATATTTTTATTGATTTTGGGGCGTTTGCATAACATTTACCTGTTTGTTCGGGAACTCTCGTTTCTTTTTTTTTTTTTTAATATATTTTTATTGATTTGGGGCGTTTCCGTATCTTTTACCCGTCTGTTCGGGAACTCTCATTTTTTTTTTTTTAAATATATTTTTATTGATTTGGGCGTTTCCGTAACTTTTACCCGTTTGTTCGGGAACTCTCGTTTCTTTTTTTAAAAAATATGTTTATTGATGTTTTGCAGAGAGGAAGGGAGGGGGATAGAGAGTGAGAAGCATCGCCGAAACCAGTGTGGTTCAGTGGTTAGAGCCTCGGCCTGCGGACTGAAGGGTCCCAGGTTCGATTCCGGTCAAGGGCATGGACCTTGGTTGTAGGCGCATCCCCTGTGCAGGAGGCGGCTGATCGATGTCTCTCTCTCATTGACGTTTCTAACTCTCTTATCCTTCTCCCTCTCTGTGCAAACTCAATAAAATATATTTAAAAAAGGAAGTCAGAAACATCGAGAGAGAGACATTGATCAGCGGCCTACTGCACACCCCCTCCTGGGCATGTGCCCGCCAGCAAGGTCCATGCCCTTGACCGGAATCGAACCTGGGACCCTTCAGTCCGCAGGCCGACGCTCTGTCCGCTGAGCCACACCGGAGAAACTCTCATTTCTTTGCATGGTTGCTCGGGAGGAGTCTCTGACTGATCTTGAGCAAGGGGTGCCTTTGGGGGGGACATGAAGCCACCCAGAGGCCCCTGATTGAGGGGCTCTGCAGGGCCTAACCAAGGTCCTCCCACGACCCCGTGGCCACGTGACTGGCCTCCCTCCAGGAACCCGCCATCTCCTCTGTGGCCGACGCCGCCCGGCCACCCCGGGGGGACCCCCACATCCGAGCCTCTCGGCTGGTGCACTGCTGGGGGGCTGCCTTGGAAATTGGGATAACCTCCTTTGCTATCAGCCGGGCGGGGCAGAGCTGGGGGCGGAGGCAGAGGACGACCAGAAAAGACACGGAGCGTTTTCAGGTTCGGAGGTCTTTCCTCCGTTTATTCACGAAGACGCACATTCCCGGGATCCGGCCCTGCCCGTGCGCCGGGAGTGGGTACCGTCCCTCTCCTCCTCTCCCCTCCCCTCCCCTCGGCTGGGAGGCAGGAGGCTGGTCCTGGGCTGGGGGATCTGAGAGGGGGGACGGGGCGGTGGTCACTTCAGGGAGCCGGTGGGAAGGTGCCGGGATCGCTGCGTTAATTCCCGGCCAAGCGCCGCGAAGGTGGCTAAGGAAGCACAGCCGGCGGGGCGCTCTCCGCTCCAGGCCAGGATGGGAATCGAGGTGCTGGTGGGGGAGGCTCCTTCCCGCCTCTCCCCGCTGCGGGGGCTCCAGGCCATGCCCTTCACCCCCGGACCCCAGTCATGCCCTCCGTCCCGGGCCCCTGGAGGCCACTCCGGGCAATGCTAGCACATCCCCTAATGGCCCTGCCTTCCCTCCTTCCCTCGAGGACATGGGCAAAGACCCTACTCAGAGTGCCCGTGTCCCCCTCCCGGGGCACTGCCCAGGCCCGCAGCCCCCGAGGTGTGTTGGTAGGCGGAGTGTCTACACCCCCTGCAGACGCACCCCTCAGAGAGCAGCCCAGAGGCGTCCCCACACGGTGCCGGGCCCCCCACGCCCTTTCAGGGACGCCGCCTCTAGACTAGGGGTTTCCTGGCTCTTGCGCGGGGGCATGAGCATCGCAGGCCGCAGGAAAACCCACCCTCCCCTCCTCCAGAGGGTGGCCCTGCCTGCCCCGGGGCCGGCCCGGCCGCCCCCACACCCCCCGGCCACCCTCCATCGCCAGTGGGCATCACTGGCGCCTCAGACCGGGATGGCTTCCCCAGCCACGCCTTGATGGCTGTCCCGAGAGCTGTGAGGGGCGTGCGTAGAATCCTGGGGGCCAGCCACGGCGACCGGAAACCCGAATCCCGCCCTGTTACCGGCGGCCAGGGTTCTGCTTCGAGAAAGCGTGTGCCGGCCTGGCTGGGAGCGGAACGCCCTGGGACCGGGCGGCCCACACAGGAATGCAGTCCCCCCCCCCCTTCTGAGAGCTGCCTGCCTGCCCACCGTCATGGAAAGACTGACCGCCTCCTCGTGCCCAGAGCCTCCGGGTCCCGCAGGCACCTGCCCGAACGTCAGAGCCCCCAGCCCCTATGCCCGGGAGCTGGTCCTGGGGCGCCTGCCCTGTGTGTGACGACACCCCCCCCTCCCTGGCCGCCTGCCTTGTGCCCTTTCACGACTGTCCCGTGCCCACTTCCCCGTGCCTGCCATTCCTGCTGTCCCGTGTAATCCTGTCCTTCCACCCGAAATACGCAGCTGGCTACCTGGCGGGCGGGGGGGCGGGGACGGTGCGGAGCAGATGTCTGCGCACGGCCTGCTGCTCTCCGTGCCGCCGGCAGGATCGGGATAAACGCTCGAACGATTCCCCCCTGTCTCTGCCGGCCTGGCTGACGGAGTGACCGGCAGCCGGGACCCCCTGGTTGTCGGGTTACAGAGCTGCCCGGGGCCCAGCTCTGCGGGCCGGAGTGGCCACAGCTGGGCCACCACCCTCCGCACTCAGGGCCAGCTTAGGGCGTCCGGGTTCAGGTGGCAATCCCGAACCCTCGTGGGCAAGGACAGGGGAACGGGGAGGGGAGGGCCCGGGGACCTGGGGCTGCCCTCCTCCGAGTCATGGAGGGCGCACGGGGCAGCAGCCAGGGAGGCGGAGATGGCGCTGAGCTGGCTCTGTCCTGCTCACGGCCTCCCAGGGCGAGTGCTCGCCCGCCGAGGTCAGCCGGTCGCATCTGCCTGCGGGACATTCCTGGGCAGCTCAACGGAGCGGACTCCGGGCGGGGGGGCTGCAGAGCAGTGGCGCGGGCAGAGAGCGCGGGCCTGGCTGTGGGAAGACTTTATTCCGGCCGCCGAGCCCGGGGCAGGCCCGGGAGCCACAGAGCCACAGCCACGGGACCGGCCGAGGCCGCCGCCGGGATCATGCGCAGAGCGCCGCAGGCCCAGCGCCGGCCGCGGGCGTGGGGCCCAGCCTCAGTCCCCGCGGCCGGCCACCAAGCAGAGCAGGGACAGTCACCGCGGGCGGAGGGGGCGGCCAGGGCCAGACCACGCCCCCCGCCCCACCCGCTCACGGGGCGCCCCCGGCCGGGGCCACCGCCTGCAGGTACTCGGCGTGCAGCTTCTGCTGGGCCTCAAAGAGCTTCCGCAGCTTCTTGGCCTGGCCTTTGCTCAGCTCCTTGCCCTCCGTGTCGTGCGTGGGCAGGCCCTGTGGCGGCAGCACGGCGAGGTCACCCCGGCCCGGGCTCCGCTCCTGACGGCAGCCCCCCCTTCCCTCCCCCCGCCCCCCGCCCGGGACCCCTGCTGACGGGAACGCTGCTCAGGGCCAGGCGCGGGGCCGAGAGGTGAGGGCAGGGCTCGCCCACCCGCTGGGCACCGGCTCGCCGGACGTGCAGGGACACACAGGCCGGCGGGGAGGCCGGGGGCTCGAGGGACACCTGGCCAGCGCGGGGACAGGACACAAACCCCGGGCGGTCACCTTTGGCCCAGCCCCGGGCACCCTGGGCCACAGGCACCAGAGGACCCCACCTCCCTGTAAGCTGCACCCCAAACAAGACCTACTGCATCACTGGCAGGTACCCCCGCTCCGGGGTGGGGAGGGGAAGCGGTTCTTACGTTTTCATCAAACCTGGAGTACTTGTCGCCCTCCGACAGGAACATCTCGCTGGGCGGGATCTTCATCTTGGCCAGCCTGGCCGCCTGGAACGCAGACACGGCCGCTGCCAGAGCCACTCGGCCGCTCCCGGGCCCCCTTACCCCCCTCCTCCCCTCCCCCAAGCGCAGAGGCTGCCAACAGCGAGGGGGCGGGAGGCGGGGCCTTTCTGGGGGAGCAGTGGGCCGCCCCCAGCCCCGTGGGGGGTGAGGGGAGGGTGGAGGGGCGCAGGGCAGAGTCGCGGGGTGAGCCCCCCCACGTGGGCAGTACCTCTTGCTCCTGCTTTTTGCGGGCGGCCTCCTCTTTCTTCCTCCTCTTCTCCTCCTCCACCTGGAGGCACAGGGCACCCGTGACCGGTCTGCCCCGGCCCTCGGGGTGCCCAGCCCTGCTCTGCGCCAACACCACGCCGGCCGGAGGGTCTGAAGGACAGCCCGGGGTGAGCTGGCCGGGGTCTCTCATGGTGACCAGGGGCAGTCCGGGCGTGGGCACCCTGAGCTGTGCCCAGTTCTGGCACCGGCTGCTCCCTCCTGGAGCATCAAAGCCCTCCAGGGGTCCCGGCCTGGCCCCACCCCTGGCCACGGGGGCATGGGTGCTGGGGGGCAGCTACAACGGTGACACCTTGTACCCCGGTGACCAGGGAGACCCCCTTCCGGCAGGAGCGCGGTGTGGCTGAGCAGGGCCGCTCCACCATCTTCCCAGGGGAACCCCCCCCCCCCAATCGGGAGTTTCCTCAGAGGCCCTCCGCCGAGGGACGTCCCCTCCTCTCGTTATCGAGCGCCGGCTCCCTATGCCGTCCGTGTCTCCTTCTCACACACGTAAGCCTGGCACTGAATAGGAGGAGGCCGGCCAGCGTGGCTCAGGGGCTGAGCGTCGAACTATGAACCAGGAGGTCAGAGTTTGGTTCCCGGTCAGGGCACAGGCCCGGGTCGCAGGCTCCATCCCCAGTGGGAGGCGGCCGATCATGATGCTCCCTCATCACTGATGTTTCTCTCTCCCTCCCTCTCCCTTCCTCTCTGAGAGCAATACAATATACATCTTTAAAACGTATAAAACGCCGGAACCGGTGTGGCTCAGTGGATAGAGCGTCAGCCTGCGGACTGAAAGGTCCCGGGTTCGATTCGGGTCAAGGGCATGGACCTTGGTGGTGGGCACATCCCCAGTAGGAGGTGTGCAGGAGGCAGCTGATCGATGTTTCTCTCTCATTGATGTTTCTGACTTTCTATCATTCTCCCTTCCTCTTAGTAAGAAATCAATAAAATATATTTTTAAAAAACCCACAAAAAACGTATAAAATGCCGGAACCGGTGTGGCTCAGTGGATAGAGCGTCGGCCTGTGGACTGAAAGGACCCGGGTTTGATTCCGGTCAAGGCCATGCACCTTGGTGGCGGGCACATCCCCAGTGTGGGGCGTGCAGGAGGCGGCCGATCAATGTCTCTCTCTCATCGATGTTTCTCTCTATCCCTCTCTCTTCCTCTCTGTAAAAAGTCAATAATAAAATATGTTTAAAAAATAAATAAAAAAATGAATAAAGAAAACGTGTCAACCAGCCGGCCCCCCCCCCGCCCTCAGGGTCCCACTCACCCTCTTCTTCTCTTCCCTCTCTCTCAGGAGCGTCTCTCTGTCTACCAGCTTCACCACGGTCGGCAGGCCTGCAACCCAAGCCGGACGGGGGTGGCTGAGGAGGCCTGTGTCCATCTGTCCTGCCTCCCGCCCGCCCCACGGCCGCCGCCTGCTCACCACACCCTCCCCCTGCCCCCGAGGGTCCCCGGGGAGGAGCAGGGTGGGCCCCTTGCTCGCTGCTCGGGACAGAAAACCGGCCGCACATCCCAAGTCACCTGCACCCGAGCCCTCAGCTGTCTCTGAACCTCCCGACAGCACGTGACACACGCTGTCCCCGAAGTGCCGGTGCAGGAAGGAGGCCCCGGCCCCCAGCACCCCGCCCCCAGCACCCTGCCCCCCCGCCCAGCATCCCGCCTCCAGCATCTTCTCCCCGTGTCCTCCCCCAGCACCCTCCCAGCACCCGCCATCCTCGCAGCGAGTCCCCAGAGACAGCGGGCAGCACCCACCTTCGTGATCCTCGAGCCGCACCCCAAGTTCGGGCAGGACATCGTCCCGCAGGGCATCGCTGAGCTGCAGGACCTCGGGGACTGGAGCAGAGGAGCGGGTCAGGGAGGGCCGGCCGGGTCCCTCGCGGCGACCAGGGGCAGCCCGCGGGCGCCCAGAGCCGTGGCCAGAGGTGGCGCCCGAGCCTCCAGAGGGAGCAGAGCTGCCTCACCCGACCTGACAGCCCGGGCCGGGCCCACGGGAGGCAGAGCGTCCAGCACAGCCGCCAGGCCGGGTCCCGGGCGCTGTCTGGGGCTACACAGACAGGCCCGGGTGGCCACGCAGGGGAAGGCTGGGGGGGCTGTGCTGGGCCCCGGCAGGTCTACGGAACAAGGGCTCCACCCGCACCTGTGCACCCGCCACCCCAGAGCGGCCGTCCTGACAGGCAGGGCGTTCGGGTCCAGGCCCCGGGCCCACTAGCTCTGAGCCTGAGCCCTGAGGCCGCCCAGGAGGGCGACAGAGGCTCCTGGACACTCGGTGGGCGTCACAACTTGGGGAGCGGGACCACCAGGCCCAGGGAGCGGGGCCAGGCGGGTCGCCGCTGTGCCGGCCCCCGAGAGAGAGAGAGAGAAAGGGGGGGGGGGGCCTGGGCCCAGCTCACCCTGCCTCTCGCGGGCGATCCTGCGCACGCCGGCCCGGAACTCCGACAGCGCCTGCAGGTACGGCGTCACGGCGGCCTCCAGCTGCGGGAGAGGGCTGTGCTGAGGGCTCGCCCTCGTGGTTATTGTCCCCTCTCCGCACGCGGGGGGCAGGGAGGGGGGAGCCTGCAGGCGTCCAGGTGGGATGCGGGGGTGGGAACGGCCTCGGCGAGGGGCTGTCCCTCACAGGCCACACCCCTCCTCCTGCCGCATGCACACACGCTCGCCCTGCTGTCCCTCGAACCCGCGGCAGAGGGGACAGGCAGGCGGGAGGCCGTGGAGCACAGAGCCACTGGGCCAGCCCGGCGGGAGGGGCGGGGCCGAGCCGGAGAGGCCGGGCCGTGGGGAACTGTTCCACCCGCTGCCCATCAAACACAAGCTGGCGGGGGCGGGGCCTCCGAGCCACCTCCACCATGGGCCCTGGCACCGGGCGGGGGGCCGTGCTCCGGGGTCTCGGTGCTTCTCTGCCCCTCCAGGCAGCGGTGGGAGACCCCAGCAGGGAGGGTGGAGGCCTCCATGGTATGACCACCCGGCGCCGGGCACCGCTCGGTGCACCGGGCACTGTTGGGGTTCGGAAGTGACTGTTGGGGTTCGGAAGTGACTGTCGGGGTTCGGAAGCGACTGTTGGGGTTCAGCAGTGACTGGGTTTGGAAATGAGCCGTGAACTTCAAACGGCGTGGACTCACGGCTCTCACCCTGGGCCCCGCAGGCTCGCCCAGCCACGTCCCGTGGGCCACGGGGGCCTGGGAACCTGCACCCACAGCCACTGAAGGCCCCCACCCCGCCCGGGGCACTCAGCGTGCAAAGCGCTGCCACGCTCAGAGGCAGGCTGTCCCCGGGGCTCTGGGCGGAAGGGGGAATGGCCGGGTCATATGCACGGGGACTGAGCACCTGGGGGCTCACTAAGAGCCCAGGACGGTCCCAGGCGGTCCCGTCAGCCGGGGCGCGGGGGCGGGCGGGCCTTCTGCTGCACCCGCTGTGCCCGCCGCGCCCGCTCTGGGGCTGCGCGGGGCCGGCTCCCTGCGGGCTCCCCCTTCCCGCCCATTCCCCCGCCTCTGCTTCTGCAGGGCGCGTCCTCAGGTCTCAGGTCTGAGCGCCTCCACCTGTGCTAACCACATGGTCACTGCGCCTTCCGGGGGCGGGCACTCCCGGTGAGCCTGACCCGGTGCCGGTCACGCGATCGCCATGCGCGGGAGCCGTGTGTCTGCCCGGGAGTCTCTCACATGCGCACAGGCTGTCGGACAGCCGTGTCACATGATGAGAGCGCTGGACACGGTCGCACGGCGGGGTGCGGAGTGAGACCCCACGCTGGCCCGTGCCTGCACCCCACGGCCTGGGGACCGTCCCGTGGGCCCGTCTCCCGGGAGCGCTCAGACGCTAGCACCGTGGCCAGGGAGGGGCTGGGCGGCCCCGCTGACCGTCCACACCACCCTCAGCCCCCAGCCGGGCCAGCCGGGACCGGGGCTCGTCCGGACGGTCAAGGCGGTGGGGCCGGATGGCCATCACCCAGTGCCCACAGGCTGGCCCCGCGGGCGCAGGGAGGAAGACGGGGGTGCTGTGCACGCGGCGGGGGGGTGGGGGGGCGGCAGTGGGCACCGTCTCCCAGGGGCGGGGCTGCACTCACGTTCAGGCTGCTTCCGGACCCCCCGACCGGGAAGCCCAGGGCGCTCTCCTCCTCGATGGCCCCGAAGATCTAGGGGAGGCGAGGGGGAGGCAGAGGCCTGAGACGCGGCTGACGGGCCGCCAGACCCCTCCGCTCGGGGGTGGGGGGCGCCCGCAGGTGCTGCTGGGGCTCAGACCCCGGCCGGGGCACAAGGTGGTGCAGGCCCGGCCTCCGGTTCTGCTTCCCACACAACATGGAGCGGGGGGGAAACCGAGGTGCACAGGGGCCATCACTCAGCGCCCGGGCCCGGGGCGCACCTCTAGCAGGTGGGAGAGGTGGGGGCTCACCTGGTACAGGGGGTGAGGGTGGCGGGGCTGACCTGGGGCAGAGGGTGAGGGGGGTGAGGGGGGCGGGGCGCAGGGCAGACCTGCAGCAGGGGGTGAGGGGTGAGGAGGGCAGGGCTGACCTGCAGCAGGCGGGTGAGGAGTTGAGGGGGGCGGGGCTGACCTGGAGCAGGCGGGTGAGGGGGTGAGGGGGGCGGGGCTGACTTGGAGCAGGGGGTGAGGGGGGTGAGGGGGGTGAGGTGGGCAGGGCTGACCTGGAGCAGGCGGGTGAGGTAGCGGGCGATGCTCTCCAGCAGCCGGCGGTTGGGCCTGCTCCTCGCGGCCTTCCGGGCGGCCAGGTAGAGGTTGCACTGGCTGACGAGCGCCCGCATCGCCTCCAGCGCCGAGCGCGTGTCCACGCTGTCGCAGAGGGCCTCGTGCACCGCCGCCCGCTGGTCGTAGAAGCTGAGCCGAAGGCGGGGGCGGCGGGGGCGGGGGAGCCATCCTCAGCCTCGCCGGTTGCCCCAGCCCCCGACAACCCCCGACAACCCGGGTGTCCCCCCACCCCTGCCCCCTCCCCCCCCCTCACCTCTCGTTCAGCGCCGCCTCCTCCTCCCCCCACTTCTCGAACTGGCCGGTGGCGTCAGCGGGCGCCCGGAGCAGGTCCTTCACCGTCAGGAAAAACTCCTGCGGGCGAGGGCGTCAGCCGGCATGGCCTCCCCCGACCTTTCCCCTGACCTTCGCCCCCCCACCTTCCCCTGACCTTCCCTGCGGGAACTGCTGACCAGAGCGGCCACCAGAGGCCCCCGGGCACGGCCGGCAGCTCCCTCACTCGGGGCGCTCAGACGCACAGCTCACGGCTGGGCCCGTGGTCACCTCCCCCCCCCCCCCCTGCTCCCTGTGCCCCCGAGCCGGACTCACGTTCATGAACCTCTCGTACTGCAGGGCGGACTCCATGGTGTTGCTGGAGTAGTCCAGCGTGTCCTTCCAGGCGTGCATGAGGAAGGCCAGGCGCAGCTGCCGCGCTGCAGGGACACGCCGCTGCCGGGTGGGGTCCCGAGGGTCCGGCCGCCCCCTCCCGCCCGGTCCCCGTGCCCATCCCGTCCCCATGCCCCATCCCCGCCTGAGGCAGCGGCCCCCGGAGTGGGTGCTCACCCGAGTGCCTCTTCAGGGCGTCCTTGATGGTGATGAAGTTTTTGAGGGACTTGGACATCTTGCAGCCGGCGATGGTCAGGTGGCCCGTGTGCAGGAAGTAGCGCACCCAGCAGTCGTTGTCAAAGTGGGCCTGCGCGGGCGGGGGGGGGGCGGTGCTGAGCCCTGCGTGCCCCCCTCTTGGAGCGCTGCCCTTCCCGGGAGCCCCGGTCAGAGGGCGGTGGGGATCCAGCCTCCACATCCACAGTCAGGGCCCAGCCCACGGGCAGACCCGGGCGTGGGGCCAGGCTTTACTCCCTGTCCCCCCACCTGCCGAGAACCCCCCACTCTGCCCACCCCTCACCTGCTGAGATCCGCCCCCCCACCCGGCCAGAGCCCCCCTCCACCCGCCCCCGGGCCCGCCTACCTCGGACTGCGCCAGCTCGTTGTCGTGGTGCGGGAAGCGGAGGTCGAAGCCGCCCCCGTGGATGTCCATCGAGGCGCCCAGGAGGGTGCCTGCCATGGCCGAGCACTCGATGTGCCATCCCGGGCGCCCCTGTGACCCAGGGCCCAGTGACCGGTGGCCGCCCTCTGGCTGCCCTGCCCGGCGCCCCGACCCCGATCCCCAGCCTGAGCTGCACCCGGAACCACGGGGGCCCGCCGGCTCGGTCCCCGGGTCCTGCTCAGGCGGCTGGGGCAAGTGGGGGGGGCCTCAGGGAGCTCAGAGGGGTCCCCGCCTGGAATCCGCAGGGTCAGAGCCCTCGGGGGCAGCCTCCGGGGGCCCGCAGCCCAGGCCTGGGGAGGGGTGACCCGCCCCCAGTCTGCCCACTGCCCCGGCAAAAGGCCTGCAGGTGACCGTGGCCACGCCCTGCCCCCCGCCCCTCCCCGGGGGCCTCACCTTCCCCCAGGGGCTGGGCCAGGAGGGCTCCCCGGGCTTGGAGGCCTTCCACAGCGCAAAGTCGTTGGGGGACCGCTTCTCGCTCAGGCGCTCGGCCGAGATGCTCAGGTCGCCTGTGGGACAGAGGGCGGTCAGAGGGCGGACAGAGGGCAGTCAGCGGGCGGACAGAGGGCGGTCAGAGGGCGGACAGAGGGCGGTCAGAGGG